>LPNX011209160.1:272933-327184 GCA_001517045.1 Pseudotsuga menziesii | reverse complement strand
TATGGGTCTACTGAGTACTCTGTCAGTTTATAACTCTGCAGACTGGATCTGTGTTAGTGAGAAATAAATACTCTCCATATGTGCAGCCAGTAAAATCTTTTAGCTGTATAACAAAGAAAAGATTTGGTTCATTATCCAAGCTAAACAGTTTAGGAGACGACTCAAATGACTGTGATACTACTTCACTGAGACAAGTTGTATTCCAATTTCCTATCTCTACTCCCTGAGCAGAAAGATTCAGAGATGTAGCCACGGCTCTATTGAATGTGGTTATCCTTTACTGCACAGCAATTTTTAATGATTAAGATGTAATAGTAGAAGCATACTGCTTTCAATATCGAAATTCACTAAGAGAACAAGAGAAAAGCTACAGTATTAAAAACAGCACACAACTAACACATTGAACACATGATTTACCCTGAAGAAACCTAATTTGAGAAAACTCCAGCAAAAGTTAAAACATCCAAAAAGATTAAATACAAAACCAGATAATGCCTTCAAGATGAATAATAAGTATATTTTATTTATAGGACAGAAAAATAGTTACACATTTTAACCTTTCCATCTTTTCCACATAAGGATATGATGGATTACCTGGTATCCTTTGACTTTGATTATTTCCTTGATACGATCCACAATATATAAGCCTCCATCCTCATCAAAGTAGCCCATATCTCCAGTATGCAGCCAACCTTCCTCATCAATTGTACTTTTAGTTGCACTGGGATTGTTAAAGTATCCTGCAAGTTACATAATTTAACTCAGATATTTTCAAATTTGATGCTTTCAGAATGTCATAATTTTTCAAACATTACACTGGAGTGTCAAGTCAAGTTGTGCCATGGAAACAGTGCACTTAATTAGAAAATAGTTGTTGAAGCAATGATGAAGGAACAATGGTATTTTCATCAGGCTTCCCCCTTTAGTTTCTCTGTAATGCCAGCAAGTATTTTCACTGATGAAAAGCTTGCTCCAAATCTAGTTTGCTTGGCTGGTGTGAACCATCACCAGCAAAAGTTCAAGAACCATATGGACTGTTGCCTTTTACTTGTTCCATCTCAAACATTCCAGCTCCAAAAGTATATCCTATTGGTACATAGAGCATTCCATGGTGAACCAACTGTGTTATAGTCGTCAATTTGCATGCTGCTAATGTTGTTAAAATCACATTGGAACCAACAAGTTCAACAAATTCAGAAATTTTGCTATTAATAAATTCTTTATGTACAAATATGGCTCTTTAAAACAGAATAAAAAAGTGTGACACCACAAGCACAAGCAATTTAAAGTGGTTTGCTTCCATGTCCAATGTCGCCTATCATTATTGAAGTTTGTTGTTCAGTAAAATGACCAAAAGAGACATTAAATACAATCCCCATATACAGTCCACAAGCCAAATATGTGAGCAGTATCATATCATTCGTGTCCCAAACGGTTGCAAATATATTAAGGCATTGAAATATATTTTTTCAAGCAATGCATTGAAATATATTTTTTCAGACAGAAGGAAAAGGTCGAAACCCTTAGGCGCATTTGTTGTGTTCTAAAGAAGAGAGCACTGGTAAAAATAATGGTCAAGCCGCTGTGGTAAAATCTATATCAATGGCTCCAAGACAGAGAGCTCGATGTAGAAGAGGCAGAAGAGACGTTTAACCCCTTGATTTGATTATGCTGGTATTTTCAATTTTGACTTTTCCACTATAATATCCCCTTGTCTGATTCTAGCAGTTGTAATCTTTATCTTTTGACTGAGCAAGGACTTCTCTTTTATATAGGTTCTAATTCTCATTCTCGAATATCGGTCTTTTGAAATGTGTACCTTGCTATGTTAAGATTTTTACAGTGATAAAATAACTACATTGAGGCATAGAATAAAATGTGATGGGCATTGTGCTTTTGCTCTACTTAAAGGCTACTCTGTCTACAGTCTAGATTACATAAGGAGCTGTTTTCTTCTTGAAATTTGTTCTGTCAAACATCTCAGTGAGCACTCTTGCTGGCATCTTATTTTGTATAATGTCCTATAGTTGTTAATGTCAAAAGTGTTTATGTTGGCTGTTTTTACGATGAAGCGTATCTGTGCAGGAATTTTACTGCTATATGAGGTATGTGAGATATTGATTATGCCATGTAGGAAGTTCAATATTTCTTGGAATTGGTTATTGAATTAGTTTTGAAACCCTGTAGATTGTTATGTCTTATTATAATGTCCCAATGAAACTCTGCAGATTGTTATGTCTTACTGTAATGTCTTATTTGAGGGGCACCTGAACATATGAAAGTGGTTTCCTTTGAAATGTCTGGGCCTAATTGAAATGGTCCACATCATTAGTATTATTTATATTTTTGGTAATTCATTGAAAATACTATGTTATTCTCAATTTGCCCTTTGATCAACAATGCATTCTTAATTTTTCCTACAAATGGTCACTTTTTGTTTATAGAATAATGTTCATTTGCCAAAGTTGCTCAGTTTTTGTTTTCACATTAGATCCTACACTCTCAGAAATCATGAAAATCGGATTTATTTCTTTGTGATACTCTGTTAATCATTCTAACTTGGTACCATCATCCTACAACACATTCTACTATATAATTGATGTGATCAGCTTAATTTTGTTGTTTCATTCCATCATGTCTAAAAATTTAAGCCAAGATATCCTGATTATTAATCCGATTGATTTTCTTATCTAATGTTAATCTTCAACTTGGGTGCAATTAACTACAATTTTCTAGTTTATCCCTTTTCACTTATGCCAAGAATTAGTTCATCATACTGGTCTGCTATTTTGCTTTTTATCTCAGCAAACCTTTCTATTTTCAACAAATCTTTGTCCATCCCTTTTGATATCCCTTTCAAAGCATTTACATGACTTTCCTGTTTCCTTTTATGTCTTAATGCTTTGCAGCATTAGGAGGGTTTGAGCATGGCCTGTATGCTGAGAAGTGGGCACCCTTTATCAAGGTTACAGCCATAGAATAGAAACTTTATTCATTTATTCTGTTTTTACTTTTAAGGGTAGAATCTTGTGTTTTTCTTACTGTTTAAACAAGTGTCTTCAATATTTCAGGAGCTAGCAGTTATTTTGGCAAGAGGACGGGATGGTTCTGTTTGTTGTTTTCCTGTGGTTTAAACCACCCACATGTAAGAACTATTCAGCCCTGCATCCTCTCAAAAAGTGCCCATATCACAATGCTTTATTCCACACTGGGAAAAGCTGTTTTTTTCTATATACTTTTTTTACAGTTATGTAAGTGAGCATAAGAGTTTGTTGCTCTGATGTTGTAGTATGCTTTTTTGAAGCAGGCTGATTTATTCTCTAAATGCTATACCAATTTGATATTGTCTTTTTTTCAAGTAAAAGTCAGGTTATCCATTTTATATGACAGGTGGAAAAAAGATTTACATGCATGGAAGAGAGATTCAGCTGAGGAGATTCACGCTGCCTCTAGGCTGTCTAAAACCTTCTCAAAGAA
Organism: Pseudotsuga menziesii; assembly: GCA_001517045.1. Classification (NCBI taxonomy): domain Eukaryota; kingdom Viridiplantae; phylum Streptophyta; class Pinopsida; order Pinales; family Pinaceae; genus Pseudotsuga; species Pseudotsuga menziesii. The sequence continues at coordinate 323,707 of LPNX011209160.1, read as the reverse complement.
ATGGAAAACAGCCGTGAACATTTTGTTATATGGTGCTACCAAAACCTACAAAAAGGGCACTGGTTTGACCTGCAAACAAGCCACAATTGAAGGCAATCTTTAAGGGAAAATTTGACTAAATAACACAGCAAGAACATGATCATTTGGGATTGCTTTAGGACTGTCAGGATAGTGAACAAATAATTTTATTTCACTTGTACTTGGTGCTCCTTTGAATCTACCACTTGCAAGCTTAAATGACAAGTGACAAGGCAGATTTATAGGATATAATTCGCAGATCTAGGCATGTAAGATAAACAAAAGAACATGCGTGTCCTTACATTGCTTCTCAAGTAGCCTACTTTGAGATATCCAATGAGTAAACAGATAGATCTCAAGATGCAAGTGAATCTACTTGGGATTTGTATGAAAACTGTAAATTCTTTGCAAAGTGAAGTAACGAAATATTTGATTTTTCTTCAAGCTAGGAGGATTGTGTATGAGGTCAGAGAGAAGTGCCAGAAAGGACAATGGTGTCAATTCGACCATCTAAGAGGGCCTTGTCCGAAAAGTCACCTAAGAAAGAAGGTTGTGCTAGGCTAGCATCAATCCTCTCGAAGCTAAAAATAGGTACTACAGTCTCAGGATTTGGCTTCCCCTGCTCTGCCTAGGAGTCACAAAATGCAGATGACCTAAAAATATTATTTAAGTCCCCACAACTTTATTTTCTAATTCAAGGCAAGAGAGAAAAAATAGTAGGCAATAATTGAGATCAGATAAATAATGAAAAGCTATTATGTTGTAAACTAATAACACAAAAAACCTTACTTCACTTTCATCATGTATATTTCCACAGTTCAAACGCACAGGGAGATAAGAAGGAATAAGAAACACAAATGATAACAATATAAAGGAGAATGAATCAAAACAAGATCGTTTAGATTTCGTGGGTGTGTGAATCAAAACCTATTGAGCATTTGGTATGTCAGTAAAACCCATTGAAGCATTCGGGTGTCGTGGTAGAATCCACATTGTGCCCACAGAATAAATAAAATCTTCTATATAAAAAGAGAAAAGAAAAAAAAACCCAATAACACCAATGCAGTGGAGTACCAACGTACAATTTTCATTAACCAAATTACTAACCAGATCCACGGCCACAACAAGGGAATAAGCAGCATAGAGCGCATAATAAATACCGTCCTGCCACTTCAGGGATTCGTCAACTTCATCCCACCAATCTGAGGCCGCCTTTAACTGTAAGAAGCCTTCCTGGCAAAAACTATTGCCAGAAGAACACATCCCTACCCATGGTTTTCAAATACAAAATTCCTTCTAAAGTTACCAAGCAACTATAGATTTATTCTGAGGGTTGAAAGACCTGGAGATGGCCAGATTTCTACGGCTATTAGCTTTCAGAGGTTAGTTGCTTGCATCAATGAAGAAAGCATCGAATGAGTCAGTAGTGGGATGAACACCATTCAAATGGTTGAACTAACGCACCGTCGCTTAACCGACGGTTATTGGAATAGCCGTCGCTTAAGCGACGCTTATGGCCACACTTTAAAAAAAAAATTTAACTTAGTGATTTTTGGTAGGTTTAAAAGAAAAAATCCATGCGCCGTCGGAAGTAACCGTCGGATTTTGGATCGAAATGTAGTAGTGATCATTATGGATTGTCACTTTCTCAGCATGATGTCTTACTATCATTTTCTAGCTGTTGTGATAATTGCATGCCTTTTTCTATTGATATTCTACCATACGTTCTCGTGTTGCACTCCATCCTTTTGTCGCAGCTTCCTTATATAGAGCAGTTTCCTCTTCTGGTGCTTCCTACTCTTCTTCTTCCTCTCTTTCACTTCCTCTATCACATTGTCCTTTCTCTTCCTGCCTTTATGCTTCTTCCTTAGTCATAGATCATTATTCTTCTTCTTTATCTCTTCTCCATACTTGAGAATAATTACACATGAATTTTTCCTTACTGTCCCTAGGCCCAACAGGGCCCCAACACTCACATGTTGCTCATCCCGAGCCACACAAATCTATTCCTCCATGTTTACTTACGTTGAATTTGTTCTGAAAATATTCCATGATTTTCACCACTCTCTCTGCTTCTGTGTGCACTTCTTCATTTTGTCTTCCACATTTGTTCCACCAAGACAGAACTGACATGTTTCAGCATGACTTTCTCCATTTAGGCTGTAATGTCATGCACCTTCTGATGTACATGTTGAATGATGCCTATAACATTTTTTTCTTCGATCTGCAACTCTTCTACTTTATCCTCAAGGTGTTGTTGTTGTGTGTGCAACACAGTCATTTGCTGCTGCAATTTTCTCATCTCCCTTGCCTTAGCCATTTTCTATGGTAAGGGAAGTTGCTTCATATCATTCTTTATCTGTGTGATGTTTGCTTCAAACATAGTCAGCTCATTTGCAATATTCTATGATTTCTCATCATCCATTAGTCCTTCCCAAGTCTGAGAGACTTGGTTGATAGCCTTAGCACATAGTTCTTATACTTCTTCTATTCCCTTTGCACCTTTAGTTGTTGCATCTCTTATTTTCTCCAACACTTCTAGAGGTCTTCTTGGTCTAATCTATTCTTCAAGATTAGTAACTTTCTTCCTAAGTCCAGCAACTATGTTAACTAATTGAGCTACTTTGGCATCTAGTGCCATTTCCTCTATGATTCCTTCTCCTGTAAAGTTCTTACAGGAAATGGCTACTTTTTTGATGATATTATGATAGTTTCCTTCCCATTCCTTTGTCTTATGTTTAGTTTCCTATACTTTTAGTTTCATTTTCTTGATATCTTTATTCACATCCTTCACTTGCATGGCCAGGGTATGCTCTCGCAGTTTTATTTATGCATTTATAGCAATCTATAATGCATATATCTCAATTATGTTCATGGATGAGAAATCTATGGTGATCTAGCCAATATCCCTGGAAACATCATTAAAATCCAGAGTTCCTAGATCAACAACTCCTCTAGACACTTCCACCTTTATTGGTGGGATGAGAACATGTATCGCATTTTGTTCCATTATTCATGTTTTTGATGGCTCTTGTGACTCCATTGTTGGGATTGGACAATCAACAACAATTTTAACATCTTAAACCACCTTACACAAAACTTTAATCAAATTAGTAATCGTACCCGAAATTTATTCTTGTCGCTCTTCTATGGTCTTGAAGTTCGTATGCGCTACTTCAGTTATTTCCCCGATTATCATTTTCACATCGTAACTGTCCAAGCTAATGGTATATGTAGTTCTATCAGCCTTAATCTTATTTTTCCTTCTTCTCAATTGTACTTGTTCTGTTTGAGGTTTCCCCCCTCCATTTTCTATTTCTTGGTCTGTTGATTTTGAGGGGGGATGACTCTCTATGGAGTCTGACTCCTCTGGTGGATCTTCTTCTTCCTGTGCGTTATTTGAGTTATCTTCTTGTGATTGTTCTTCTTATTGTCAACTCTAATCCTCTGGGACTAGAACATGCCATTCCTTTGGCCAATCATTAACAATTTATTCAACTTCTTCCTCAGTCATTATGAATTTGGTTGGTAAATTTTGATGTTGTTGTTGTTGGCATGCTTGTAAGTTAATATGGTGCATGCCGATCTCAAATATAACAATCAGACAAAATCATTGAATAATGGCTTCAGTAAATTTATACATGTCCTTTAGTACTTGGTGTCTTATAGCCTCTCCATGCATAAAGAATTCAATATTATTTTGTTTCTGTCAATCTTTTAGGTACTTTTCAAACCAAATATTCTGATATCTCGCTCCCCTGCAGTTGACTAGAAGGTCCACCCCCTGGTAATCTTGTGGGTCGGAACATGCTATAAATGAAATTAATATTAACATCCATGAGTAGTGAAATTGACTTCCCGTTTCCTATGCATCAATTGCATCTTATACAAGCTCATTCAACAGTAATTGACACCAATTGATTTGAACTCTTGCTACACAAAGTTCCGCAAGCAAAATTGCTCCTGCAATACACTAGTCTGGGCACATTTTGTAGAGTAACTTCGATTCCAACACTTTTGCAGCAAATAAAAAAATTATGTTATTAAAGGACTTAATTAGAAATCCCCTTTTACTTCTTACTATGTCATTTTTTTTCTTCATCTACATAGTTATTTCTGCCTCTTGATCCTTTTTGAGAAATACTGTTGGGTCCATTCTTGGGGATGGTAGCCCTGTGATGGTTGCAATTAGTTGAATATCGATGGGTATAGGATTTCCTAACCAGATAACCCCTCCATGGAAAAATATGAGTAACTACTTAACACAAGTGTTTATCGGTGTACTTTTGCGAAAATGCGGCATAAATAGTAGTGATAATATGCCAGACTGCTCCAATATCCTGACCTATTCCTTTGTAACAAATCATTTAGGTGCCTCGAGTGTGTCCTAAAAAATTTCCATGTAGTTTTGACGGTCTATGTCTAGTTGGGTTTTTGTATCATGATCTGCATAAGATAACTTCCTTACATTGGGAAAAATCTCTTTCAGCACCTTCACTCTTTTGGGTATCACTGGCACTAATAGTGGGGCCCATGCCCTTTTTGTAATTTTAACTCTCGATGCATCCCTACGTATTGATGGGACATAAGGTGGCATCAAATTTCTTGTCTCAAAATCCTCTTGTACTAGTGGGGCTGGTGTTGGAGATGTTGATGCTTTTTCCTTTCTTTTTCTATTTCTTGTGTGTTTTCTCCATTTGGTCCCAGACAGACTTGGTCTTTATTTTCTTTATAGTTTACCAGTGTTCATATCTACTCTTGGATTAGTCTATGCATCAATTGGTGCCATTTATGGTGAGATGTAACCAGTAGTGTATTCCATAATCGGGGTGGGTGATACATGATTAGACTCAACTATGTTTGTGCTGGAAATGGAGATGACCATAATAAAACCAAACTAGTTCAACACTCAGGGTTTTAGGAAATAGTAGCATTCTTATTTTTGCATACAGGATGAAAGGTGTCTTGGTGGAGAAGTCTGATAAAATACCTTATCTTTCCCTAGTCGTTCTTTTCACGTGCGAGCAATTAATTGGAAAGGAATCTGTCCTTTTAGGATCATGGGCGTACTGCATGCTCATTAATCAAATATTTGTGTGTTGTTCCACCAATTATCTGTCACTTTAGATGGTATTTATTGTCACAAAGTCGGATGGTACATGTTATCACTCCAGGAAACTCCTCTAGGTTGTAGCTCAAGGATGCCTAGTAACTTACAATGTTTTTAGGGTTTTTTGATATGGATTAAGTCATTTGACCTATATAACCTTTCCACTCTTAAGACATGCATAAAACTCACTCATTTACAAGGATTTTAGTTCCAATTGCTCATAACTTGACAATAAGGTGCAGGGATGAATAACTCATCATGTTGGCAGACTTACATGCAAAACATATGCATATAAATGGCTAAATCATGATAAGTTTGGCACTTATAAATCAAATTGCACTAAAAAACCAATAGGATGACAGCTATCAACTATTAATCAATCTAAACATCACCTAAATACACATTCAGGCATAAGTACAGTAAAGAAAGAGATGATGGCTGAACAGATCATAACAAAAGAGCTTATCTTCATGAAGAGTAAAATGAGAAGTTGAAAGCAATATAGGCTTATAAATCCCTAAAGTTGAACCTTTATTATAAAATCTATCTTAGGACTTATAGCTTTTTTTCAAAAAGTATAGATTCTGAAACTTCGATATGTTTTTACAAAAATACTCAAAAGTGACATTTTTTCCAAATTAGGGTTTCAAACCCTACCTAATTATTTGTCTAACTATGATGAAGATTTAGTTCACTGACTGAATATTAAATAACTGAAGTAGTTGCTGATAATCACTGTTTCTGTTCCACTGTCAGTTAACCCACTGATTTCTCCTTAACAATTAGGGTTGATGGATTTATGGCATTGCTTTGTCCTAACAAATCTAAACAGACTCTTTCTGATACTTCTGTCAGCACCTTTTATCTTTAACTTATGTCCCTAAGCCATTTGCGGTCGCCAAAATCTGGTCTTGTTTGTTAGAAACTCACTTCTAAACCTCCATTCGCTTTCTGTGGTTAAGAGACCAGTCTATCGAAACTTTTAAGTGTCGAAAAGAGGAACTTTTGGTGGCTAATGAACTACTCCAACATCCGCTTAACCACTGAAAGCCCTGTTTCAAAAAATTTATCAGGCTTTGTTCCAAAATGCCTTTCCAGGTCTGTTTGCTTAGCCTTCTTTTTCTAAGGGTGTTATCCACCTGAATGGCACCTCTCTGTCCGAGTGCCAACATCCCTCATGTTGGCACACAAAAGGGCATCTATGGATTGAGGGTTTCCCAAAACACTATAGATGGGCTTATTATAAAATACATTCCTCATCCATTCAGCTGGTTACTTTGACTTTTTAACTATGTCAAGTCATATCTGCGACCCTATATATATGCAACTTGCGGATCATACGCGAGTGTCGGTTGTTGCAAGTAGCGCATGGATGTATACGTGGGTTGCTCTTATAGCAAATCACGGATCATATGCGGGTTGTCATTCTTGATACCCACGGATATGTCCCTTTGACATTAAAAATAAAAACACGTAATTACTTTATATTAGTTAAGCCATTTATTTTAATCTCCTTAACTGTCTCAACCTCCTCAACCTTCGAAACTGCCTTATTTCACCATGTATAAATACAGGCCTTGGGGAGGGTGTTTGGGACATACACTTGGAGAGCAAAGTTATGCTGGCAGAGTTTATACAGAAGTCTTTGGAGCAGTGGAACTCAGAATCCTTTGGTTGCAGAGGAGTCCTTGTCTCAGGCGTTGGGTTGTAATCTGAACTTCCTCATTATTGTTAATAAAGAGAATCCTTCTTCCATATGTGTCTCGAATGTATTTCATGTATTGTGGTTTGATAAATGTTTATGTTTCAGCATCTTGTATATGATTTATCTAACCTGTTTATATATATGAATCAACTTGTATTTAGAAGATTGAATCTTGACAGGTGAAGGAGAAAGCATCCCTGAAAACTTTAGAGGAGAAGTAGAGCAAGAGAGGACAAGCTAGGATCAACCATCTTGCATCGGGTGAGTCTTTCCCATCCTCCTATTTCCTCTACTGCACTCTAAATTCAATTGTATGCAAGTTAATTGAGTATGTTGGTAACCCTAGACCTTAGGTTATAAGGTGCATAATCCTGTACAATAGAACTGGCGACTCTGCTGGGGAGCCCAGACTACTGTAGGTTGTTTCTGTCACTCCTGACCAGTCTTTGCTTTGAATTCTATGTGTGATATTTTATCCTGGTTCATACTTGCCTCAGTATTTGAAAGTCTTGGGAATTTTTCTTTTTTTTTGAGAAAAAATTTATACCTATCCATGAGTTCCCCTTCTGCACAGTCGCGGATACAATCCTGCATACACAGGTTGCTGTATTGAACAGTCGCGTATCATCCGCAGGTTTCACTTATATACAGTCGCGTATATACCTAGAAGTAGGGATTTTTTTTTAAGGTTTGCTTGTTCCTTTATTTGTGTAATCCTTTTTTGTGAGTTGATTTTCTTTATGAATACTGTGTAGCTTGTCTGAATACCTTTGGTGATCACACTTTGTGCTTTTTCGAAAGCCCTTGAGTCTCTTTTTCTTGGATTATTTCCTGCTTGCATGCTGAAGTAGTTTGGCCTGTTTGGGTTGTAGATTAAAGTGTCTCTGTCCAGGTCAGTGATCAGGGTCTTGGGCTCTGTTTTTCTAGTCTGTCTTTTGACAATGGCTGGTTGTCACTTGCCTTTATAAGTCTATAGTGATTTTTGTCATTGTTTGCACCCAAGCTAGGGTTCCTAGCCTTCCTTTGTTGGTTGTCTTTTGGTTTTGTCAGCCTGTTTGCTTCAGTTTGTTGCTTTATACAGCTTATTTGATTCAAGTTTTCTCAAGTACAGTGCATTGTAGGTGCATGGTAGAATTTTGAGTATTTTTAAAAGTGAAAAAAAAACATTGTTAAGCTTTTGCATTTTGTTTTTGCATAAGTAGTGTTTATTTCAATTTAAAGATATTATCTCAAAAACTACAAAAAATATAGGCTTAGTTTCTTCTATCGCTGCTTTCAATTCATCAATACATATTTGCAAAAAAGAAAAATAAGTTTGCTTTTATGATGGTAATTTTGCTTTGAATACATCTTTACTTTTATTTATTTCTTATTGAGTCAAAACACCACAAGTACACCGCCTCCATTTCCTTCTGAGTAAGAAACAACCCTTTAAAATAAACGCATAATTTAAAATTTACTAGTAAGTTTTGTTTTTAGGGGCCTTTCACCTACTAGCTTAGGCTAGACTTGTGGGCTAGGAAGTGTAAACTTCCCACAAGTTATAAAACTCAGATGTAGTGGACCTTTCTTTAGGTAAATCCTTGACTTTATCGACTGTATCTGGGAAGCTCCTATCAAACGGGAGTTAAGCACAAGGCTGTGTGGAGGCTTGGATAGAGGAGATAACCCTCTGAATCCTTGTCAAAGCATAACTCAGGACTTTTATGCATTTGGGGATTCTATCCTAGACAGAGTTTCGGGAACAGCTACCCTGCCCATGCGTATGAGTCCGGCTTGCGACTGTCCCCCCAGACTGTTGGTATAGCCAAGGTATTCTTTAGTCTCTTGTCTTTTAGGGTTCATACCTAGGTAAACTGGAAGGTTATTTCTGGTTCACCTTGAACGGGCTTGGAAGGTAACCCTTGTTGAAAGTGTAGGAGGGCGGTTGGGTGATTCCTCCGCTTGTGCCTAAGAACCACTTCAAGGATGCCAAGTAATCGTTCATCAGCTTTCTTCGGGAAAGTATATATTTTACCCTTGTTTGATTGCTTGAGCTTTTAGGATTTTTTAGTGTATGCTCTGTGGTTTTTCCTGTGTTTAGTTGGCCTTAGGGTGTGATTTGTCAAATTTCTAATTCTAGAGGACCAACCTATTAGAAGGTCAAGAAAGTTGAGAAACCTTCCTCCTCTCACCACATTGGAGCCTCCACCTTTCCCCCAAAGGTGGAGATTAGACACCGACGATTCATTTGAACCAGTAGGGATAAGTGAAGTTCTTGGTGAACCAGAACTGATAGCTAACCATTTTGATTTTGACACAGTTGAGATAGAAGAATTGTAGACTGACGAGTTTGCAAGAAACTTTAACACCCCCTTGACTGATTTAAACAATCATGTGATCGTTCAGGTTAGACCTTTTGATTCACCTGTATTAGGTGTCCCTGTGGGTAGGATCATGTCTTCTATGGAAGAAAGTCCTTTTGTGTTCACCTCAAGCCTTCCAGTTGAAGGGGTACTACCTCCCCCGGTAAGTGCCCCTATATCTAGTTTACCTTCTACACCTTTGACTCCAGCGAGCCGGGTGGTTCAACCATCGGTTCACTCAAACCTAGTAGGTACTTCTGGTGACATGGTTACTGGGATTCCCAGTATACCTACCATTCCTTATTCCTTTCCTTATACTACCCAAAGTGGTCTGGTAGGATCCTCGGCCTTTGTCCAAGGATTTCCTTGGAATGGGGGGCACATTCCCCCATCCAGTCCATACGTAGGTCCATATCCTTCCTATGCAGGAGTGCAGTTTGGGAAAAACACCTCTTATGGGAAAAGTTTCCAAACCCCTATTTCGGTCCCATACACAAGCTCTCCCTTTTCGTTGTTTAGCGGAGGGATACTGGCTCCTGTCTTTCAGACCCCTGCTTATATGGGGACGTCCCAAACTTCTTACACTACACCTCCCACACACAATCATGTGGCTTATGGATGGAATCTATTTAAGAGAAACCTTCCCACTTCACAACCAATGTCAAGGGGCAACCCCACTTTTACCCATGGGCATTCGGGGGCAGGTCCCTCTAATCCCCAAGCTGGCACATTTAGTACCTCGGTTCGACCCAAACTTCTGTTTCTGGCAACCTTAAACTTGCCATATTTGTCAAAATTGATGAATGACCCGATGAGGCATGACCCCTTGTGGCCACCTGTTCCCACCAAATTGCCATCGAACATCCCTAAGTTCGAAGGCAAAACTGGTGAAGATCCTAGGGCTCATGCCACCACATTCCATTTATGGTGTTCTTCAAATTCAATGAATGAAGATTTAGTGAGGTTGAGGTTGTTCCAGAGAACCTTGACAGGTATGGCGGAAAAATGGTATATTGAACTTCCTTCTGCTACTTTCAGTAGTTTCTGGGATTTGGCTAGTGCATTTCTCAGCCACTTTTAGCTTCTGGTCCGATATGATTTCGGAACGGACTTGTTGTCTACTTTTAGGCAAAACAAGGCTACCCACATCTCGGATCACATACAAGAGTGGAGGAGGTGAAAGAGCCTTATAAAAGCCACTATCCCTCCTGAGTTCCTTTTAGAGTGGTTCCTTAAATCACTGTTGCCATACATATCTAAGGACATATCCACCTCAAGAGTGATGAATGAAGAAGAAGCCATTCTCAGGGCCCAGCAACTGGATTTGATTTATTCACAATCTGGGATCTTATATGAGATCATCCCTAAGGCACCGAGGACTTCACACGATCTGGAGAAGCCTAATCCTGGACCCCATGCCGATGGTGTGGTTGGGTCCGTTAATTCTCCCACCGTAGAATATTTGACTAAGCAACTTCACCAATTGTCTATCAAGCAGTCTACGGCAGAGGCAGCAAAAGCTGCCCCCTCCCCCTAGAGTGCAAATTTTTTTGCACAAACCTCTCAGAAGGGCAATTACTAGCTCGGTAGGAAGAAAAATAAAGGTAAAAAGGGAGAGGGAAACCAAAACAAGCAAAATCCCGTGAACAATGCTGATGGGGGAAAGAAATAAAAGAAGAAGGTCAATTTCCCTTGTAAGTTGTGCCAAGAAGACCACCTTACTCAACTTTGTCCCCTTATGGATCAAGCCTAGAAGCTGCTTAAAGCTCAACAACCGGTTGTCCTGAAGGATCATTTTCCCCAAGGACAGAACTCTGCTTCAGCTTCTAACATTGTAGGGGGCACTCAAACTGCCCCTGACCCAAACTATATCAACATGGTTCAATCTTCAACTTTGTTGCAGACAAGGAACAAAAATTATGAGACTGAGACTTCTGAGAAGGGTAAAGCTGTAGGTGAAACTTTGAACCCTCTCACAATAGAGAAACCTGTTGAAACTATGCCGAAGATATCGAAAGGTGTCTTCAAGAAGACCTTGCATAACCCAAACACTAGGGCTGCTTCAAACTACTTCGTGGTTGAAGACTTAGCTCAAACCCCGTGTGCAATGTCAGCTTTAGAGGTGTTACAGAGTTGTCCTGCTCAGCGGGATGCCCTCTTAGCAGCTTTAGGAAGCATGGACTCTTCGAGTCTCATGGCGAAATTTCATTTGTCTAATGTTAAAATTTTCCTCCCTTATCATGTAGCCCTATCAATAGATGTCGTCCATGGTGGTAAGACCATTGGAAGGGCAGTTGTTGATGAGGGGGCCTCTACATGTGTTATGTCCTTGACCTGTTGGAAATCTCTTGGATCCCCAGAGCTGGTCCCATAAAACACTTTGCTTACTGCTTTTGATGGAAGATCCTTCTATCCGCATGGTATCCTACCAACTTTTGAGATTAAGTTGGTAGGAAAAGTAGTGTCTGTTGAAGTAGAAGTGATTGATGCTCCTTTGGACTACAATCTGCTTCTGGGAAGAAGTTGGACTTATGAGATGTCCGCTATTGCGTCGACTGTTCTTCGTGTAGTGGTTTTTCCACATGAGGGAAAGTTGGTTACTATTGATCAATTTTATTTTACCTAAAAAGGTCGTCTAGAGTCTAATGAGTCCGCTGTGCCATTGGTTGATCAGGTCAAACCTGCTGCACAGAGCTTGGGGGCTATAATGTACACATCACTGATGGGCACATTTGATTTTCCAACCCCGGTTAATTACATTGGTTCCACTAGTGTGGGGAAGTCCATCGCTACGGTTGTCGATAGGACTAATCCTTGGGTTCTCCCAACTCCCCATGAAATGGAAGTGCCCTTATCAATAGTGGAGGTAGCTTATCAAGCCATCACTCAAGCCACTATTGATCCCATTCCAGATCCTCTAACAGTCTCGGACGATCTGGAAGAAGTCTATTTGCCCGCATGGGCGGAAAACTCTTTGCATTCTATAGATTGTTTAGACACGGTTTTACCTTCCGATGAAGCTATTCTGGAAGCCATGAGTGGATGTGATAAGATTTGTGAGGATCTTCATCATCGATCCTATTTTCTTCCAGAACTAATCAGAATATAAAACCAAGAGTTTCGAGTGAGACTGTCAGAAGATGTTGATATATCTATCAATCCCTTGCCTAGGGAAGGAATGTTTGCCGAGGGGAATATGGAAAATATTTCCACCACTATACCTATTAAAATCTTTGTAAACCCTAATGTCATGGAAAACATATATATAGGTGCAAACTGCTCTTTTGAAGAGATTTCCATCTATACTGCCCTTTTTAAGGAATTCCGCGATGTCTTTGCCTGGTCATATGAGGAGATGCTAGGAATAGATCCATCAATTGTTGAACATGAAATATGGACATATCCTGATGCCAAGCCAGTTCGACAAAAATTAAGACCCGTGAACCCACATAAAGCGGGAGCTGTGAAGGCAGAAGTTGAAAAGCTGTTGAAAGCTAGTTTTATATATCCCATAGCTTTAACTGAATGGGTGTCCAACCCTGTTCATATTGATAAAAATCAAGGGACTATCCGCGTTTGTATAGACTTTAGAGATCTCAATAAATCCTGTCCTAAGGACAACTATCCCACACCATTTATAGACCAGATCATAGATGCATGTGCGGGAAGTGAGGTGTTTTCGTTTATGGATGATTTCTCTGGATACAATCAAATCCAAATCAAACCGAAAGACCGACATAAAACTGCTTTCATTTGCCCTTGGGGTACATTTGCATATAAGAAAATTCCCTTTGGATTGAAAAATGCTAGGGCTACCTTTCAATGGGCTATGAACTTTGATTTTCATGACATTAAAGCCATTGTCGAACCCATACCTTGATGATCTTCCCGCACATTCTCATAAGAGGATCGAACATCTAGATCATTTATGGTTGATATTTGAGAGATGCAGATATTATAAAATTTGCTTGAATCCCCACAAGTGTGTATTCTGTGTCGAGTCAGAAAGATTACTCGGGTTCATTGTCTCTAGTAGAGGCATTCAGGTGGATTCACTGAAAGTTGAGGCCATTGTAAATTTGCCTCCTCCTCGTTCCCTCAGGAAACTTCAAAGCCTGCAAGAAAAGTCTAATTTCCTTAGATGTTTTATTGTTAATTATGCCAAGATCACTAAGGGTTTCATGCGCTTGCTTAAACAGGACACCCCATTTATTTGGGATGAAACCGCACAACTTGCGTTCGAGGCATTGAAAAAAGCTTTGTTGTTGGCACCCTTATTACGTCCACCAGATTATTCTATATTATATCTGGCCGCGTCGAAGTTGACCATTGGGGTAGTACTAGTCCAGGAGGATGATAAGCTTGTTGAGCATGTCGTTTATTACCTAAGCCGTGCTTTGGCCGGACCTGAACTTAGATACTCCCACATTGAGAAATTAGCCTTAGTAGTTGTTTATGCTGTGTAGAGGTTACATCACTACATTTTACTGAGGACCACAACAGTAGTGGCGGATGTAAATCCGTTCCAATATGTTTTATCCTGATGGATTGTTGGGGGAAAATTTAACAAGTGGATAGTCATTCTCCAAGAGTTTGATTTGGATTTCCAATCTGCTAAGTCTAAGAAGTCCTTAGTTTTTGCTGAACTTATAGCAGAATTTCCTACTGAAGAAGATGTAGTGGTTGAGGATGACTCATTCCCAGATGAGCACATCTTCCTGATATCTACCTCTTATCCTTGGTACAGAGATATTCTTATATATATCCAGACTTTGAAGTATCCTGCAGCTTCCTCAAGGGAATAACGACGTAAGTTATGCCTTCATGCCAAGAACTACCTCATTATAGGAGATACATTATATCGACGAGGGGTAGATTCTGTTTTGCGTCGTTGTCTTACTCATGAGGAAGTGGAGATTGCCCTAAATGATTCCCATAGCGGAGTGTGTGGGGGTCATTTATCTGGGTTAGCAATATCCCAGAAGATATTATGTGCCGGTAATTTCTGGCCCATGATCTTTAAAGATTGTGGGGAATTAGTGAAGCGCTATCATCCGTGTCAGCTTTACACCAGGAAAATGCGGTCACATCCTGCTCTGTTATTTCCCGTTGTCTCGGTAGGCCCCTTCATGAAATGGGGGATTGATTACGTGACATGCAAACCAGCCTCGACTGGGGGGCATAAATACATCATTGTCGCTGTTGACTATTTTAGGAAATGGGAAGAGGCAATGCCTACTTTTAAAGCCGACGGAGAAACAATAGCCTTCTTTGTATTCAATCAGATTATTGCATGGTTCGGTATACCCAAAGTGATTGTCACTAACCATGGCAGTCATTTTCAAAATAACATGATGATGGAACTGACCACCATGCTCGGATTTAGACAAGAACATTCTTCTCCATATTATCCGCAAGCAAACGGTCAGGTTGAGGCTGTCAACAAGACTTTAAAAACTATCCTTAAGCGGACAATTGATGTAGCCCGCTCTAATTGGCACATCATGTTATATCTTGCTCTTTGGGCCTATCGAACCAACGTAAAGACTGCTACGGGTTTCTCCTCTTTCCAACTCATTCACGGCGTGGAAGCAGTTACTCCGATCAAATGTGAAATCCCATCTCTTCAGATAGCTATTCATGTGTTACCTGATACGAATGAGCTTGAGGAACATCTGGTACATTTAGAACACCTTGATGAACAACGTAGATATGCGCTAACTACTAATCAAGCTCATAAAATCAGGGTTAAATATCAGTATGATAAATCGGTTAACCCTAGGGTTTTTTCTAAAGGGGAACTTGTCTTGCTTTGGGACCAAGATAAAGAACCTATGGGGGTAGGAAAATTCAAGGCTATGTGGTTAGGACCCTATGTTGTGTCGAAAGTATTAAGTAAGGGTGCATATGCGTTAGTTGATTTTGATGGGAATAAGC
The DNA here is from genome assembly GCA_001517045.1 of Pseudotsuga menziesii. Lineage (NCBI taxonomy): Eukaryota > Viridiplantae > Streptophyta > Pinopsida > Pinales > Pinaceae > Pseudotsuga > Pseudotsuga menziesii. Next base: position 308,592 of record LPNX011209160.1, on the reverse strand, counting down.
TGCCTAAGCCTAGAAATGGGCTCTACCTGAAGAAGTACTACACTTAGGCTTAGCACTTTTTCTTGTATTTTTATTGTATGTATTTTTATGTACATTAGGTTGTCATTTTTTATATATATATCTGCTGGTTGTTGTAGATGTCTTTCGAACGGTATATAGGGTTTGCTGATGGCACCAACCGTCATACTTGTAACCTAGATTCGGCAGCATGGGTTATCTATTCTCCCTCAGGACAGCTTGTTTCCACGGGAGGCGCTTGTCTAGGTCCTGCTTCTAATAATGTTGTTGAGTATAGGGCTGTCATTGAGCCACTAGGACCTCCTTGGTCCCCATGGTCCCTCTGCACTCTGGCTTCCTCATCCTCCTCGGCTTCAGCAGTCTCCACCGCATCTATGTATATGAGCACTACTCTAACTACTCGTCTGAACAGATGTAGCTAAATTGGTGGAACCCCCATAACAAACTCCTGCATGGCTATAGGGATATGCTCAATCCGCATCGTAGGTACTCGTTGGGTCAACTTGGCCAGCTTCCCCTCTAGTACCCTGATCAATCCTGGATCCTCACCCACGACAGGACAAACAAACATGCGAGGGTGTCCTTCAGGGCGGACGAGTCCAATATCTACATTTTGACCCATGAATAGGGTTAAGACTTGTACATATGTATATATCTAGCATTGAAAAATTCATAAAAATTTGAAAATGATAAAAATTAAAAAATTACTTAGCTAGCTCTCCCCATGCTCCTCTTGGAGGGAGGACAAGGTCGGGGTCACCTCAAAAATCCATCCCAGCATATGGAAATTGCTCCAATGCCAGTAGCTGTCATTCCCACCATGTGTAGAAGTCATCATCATAGACACTGTGTACTAAGTCCCCTCCTCCTTGATGGAGGAAGATGTCTCCCCACCTGCTCATCCTTGGTTGACGTGGAGATCTGATCGGTAAAGGTATAGCGGGGCTCAATGCTGGTACTCTCTCAAAGAAGAATGCCACTAATATGCTTGCATAGCCAAAATTCTTGCGTCTTCCTCTCTTACAGTCATATAGTTGTCTCCTCATGATGGAGGCAACTCCCGAGCACCAATCATAGAGAGCACCTCTAAAAGAGTCTACTGCCACCCTCATTTGATTCCTGGTGGCCAAATGTAAAGATGTTGATCCTGAAAGCCTCACAATGGTACTAGCTAATACCTGGAGAGTAAAATCTTGGATATCTGCAATTGGAACGCTGGTTCCTCTTCTATGAGTACCCGGTGTAAAGAATATGTCTACATAGTTTTGGATGCTTAAGGGGTCACCGCCCCTGCCAGTGCCCTCCAAGTTCACCGGTGCTCCCCGTCGTGACAACCTGGTAATGAAATATATGTCTTCCATGGTAAGCTTTAAGGTTTCACCTTGTAGATTGAACATCCCCATATCATGATCCCAATAATTGACTATGAACTCAAGTATGCGGACATTGGCCCGCATGGGTGATGTACAAAATAATTTCAGTAGCCCACTGGTTCTCAATGCCTATATGGTGGGCGCACTTTGGAGCGCCGCTTGGTCCATTATTTCGTGCTCCCTTTCCCTCCACTCCAGAACCATATTTCACCTAGTAAACACAAGCATTTTGATTCAGTATTTCCATATCAAAATTCAAAAAATTTTACATATATTTAAGCTTTTGTCCTCCACGCAGTATCCGCAACTGTCTATTTAGACATGTCGCATACCATCCGCGGCTGTCTAGTTAGGCAACCCGCGGATATAACGCGTATCCACGAGTTTCCATATCAGCAACCCATGGATGCGCCCTGCTACAGTTTAGGATGCTTTTAAATATTGAATTCAAACTTAAACTTAACATTTGCTTGGATCAATTTGAAGAGCTTAGGGTGTAGGATTACCTAAAGCTGGCGGATTTCGATTTCGTCGGTCCAATTGTCCACAATGATCGATCAAAGGTAGAGGGTAAAAATTGTTTTTTATGGCTCAAAAGTTCAAATGGTGAGTTTGTTTCAATTTTCAACCTATTTATAGAAATTATATTTCATAAAGTGGGTCTTTTTCTATAGTTTGAAATGTCAATCAACTAATACCATACTTTTTGTGCCTTGGAACAGGTTTATCACTTTTTACAAAGTGTTGTTGCTCCAATAGGGTGGTTTTGTTATTTCCAATACATGTTGGCATCTTTTCACTCCACATTAACCTTAGCATTCAACATTTTTCCACGGACTATGGTATTCTAAACCATTAGTCCCTTGTCTTTACCATTGTTCCTCCATGGCTAGGACCCTTTTTTCATGAGTATCCTTCTTATGTGCCTTTGTCATCCTTTGGTACTCATGCCGCCACTGTTCCAAGTTCAGGGGTATCCTCTTAGCTATTTTTCACGCCAAATAGAGATTCTTTTGAATCTCCTTTTACAAGCTATCCCTTTATAGGACTCCCCGCCCTTATGGAGTTTCTTTAGGCCTAGGTCTAACTCCTTCAAAATAGACTTGACTGCCGAGTTAACTCATCCGTTCAAGCTCATTAAGAATATGTGAACGGGCATCTGCATTGGTGGTAGGTTATCTCTTTCTCAGACCATGCAGAATAATACGAGAAAGGATCACTCTCTTTTCTTTTGAATTGAGAAGAGTATTCTCAGGTATAAGTTTATCACTTTTCCGGACCTGAGGGACTAAATTTATGGAAAAGGAACACCCGGGTTGAGCTTAGTTTTCTCTTTTTTGTGCTCTGGACCTAAACATGAAAAAGATTCTGAGTGTACTTTGTGTCTTTGTCATGCTCGTTAAACACTTAAGAACAAAGCAACGAGTTTATTGTTGTAAGTCCCATTTTCTCATAACCAAATGGATCTTTCCAAGTGATCTTGCTTTCCTTCACACTCGTAAAACTCAAGCTATTTTATGTTGTTTTGGAAGGAGCGTTGGCTAGGTGGTAATTTAATCTTTTTCAGACCTTCCTGACTAAGTACGAAAAAGGTTCACCTTTTCTTCTTCGGAAGTTAAGAGATTTATTCTGTGGTTTGTTTTATACTTTTTCGGCCTCAGGAGACTAAATTGGATGAAAAAGGACCCCCCTGGAGTCTTCTTCGGAGTTTTCAGACTCTCTAAATGTGAAAACACCAACTGAGCATGTACTAGTTCGGGCTCATTAAATCCATGAATCAGTGACACTATCAAGCATTATTTTCCCATCTCTTCAAGCTTGTTAAAAAATGGAGAGGGAACCGAGTTAACTTTCCTGGACTCGTTAAAATTTAATAGGGAAGGTAAGGAAGAAGTTTTCTCTTGTTTTCCGTAATGGCAGCATGTCATCCTTGAACATAGCACTCTTTGTTTTCCGATATCCATGTTTCAGTGTCCACTTTTGTTCAACTATCACTTTGAGTTTCTTACTCCTCCTCTTGTCCATTATACCTGGGGAATCTGATCATGTCTCCTACATGACAGATAAGTCTAGTTGTTCTATCTATTAGTTATACGCTGCCTTGGGTCATCTCTATGTTGTGCTCACTGTTCAAGGACTCTTCCCAATGTCTGATCTATCGCCTGATCCCATCATTGTTACATCTTTTATCTATTTGTGTCTCCCTTCTTTTGCCTAGTTCCTAGTCACTCTTGTGATCCATTGGAGGATCTATTTCCTTCCTTATCACAGCATGGTTCCATTTCAGCACTTCCTAATGACGACGACCTAGAGTTTTGACGATGGTACCTCAGGATTCACTTTCATCATTGGTGAATTCCTTTGCTTCAGTTGTTGATTATCATCTATTTATTGACAAACTGTTGAATCCTTTCCATGTTCAACTTCAGCTTACCCTTATTCACATGGCTTGGGTTGTACTGGTTCTTTGGGATCCTTTATGAAGACCTTAGTTCCTCACCTCTGGACTAAGTTGCGCAAGAGTATGTTCTATTCCTCTACACAGCTTCCATATCTTTGAAGACTCATCATTGTATATTGTGGTTTCGATCCACCTTTGTAATATACGTGGTTTTATACCCATATCATATGATGTACTCAAATATTGTAAAGGAGCTAGTGTTCCAGTAAATTGAACATAGCATCCTTAGATGTAACTTTGTATATGACATTACTATGTATTTGTTTCAGGTACTCTCTCTACTCCATTGGATTTCTGAGTTCTCCAAAGATAAATATTATAATGTATTTCAGCCATCGTTTCCCTCTTACCTCACACATTAGGGGGCATCTGTTATCCACTTGAATGGAACCTCTCCGTCCGAGTGCCAACATCCCTCATGTTGGCACACAAAAGGACATCTATGGATTGAGGGTTGCCTAAAACACTATAGATGGGCTTATTATAAAATACATTCATCATCCATTCAGCTGTTTAATTTGACTTTTTAACTATGTCAAGTCGTATCCACGACCCTATATATATGCAACTCGCGGATCATACGTGAGTATCGGTTGTTGCAAGTATCCCATGGATGTATACACGGGTTGCTCTTATAGCAACTCGCGGATCATACGCGGGTTGTCATTCTTGATACCCATGGATATGTCCCTTTGACATTAAAAATAAAAACACGTGATTACTTGAGATTATTTAAGCCATTTACCTTAATCTCCTTAACTGTCTCAACCTCCTCAACCTTTGAAACTGCCTTATTTCACCATGTATAAATACAGGACTTGGGGAGGGTGTTTTGGACATACACTTGGAGAGCAAAGTTATTTTGGTGGAGTTTATACAGAAGTCTTTGGAGCAGTGGAACTTAGAATCCTTTGGTTGCAGAGGAGTCCTTGTCTCAGGCGTTGGGTTGTAATCTGAACTTCATCATTATTGTTAATAAAGAGAATCCTTCTTCCATATGTGTCTTGAATGTATTTCATGTATTGTGGTTTGATAAATGTTTATGTTTTAGCATCCTGTATATGATTTATCTAACCTATTTATATATATGAATCATCTTGTATTTGGAATACTGAATCTTGACAGGTGAAGGAGAAAGCATCCCTGAAGACTTTAGAGGAGAAGCAGAGTGGAAGAGGACAAGCTAGGATCAACCGTCTTGCATCAGGTGAGTCTTTCCCATCCTCATATTTTCTCTACTGCACTCTAAATTCAATTTTATGCAAGTTAATTGAGTATGTCGGTAACCCCAGACCTTAGGTTATAAGGTGCATAATCTTGTACAACAAAGGGCTTCATGTTTGGAGTGTTTGCTGGGTCCTGGCTCGTTTCAGAAGGCTAGAGACTGATGGCTGCTTCAGCTAGGGTTTATAGGGCAAGGTGGATGCTAGGGTTTTGTTTTTCTTCTTTCAACTGCAACCTTTGGAGCCTCACCATCTTGAGTAACCTGATATTGTCCTTCAGGTACTTAGTGTTCAACCTTTTCAAGAAAATGTATCTCTCTCTCTGCTTCAACTAGGACTTGTTCAATAGCTTGTTTCTACTAGTCAATGTTTCATTGTTTCTCTTAAGTTCTCTTTCCAAGACCTCCATTTCATAGACCTGCCTTAGTAGCTGATTGATCTTTTGACTTCTAGGTTTGTTGGAGGAAACCCTTTCAACTGGTTCTTCTTGTTCCTGTGGTGTGGGGGATGGAAATTCTTTAGTAAATGGAACAATTTACAGAGCTAGGGTTTCATCCTCTCCTTGTTCTTCCTCAGAATATGAATAAGGTAGGTTTAAGACATTCTCCTGGTGTGCTTCTTCCCCCTGACCTTTCTCACTGAAATCCAAATTCCTTTTTGCCTTCTTGGTTTTGGAGGAGGAGGGAGGTTGTTCAGTTGCTGCAGCTGGGGAAATGGCCCTCCTCCTTCTTCTCCCACTCCTCGTAGTGCTGGATTTCTTGACATGAGACTTCCCTTTCTCCTCTGGTTGAAGGCCTATCTCAAAGCCATTCCAAGATAGAAAATAGGGCTAAGCAATGTTTCTTTTCTTTAACAAATCTTGGACCAATAGCTGGATAAGACCATGGTGGCATAGCCTGCCAGCAATCTTGGATGGCTGGGATTTCACTAGATGTGCCATCTTCCCTAGAATCCTGTGTAAATAAAAGGGCAGATTAAGAGGGTCCTTACCTATGAAGTGATTCATGAATTTGAAATGATAGATCATTACTCTATTGTATCTCCTTTCATAGGTCAAATAGACCACAATGGATTTTAGCAGCTACTACTAGTTCTTTTCCAACCATGATGATGGTATGGCCTTCTTCCATGTTATTCCCCTATGCTCAGGCTTGAGATATGATCTGAATTCCACATATTTGGGTATGGTGGTATTGAACCACTTCTCTCCTGTGCAAGGGAGTTCAGTCACCTCTGATATTAGTGCTTCATCTATGAGAAATTCCTCCCTTCCTATGACTCCTTTCGAACCATCAAATGATAAGGAAAAATATTCAGCCACCTGCTGATGAAAACCCTGTATTTTTTCATAGTGTTTGTAGCAGCCTACCTCCTGAAACAGTCTGCGAACCTCTAGATGGGCCTCTAAGTAACTGACATCACCTAGTTCCTGTCTGAGAGTTGGTCAACTTTTCTTCATCCTGATGGGTTTATCTCCTGGGTACCTACAAAAAATAGTTTTCCAGACCTTCTATAAAATGTTCTTTAGTAGGCTTCTCTCTCAGAGTCAGTTTTTTGGTGAAAAAATGCCAATTTCGAACATGAAATATGAGGGAGTCCCATGGCACTGATTATGAGGATTTTCTGTCATTTATGGAAGCTGAGGTCACCCAAATGATGACAGTAGCTCAATCCCTAAGATATCTTTTCCCAGATAACCATACCCTACCTCAGCCATAGCATTCGGTGGTTATTTAATGACCCTTGGGACAGGTGGAGGGAAACTGAAGGTTGGTGGTCAGATCAGTTTTGGATACTTGCATAACAACCCTTTTCACTCATTTCACATGTAGTCACATGGCTGTAGATATTTTCAGTGGGTAATCATGCTCTAAAATTATCTTTTGTCTTGCTAACGGGGTTGCATGTGAGAGTTCCCAACTGTTTCCCTATTTTGGCCTTTTCGGTGGTTTAAGATCCTCCGCGATTTTGTCAACTAGTCACCGAAAAGCTGGCTTTTGGTGGCTAATTAAATGTTATATTTCTTGCCTAAGCTGATGGAACCCCTACCTCGTTGTCGTGGTGAATTTCTGCTTTCAGCAGATAGTGAATTTGAAAAAACCCCTTTTTAACTTCTGAACAAACAAATAAAAACCCATCGATGATTGGAAGCTCTAAACACTAAGGATCAGAACTTTAAACTTGACCACTACCATAGTGTCGACGATTCAAACCACTAACATCATGACGGTTAAGCATCAGAGGTTGGGAAGACTAACCACTAAAACATTGGAACCTCAAACCACTAATGTGTTAGAACTTCAAACCACAAGACTCTTCGTAGTGTCAACAACATAAAGGACAAGCCCTCCGAAGTGTCGGCGTCGTAGAGGACTAAACCTCCAACCACTGTAAAAAAATGTTTTTATGGCAGTCAAAAGATTTGGAAATAAAACAAAAAAGAGGTAAAGGCCACGGTTCAGAAAAATTCGGTGGCTAATGAGATGTTCTAAGCCTCTCCTAAGCCACCGAATGTACCTTTCTCGGTACTGCTTGCCACTCGCTTTCAACAGTTTAAACCCCTTTTATCTCTCTTTCTAGTCTGCTGAAAGCACCCCTTTTGAGTGGCTAATGAGTTTCTGTAGTCTCGCCTAAGCCACCAAAGGTGTTACTTTGACTCTTCTTGCTCAGACCACTTTCGATGGTTTTCCTTTGTCCCGCATTCAACTGTTTAGCTGCTGAAACATAGCTTTTTGGTGGCTAATGAGCTATGATAGTCCTCGCCTAAGCCACCGTAAGCTACAACTTGTGAAATTTTCATCCAAATAAAAAATAGAGGCTTTCAAACTGTCAGTGATATTCATATCCTTCATTACATGAGTTAAATTCTTCATACTATCAAAATAAATTATTTTGGGAGATAACATCTGGATCCTACTTGAGGATGGGAACATCCCAATGAGGTCTCAAGAACCCCAGACCAAAAATGCCTTTCCCTAAAAGAAACTAAGTAACTTAACACTATCATTTACTATTCCATTGGGCATGGAGTTTATTCTGAAAGCAAAACAAACTACTATCTTCTAATTTAAAATAATAAGGCCTCAGAGCCTCAAATAAAATAGAGTTTCAAGAACCTCCCATTCAGTGGGCCATCAAATACCTCTTCACCTTCCAAATTATGCAATTTGAAGGTGTTATTCTTATGTACCTGGGCTATCACAAAAGGGCCAATCCACAAAGAGTCTATTTTTCCATGTTTCCCCTTGTCCTGTCTGATAACATCCCACTTGAGGACCCAATGTCCCACCTGGAAGTTTTCTACTTTTTCTCTTTTATCAAACATGCCCTTTATCCTTTGTCAATGGGCTTCTAATTTTCCTACAACTTGCTCCCTTATTTGCTGTAAATCCACCAAATCCATCATCCTTCTCACCATATCATTTGGTTCATCTTCCTCTTCCCAAAAGAACTTTGTCATTGGAAGGATGAGCTGGATAGGAAAAATGGCCTCAGTGCCATAAACTAGCTTGAATGGAGAAGTCCCTATGGATCTTTTTTCTATTACCCTATCAACCCATAAAGCAAACTTAAGCTTTGAATCCCTAACTTTTCTGATTTGTCTCTAGTAGTTTCCTGATGATTCTGACTAAGCATTTGTTGGATGACTCAGCTAGGCCATTTCCTTGGGGATAATAGGATGTGGAGTGCATGAGTTGAATACCCATTGATTCACACATTTTAACTAATGCCCCAGCCTTGAAAGTTGGTGCATTATCAGTTACTAGCCTTCCGTTGTACGCATACCTTTTGGATTAGGTATATTTATCTCAAGTGGGTCATCATCATCCAGTTCTCCTATAATATTGTATCACTCCATCCAGTTGTGTACTTTCATGGTGCATTGATGGAAATTCATGGCTGCAACTAGGATTTCTTCATCTTTTCCTTTATTATTTGTAGTGCAACATCGACTATCGGATATTCACTTGTGAACTAAAATGTCTGGGTGAATATTACAGCTAAGCTTTCCCATTCGATAGTTCCTCTTCACAGATACAATGATGTGTACCAATTTCTTGACACCATTTCTAGAGTGTGGATGAATCGATGAGCCCACTCTTGTCGAGGATATTCTTTCCAGTTCTTGTGACACTGCTCAATATGTTCCACAGGATATGTCAGTCCTATATACTTCTGATCATGGTAACTGATCTATTAGCCAAATCTGATCTCCATTAATCTTCTACACTGTGGCCATTCAGATATAGAATGTTTTTGTGTACCCCCCCATCTAGCGGGCATAGCTTTCAACACATAGTCAAGGGCAGACAAATGCTGAGATTCTATCACTTTTTATTCAAATTCTACCAGAAAATATGCAAGGTTAGGTAATCCTTCATATGTAGGTAGTGCTCTTTCTTCAGCTCCTACCCTTCGGAAAAATCTTGTGATTCTTTCACATCTTCTCAAGGAGACTTCATGTAACCTGTTATACCAGATTTCCAGGGCATCACCTGATTCGTATGTGCATGAGCTTACACTCCGTAAACTTAGTTTCCCATCAACTATTGGATTAGTATAATCTTCTTTTGAAGACATGATGTTATACAACTGATCTAGGTAATTTCCCTTAACCTTCACTAAGTACGAGTTCAACATATCTCTGTCCTTCGAGCAAGTCAATTGGTGCAACCACCTTGATTTCAGAATATTCAAATGATAAGATCCTTTTCTTGAAGTTTATAATGGTTTAGTTGTATATTTCCCAATCAATTCCCAATAGTGTAGGATATGGATTTCTATCATTGAAAATGTCAATAACTTCGAAGTCGGCATATGTTCTTAAGCCTTCGACTTCTACAGGCACTTGAGTTGGCCAACCAATTGGTAACACTTTCAACTATTTTGCAAGCCTTAGTTGAATGGGAGACCAATCCAGTCGCGACTTATTCATGCTATCCCATGTTTGTCTTGTCAATATGTTAACATATGATCCCAAATATCATATTATATAATCCATATCATAGTCTCCTATCTACGCAGTCATTCACAGTTCTTGGCCTATTTTTGGTGTCTTCCCGATATGATTAACTCTTTTTTCAGGTCACAGGTCATCCATGGTTTCTTTTATTAGTGTTGTCAATTCTACGACAACATATTTATCATTGATTAGTGCTAAACAAATTTTGAAAAATCCTTTAATCTTACTAACCTTTTTCATTGGTGGCTTCCTGAATAGTTGTTCAAATCATTCAAGCATGGTCTTGACTTGTGCAGATGTCAATAGTTGATTAGCATTAAAAAATTATGGTCTCACCTCCAAGAATATTTCTTTCTCCTTTTGGACATCTAGCGGAGCTTTCTTTTGTGGCATGCATCTCACCTGCAGTTTTCCTTGATGTGTATTATCGTCTTCCCCTATTGCAACGCCTCCTCTCCTCACTACAACAATGTGAGGTCCTTTGGGTTCGGCAGAGATCATCTGAATGTTTTGATTGGAGTTTGGATTTTGATTATGCATTGGGTTTGGATTTACAACAGTTCTATCCTACCATTTCACAATTAGTTGTGGAAACTGTTCAATAGTGTGATCAAATGCTTTACAGTATGTACAATTTCTCGCATGAATTTGAAAATATTGAGAAACATGTCATGGATACCCGCAATTATAACATATGAATTGGCCTTTTCCTCGACCAGTTCCTCCTCCTTGTTGTTTTCCTCAACCTCTAAAGTTTCCACCCCTCCCTGTTTGTGGAGGGTAACGTTGTTGTTGACAATATTGATTCTACTGGTATTGCGGCTGAGGGTATTGCTGTTGTTGATATTGAGCAGGATGATACTAAGGTTGCGCTCGCTCAGCTTGCATCTACTCATCATTTTTCATTAAGTAGGTATGCATAGTTTTTCTTGCAGTAGCTAAAATTCTCTACAATCCTTTTCATCATGACCTATTGATCTGCAAAATTTACAATACAGACTAGATGGTCTGCTTACAATCTTCTTTAAGTATAGACATTCTTCGAACATGTGTCCCCTAGTATAGCATATGCTACACCAAGGAATCCCCTAGGTGTTTAACTGATTCGATGCTCCTACTACGAGGTAGTTCATGAGTGTCAAGAAATTGTATTTATGGTGTCCATTTGTTTTGCATCTTGTACACCACATTTCTTCCTAAAATTCCTTCCCTCTCTTAATTTCCTAGAGCTGAACCGTAAGGTTGGCCAACTGCAACTGAATTTGCATCATTCCTGAGCCAGTGTCTCCAACCGGTGAGGACTCTAATTTCATTGCTATTTCCAGAGCCTCTATCTGTGACAAAATATTTTGTTGCATCAACACGGTTTGGATATGTGGTAACAAGGAAGCAATAAACCATTCCTTGTGTTGTACAACTGACATTTGGAAGCTCACTTTGGACATCAATGTCTTAAATCTCTGGTCAAATTCCCAGACAGATTTTGTTGGTAGCTGCTTAATTTCGTTTATTTCAGTGATGCACTACGATTCATATTTTGGATTTCATAACTCATCTATCATACCCACTTGAATCTCATTGAGTGTTTTCATGAAAACTACTACTGGTACGATGGAAAATGTCATGTATCAGTCGAGCACACAACCTCGTATAGTTGTGATCATCCATGCTTTCTTGATATTCTCATCCTGGATCTGTCACACAGTTCACACAACTTCACAAAGGAACCAATGTTGTTCTGGGAAGTTCCAAACCATTTCCATTGAATATTGGTAACTTAATGTTATCTCCAACCATTGTATTTGTTGTTGGTACAGTCTAAGCAAAATTTTGGCTAGTCGGACTTCCTTTTCCACTATTTAAAGTGTTAGTACTACTTATATTTATAGAAGTACTTGGAGATAAGTCTCTCAATCTTATCTCTCGCGAAGTATGTGGTGTTGTAGGTGAGTTGTAACCATGTTTTCATTATGGGGCTTTAGTTGATTATTCTAACTCGTAGTCTCCTTCAGAGATCGGTTGCTATTCCTCTTCTTCATCACAAGACCCTTCATCCAAGTATGATGCAAGCTTGTAGCCTTCTTCTTCTCTATTCGTGTTGCAACTCCCTCTTCCTAAGATAGTTTTTCTTCGCTTACAAGATTTGAGTTTTCTTCTGCTTCTTAAAACTCCCACCTCTAGTTTAGTTCCACTATATCCTAGAAACATATCACTTTAGGGTTCTGCTGAGACATAGCCACTCTATTTATATACAGTCTTGTTACATTTGCAGAATACCTTCTCACATACAAGCATTTTTATCCATGTCTTTAAAGATGACAAATATCTACTATGTGGTCCTTGAAAAACAATTCGCTCTGCCTCATTGTATAAGGTGATTGTGCAATAGAAAACTCATTAATATACCCCTCTAGGATACTGTCTATCCAAAAATATATAGCCCTTGACATAGGGTTTCTTACTTATAACAGTCGTTCAATTAAATAAGGAGTCCACTCACTCGGTTCTCCGCCTTGAAAATTTCTTTGTTGGGTCGCTAACTTAGATAACCATTCATGCAACACAATGGGAAAATCATGAAATAAAATCTCATGAATGTCTATGTATATATATCGGCCCAACCACTCTGTTGGGTTCCACCGATATCCTTTGCTTTCTTTTTGTGCAAATTTTAACTCTTTGGATTCCACCCAATCTTGGATCTTCGGTTTTGTTGGTTTCCACAACAATTCAGGTCCTGACAATAGAACCATTTGTTGGATTTTTGTCCCTTCTCGAGGGATCTTGACCCAGGTTCAGTCCCTTCTACTCAGCACAAATAATCCCAAGATATCGACTCAACAAAGAATAGCTTGGTTGGCAGCACCTGCGACACAGATGTCGTCTCACCCGAGATATCTCTCTTGGATGGGAAACTTCCAGAACCATGTTTCTATAGTTGGCTAGGAGGATGTTTAGTACCTTGGCTCTGCACCAAGACTCTCAACAAAGTCCATGGGTAAATTAATTTTGTTCACTGTGATTCAACAGCTAGGTTGTGCCCCATCTTCTCTATGCAACTCATTAAAAAAATACCAGACATGCAGCATAATCATATTCAATTAATACAATGTGACCATCATACATATATTCATTGGTTAACAAATCTACAGTCATTCATTCGATACAAAATTTACACATATATCTTGGACACATTCACACATATACACAAAATGTAACATGGAAATCCATTCGAGAAAAAACCAAAAGGTTCTCTTCATCTAGCATGAGGAAATAGATGCACCTTTTGTCTATGCACTAAGTTGCAGAAAATTCTTAACATATTCTTCTCTACCTTCACATACTCTTCCTCCCTTTCATGCTATCTCCTCTTCTCTCTGTTCTCTTCCTACTTTACTCTACTAGTGAACCGCACACAACCTAGATCGAATCGACCTTTCCTACTCTTCTGCGCACTCAACTGCAGATACTTTACTCTGATTCACTTAGAAATCCAGAGCCACCAACCAGGAGCTCATGCTTTTCAGTCGATGAGAGTCTAACAATTTAGAGCTACTGTAACAACTAACCATAGGGAGAATGTTAAACCCCCATACAACTTGGGTTCCTTCTTTCATAGCCTTATTATAGACTCGATATAGATTCCATACATACTTGATACAAAATCAATATCGACCCAATAAAAACTCCATACATACTCAAAACAAACTCATTATAGACTCCATAGAGACTCATTACAAACTCATTTTTGTAGCTTTCTTAGCCAACTTTATATATCCAACCAACATGTTGTATTTCTTATTAAAGTAACACCTAATCAGAAGGCACTAACGGACTCACTTACAGATATGATTTCATATGCGTGGTTTCCACTGGCTCCAACTAAGATCATATCCACGATTGTTAAGGCCTGTCACTTTCTCAACATTATGTCTTACTTTCGTTTTCCAGTTGTTGTGCTATTTGCATGCCTTATGTTGCTGATATTTTGTCGTATCTTCCCATGTTGCACTCCATCCTTTTGTCATGGCTTCCTTATCTGGAACAGTTTCCTCCTACGGTTCCTCCACCTCTTCTTCTTCCTCTCTTTCATGTCCTTTGTTGTAGTGTCCTTTCTCTTATTTCCTTTATGTTGTTTCCTTAGTCATAACTCCTTCTTCTTATTCTTTAGCTCTTCTCCATACTTAAGTAGAATTCTGCATGAATTATTCCTTACGGTCTTGTTGGTGGTTAGCAACAACCCCTTCATTTCTCATTAAGATGAAGGGAGATCAACTCTTTTTATGATTTACCAATTTAAAATTATAAAAGAGCACCTCAGAATCTTTGATTCTGAAGGTACTCTTAATTGGAGAAGAATAAAATGACATGTTAAAAGTTGATGAAAACATGCTCATAAACTTGGTAATTAGCAGCTGTCAGTTTCATAAATTTTTTATATAATCGATTTGATCATTAAGTTAAATTATATGATTATATATGATTTAAGAAACTTGAAAGGATAGTATGCCAAAGGGAATCAACGAAACACATATTGAATTTGTTTGAAGCTGATGAGGTATTACGAGTCCTAAAATCCTAGAACTAAAGGTGACTTATTAAATTAAAACTTTGTTAAACCTAACGTTCACATTTCATATGTAATATCTTACCATGACTTTGTAAAAATTGTATATATGTAGTTAGTAAATAAAGGAGTATCATATGGGAATTTTCATAAATTATAGTTATATAACTTAGTATCCTATCAAATTCGAGTAAAGATATTAATCTATGGGATTTTGGAAAGTTTTAAAACTATATCTATGAAGTTTTACGTATATACATGTCATACGTATTAAATTAGGTCATTAGTTAGTTGTCATGCAAAACATTAGGGTATATGATTTCGATACTATATCGCCTTGCACACTACCACCTTTCACGCTCAAACTGGAGAAGACCATTAATTGACAGAGTTTACGAGAGCCATGTGTCAAATTAATAACGCATGTTACTTGGATCACTGAGTTTGGCATGGAGATGTGGCTTGCACCTCATAATTAACTGACAGCTGCAAATATATTGATGATTCATATCATTAGGATTTAATGTTGATAGCCATTCCATTTCGTAACAATCTACAAGCTCATCATGACCACTATGTATAATCAATGCCTTGATTTACGATCCATCAATCACACGATCCCTGATATGTCGAATTGGTTAAGTTTTATTGTTATTCATGGCTAAACATGCATGTATCATAACAGAACGTTGGCTATAGCATTCATCATCGCTAATTTCAGCTAAATGGCCAAATTTAGAGCCCCCATATTTGTCAGATCTGAAGCATGTGAAATTTTGATATTTCGCATCATGTCATGCACTTGGATACCTATCCCCTCCCTCTTCACATCGCCATTCATTCCATTTCAAAATCAAGATAGTTCTGAGGAAGTTATGGCTCTGTTGAATCGTTTCGAAATCTCAGGTTCAGAGCTCATAGAAGCAGATGCGAAGGTTGCCTTGCTATTTGAAAAAGTTGGGCGGGGGAAGTTCTTTAAGTGATTTGACATCCATAACGCAGAGGTGACCAAACTATTTTCCTTGAATTTAAAAGAAGACATTGTGCAGATTGGGGGGTTTAAGTTCATCGTTAACGAAGACAAAATCGTAGAGGCAACAAAGCTCCCACAAGTTGGAGAGAACTGGTTCAAAGGTAGTAAGGTTAATAAAAGGAAGTGTTTATCCTTGCTGCTGCCACTACCAGATAATACAAAACTGAAGATAGGGGTCTCTGTCAAGTTCTTGAAGCTTGAATGGCGAGCCTTCTATGAAATTTTGGTCAGGTATGTGTCCTGCGATGGACGTTTTTCTCACCTACACTATTACCACTTAAGACTCCTATTAGCATTAAAGGGTTTTAGGCTTAATATACCATTTTATCTATGGCAAAGTTTGAAAAATATGTCGCATGCGGTTCAAAGTTTCGATAACCCTGATAGAATTTTATTTCACCATGGTTTAGTCAAAATCATACTACAGCATCAACTGTCCTTGAAGGGTAAATCGTGGGATGAATTTTTAACTGAATGTCATTTGGGGCCGACTCAATATTGGCCAAACCCCTCCCCAAAGACCCATAGGAAATGGAAGGCCACTGCTAAGCCTAAGGTTAATAATGTTCCTGAGAATGAATCAGATGGTAAAGGGATTGGGGAAGCCAATATACCCTTAAACGCTGGTATCAGTAAGGACGATGTTGATAACATAGTTCCCTATTGCTCTGAAGCAGTCTTGAACCAACCCCCATCTGATAAAAATCATAGTACTCCTGCAAAAACAGAGGACAGGTTAACCGAAAGCAAAAATATTAACATTGTTGATTGTAAAAATCTCTCCGAGCCAGATAATCCTCGTAAACATGGCAAAGAGTCTATGTATAAACTAGATCATCTAGCACAGGTATGCTGTGATAAAGGAGGGTTTGAGTAAGATAATCTTGTGTTTTCGAGGAGGGTTACTAGAAGCATGAACAATGTCCCTACGATTTCGGTTCCTATGGCTAATTGACAAGATACTCAGCCTGCCGTCGTCCATATTGAGGACGACGTTCCATCATCGGTCCCTGACACTATTCATATAAATGATCCCACTCTTATAAAGGATAATAGTGCAAAATTGGGTAAGGCCGAGGTTGCTCCATCATGTATGGACACCTGTATTTCAGACCCTAAGCCATCTTTTATCAGTCCTCAGTCATCTGGTCAAAACATTGATAACCTTAATCCTCCTCAAGCAGCCAATTCAGGTCACAAAAATGAAGAAGAAACTCTTCAGCAAGTTCTGGACAAGGCATACCAGACCAAGATTACAGAATTCAAAGATGAACTTAAACACGGTCAATCTAATGCAGCACTGATAGAGGAAGAAAATAGGACATTTAGAGAGTATTTGTTGAATTGGATTAGCAGGTGGAAAGAAATGAATATAAAAAAGAACCAATATAAAAGGGCAAAAAAGTCAATAATAGGTACGAATCAGCATCTGCTTGAACAAATAGAAAAACAAAAGTTAGTGATTATCAAGCTTAAAGCCAAATTAGCCGAAGCCAGAAGAGTAGTCGATCTTCAAAATAGAACTTGATGGTTATTCTCATTTTTCAAAGTACATGGGTTGTTTCACTGCCAAACAGGTAACAAAAGTTTTGTTATGCATGCCTGTAAAATCACAGATTTTAGAGGCACACATTTAAATTTTAGTTTATTTTGTTACATCTGTTTTAACTGATTTTAATGAGATGCTTTGTTTGTTTAAACACAGGTGGATATGTCATCGCTCTTCTCCACAGTTTCAGGACGTTGTTAATGTGTTGGTTGGAAGACGTGGCTGTTCATTGAAAATTGGAATTTCAACTACGACCATGAATTTTCCAAGTACCTTTAAACCAGCAAATATTCAGGCTAGTCTTTTTTCATTGTTATAGTGACAGGTGTTTTGTAAAAGAGATTTGATTCTCTTTGATAGTTATAGGAGCCCTATAATATTGTATCTAGCATTGATGGGAAAACGAAATCAGAAAACTGATAGTATTATATAAGTTAGGAATTTTTGAGAAATAGGGGAGGGAGTGACTGAAGAGAGACATACTTGGGATATATTTTGTTGCTGGTTTTATTTCATTACTGAAGTTGAATATTTGGATATGGGATGCAACTGGAAATCTCCAGGTTGATATCATGACTGGTATTGTTTTGGATATACTCTATATTTCAGTATATTATCTTCTATTTTAATATTAATACAGTATGCTTTGTTATACTTGTGTTTAATTGCAATTCTCACTTTGTCAGCTCAATATTATATTTGAATTAATATATCATTGTGACTGAATTTATTAGTATTTTTACTATACATTTAAGCTATAAGGATATACATTTTTGTCTATTAGGTATCATGTGTATTTTTATAGTGATTTCATACTAGACATCATCTTTTATTCAAATAGCTATGTTGATTATTAGTTATTAATTAATTTCAGAAAATTGAAATAATTGTTTATTTTCAGTTCCTCTGTTAAGTTATTTTATAATAGAATGATTTATTATGTATGACTTAAATATTTCTATTTAGATCGTACACTTTATCTTTCTGTTCATCTTATATTAATTAATAATTAATATAGTATTTAAAACGCTCTCAGCTGAGATAGGATAGATAGGATAGTTAAGGTAGCCCAGATTAGTTTTTTTTTTAGTTAACAGCTGTTAAATAACATTAGTGCAAGTTTAGGATAGTTTAACTAGTCCTTTTATATTCGAAAAAATTAAATATAAAATTTCAAACAATCAAAGACTTTCCTTAAGAAAGCAAGTATAGAATAACAGAGGCAGTTTAAATTAATCTTTAGGGTTTAGTTAGACAAAAAAATAGCATTAGGATAGATTTTGCTGAATTTTAGTTTCTCCTTAAGAGAAAAATTAGCTAGTAGCAGGACCATAACCTGCGAGATTTTGCTACTCCAAACACACCGGACACTGCTTTAAGCTGATTGTGTGGGCATAATCTCCTTGTTGGCCTAGGTCAAAAAATCAGGCCAACAAATGGCGCTAGGAAGGAGGGCCTGTTAATGAGTAATGGCAGGTGAAACTAATGAAACATTTGCAACCAGCCAACAACTTCCAGAAGTCAGTAGATCACCATTTTTAGAAACTAGTAGGAACATTCTTGAGCATAATCCTGTCACCTCTCCCTTTACTCCTGCACAAAGCACTCAAACTTTAGAAGAATCAATACATATTCTTACACGAGCATACGCTAATCAGCTTGGTATATCTCTAATAGATTATGGTCTACCTAGACAACAGCAACATAATCCACAATTAACCATAGTTACGCAAGATTTGGAAGTAGCTGATAGTACTCCCCACCATCAGGTTGAAAGAAATCAAAGGAAAACTACTCAAACAAATATTGCTAGAAGACTAATTGCAGGGGGCGGTTTTGATCAGCCACCTTCTCCTCCTGAATCACCACCTGATAGTCCAAGACCATCTAATTCAGGAAGTTCCTCAAGTTCTGAAAGAAGTCCTATGGCAGGAAATGTACCTGTAGGAGGAGGAGGCAATCCTCCACCTAATCCACCTAATCCACAACTCCCTTGGCTAAGAACAGCTGCTGTAGCTGTCCCTGGTGTACAACATCCTTTTCCTAAACACTCAGATAAACTCCTCCCCAAGTTTAACCCAGATGACAAAGAACCTGCAGAGGTGCATGTTGACAAATTCATGTTGGCTGTTCAAACCTTGAACGTTCAGCATGAAGATGTAGTTTGTCGATTGTTTCCTCTAACTTTCAAAGGAAGAGCTTCTACCTGGTATTTTTCGTTAGTACAAGGATCAATCACAAGCTGGGGGGAATTTAATAAAGCCTTTCTAGATAAACTTTGGGGAAGATAAAACACCCGCTCTTTTAGCCCTAGAGTTATCTAGGATTAAAATGGAGCCTAAAGAAAGAATCAAAGATTTCAATCAAAGGTTTCTGACATTAAAAAAAAAATTCCAATTGCTTCTCAACCTCCCGAGGATATAATTATTGAAAATTATACATCATATTTACCAAAATATTCTGGGATGTTTGTTAAGAGAGCTGGAAAAACAACATTAGTAGAAATGTTTGAGGAAGCCATTAAAGTCGAGAAGGATTCTATGTCCTATGAACCAGATAGAAGTGGGAAATCTGATTCTTTTCCTCGTAGGAAGACCGAAAAACTCAATTCAAATAAAGACAAAGCATTTGATATAGAACAGCTGCAAAATGCTATTCGAACATTAACCAATGAAGTTGTAGGGCTAAAGAAAACCAATTTTGAAGCTTCTCCTTCTAGGGGATATTTCAGAAACCAGTTTAGACAAAACACAAATAATAAAAATACACCACCTGACATAGCATCAAATGAAGAGATTTTTAATACAATTCGAGCTGTTTTATCTTTGTCTGAAACTCCTTCTAGTCAAGAAATAACTAAAAATGAAGAAGAAGAGGAATCAGAAAATGATGAAAAATCAGAGGAACCTCAACAAGTTAACGGTCATTTCTGGGACAGTCTTGTGAAAGAACATGAGAGTAAAATTTTGCCTACAGGAAAACATGCCTACAATACTCGTAGTAGAACATTTGCAAATACCTCCAGAGCTTCATCAAGTTCTACTACAAATAATGACAACAATAATTCACAACCTAACAAACAGACTCAATCTAGCAAACAAATCCAATCAACCAAAGGTACCCAAACCATTCAAAATGCTCCAAAATTAGATTTACAATATGATATAATTGAAGATTTAAAGAAGACTCGTGCAAACATCAGTATGTACGATCTTCTTCAAATCTACCCTATGCCTAATAGTCATGTTATAAATCCAGCCATGAGTTCTATTATTCCTAATGCAAAACAAAATGTTGCTGCAAATAGTTCTAATAATGATTCAACAGCAACTGAAAAAGGAAAAGCAACGGCTGACAAATCTTCGCTTATAGGTAAGAATTCTAAATCAACCACACCTCCATTCTTACTTACCTTTGAAATTTTCAATAGGAATGTTCATAATTGCATGGTAGACTCCGGAGCATCCTCCAATGTGATGCCTTTATCAATATGAAAGAAATTGAATGGGAAAAATGTTCCATCTAATTCTCAAATAACTCAATTGGACAGGACAAATGTAAAGGTTGTAGGGGAAATGAAAGATGTCTTTGTCATGATTACTTGTAACCCTCCAGTTTATCAAATTATAGATATTGTTGTTGCAGATATTCCAGATGCATATGGACTATTTTTAAGTAGGGATTGGTCTCAACAACTAAATGCATTCTTCTCCACAGACTGATCAACATTATGGTTACCTAAGAACGGAAAGTCAAATCAGATAAAGATAAATAGAGAAAGATATATGAAACATACTGTCATAGAACTGCATGATCCTGGCGAACCTATTTTATTTTCAGATTGTATTATGGGGAATTACATGTATGAATTAGGATTTGGTAATTTTAAAGTTGAAAATTCTGCCCTTTCTGAAAACAAACAGCAATCTTAAATTAGTAATGTGACATCTGTTTCTCCTAACTCTTCATTCAAGGAAACTATTAATGATGTATATAATCTGCTGAATATTGTGAATATCATAGAAAGTAAAGTGGTTGTGCATAGTTCTATCTGGACTTTATATTTTGATGGTGCGAAATCTAAAGAAGGAGCAGGAGCTGGTTGCCTACTGGTGGACCCTCAGGGAAATAAAACATGTATAGCTTGTAGGATGGAATTTAATTGTACAATCAATGCGGTGGAATATGAAGCTTTAATACAAGGTTTGAAAAAAGAAATTGATTTGGGCATCAAAGAGTTCAATGTATACGGTGATTCCGAGATCATTGTCAGACAGGTTCGTAACTCCATTCATTGTTTATCTGAACATTTATAGAGTTATCAAAGAGAGGTATGGAACCTTATCTCACATTTTGACGCATTTAACATAAATTCTGTTCCTAGAAGTCAAAATCAAGAAGCAGATTTGTTGGAAAACGTAGCATCAAAGTTAATTCCGTCAAAAAATCTTACATCAGATTTCTTTTCTGTTGAATTGATTTTTAGGCCTTCCATACCTGATAATATCTTTAACTGGCGTGTATTTGACAATGATGTGCAGGTACTGAATTTCCTGATGAACGAGGATACCTTTAAATATTCAGCAATAGATGAAGTCACTCATGACGAAAATATGTGGGATTTTATGGTACTAAATGAGTTTTGTTCAGTTGAAAAAGCTTTTGAACAGGTAAAACTAGTCCCTAATTCAGTACTAAGATTAGAAAAGTTCTTTGATCTGCATGATAAGTTTAGGTCTGTTCCTAATTGTAAAACTAATAGCTCTTGAATGAGGTATGAAACCATAAATTTAGGAACAGAACTAAATCCCCAAACTATAAATCTTGGAATAGATTGCAACCCTGTAGAAAAAACAACATTTATAAAATTGTTTAAGGAATTTAAATATGTATTTGCTTGGACATATGATGACCTGAAAACCTTCAACACACAAGTCATGCAACATATAATTCCAATTAAACAGGAGTCAAAACATTTCCAACAGAAGTTAAGGAAATATCACCCGTCATTAGAACCAACAATTAAAAAGGAACTAAATAAATTATTAGCTGCCAAGATTATTTTCCCCATCAAGAATACTCAATGGGTAACAAACTTAGTTCTAGTTAGGAAGAAAAATGGGGATATTAGATTATGTGTAGATTTTAGAAATCTGAATAAGTCTTCTGAAAAGGATAATTACCCAGTTCCTCCCATGGAACAAATTCTTCAAAATATGTCTGGGTCTGAGATACTGTCTCTCCTTGATGGTTTCTCGGGATACAACCAAATATTGGTTTCCCCAGATGATCAATTGAAAACTTCTTTTAGAACTCCATGGGGAACATATGCCTACCACAAGATGCCCTTTGGGTTAATCAATGTGGGAGCAACCTTTCAATGGGAAATCTATATTGATTTTAGAGGCTTAATTAACCATTCAGTTGTTGTCTACTTGGACGACGTTACTTTATATTCTAAACATTGACCTGATCATCTTAATCATCTTAGAAAAGTATTTGAACGATGCAGAAAATTTGGAATATCCTTAAATCCTAAAAAGACAATATTTGCTGTTTCAGAAGGTATCTTATTAGGTTGCGTGGTTTCAAAACACGGAATCATGATTGATCCTGAAAGAACCCCAGCCATTTCAAAGATAACTTATCCTTCTAGCAAGAAAGCAATGCAATCATTTCTTGATAAAATAAATTTTGTTAGAAGATTCATTCCCAGTTTTTCCGAGATCATACGTCCTTTGCAAAAAATGATTAAGAAAGATGCTGTTTTTAATTGGGGACAAACTGAAAAAGAATCATTTCAAAAAAATTTAGAAGCCATTTCAGAAGCTCCTAGCCTTCTAAGCCCAGATTTTAATAAAGATTTCATATTGTATACTTTTGCTTCTGATATTTCAGATGCAGCAGTTTTAACTCAATTAAATCAGCAGAATAACGAAGTCCCAATCTCCTTCACGAGTTCAAATTTCAAAGGTGCTGAACTTAATTACCATGAAGTCGATAAGAAAGCCTTTGCTATTTTTAAAGCTGTTAAACATTTTCGTCCATATTTATTGAAATCTAAAACGAAAATAATTGTGCCTTATTCCTCAGTCAGAAACTTGTTGGTACAGAAAGACTTAGGTGAAAAAATGGCACCTTGGATGACAGCTCTTCAAAAATATGACTTAGAGATTAAACCCTCAACGATAATCAAAGGTCAAGGACTATGTAAATTAGCTGCTGAAGCTGCTCATTTACCTAATGATAAAGCTGAAACTGTCATTGATGAGGTTTTACATACCAGGGAAATTTATTTTTATCCACCACCTCAAGATTCCTGGTATATAGACATACGAATACTTTTGGAAATAGGAGCTGCTCCTAATTACCTAGAACCAAAGAAGAAAAGAGCACTTAGATTGAAATCTGCTCCTTATTTATTAATTGATAATATCCTCTTTCGGAGAAATTCAAGCGGGGTATACCTTCGATGTCTAGATAAAGATGAAACAGAAGTAATTCTGAAAGAGTTACATTTTGGACCAGCAGGAGGTCATTTTGGTGGAGAAACTACTGCACATAAAATCCTCAGGGCTGGCTATTATTGGCCTACCCTGTTTCAATATTCCTATACTTTTGTCAGAAAATGCCAAGAATGTCAACTTGCTGCAAGAAGGGTTAAAAAACCTGCTTTTCCTTTACAACCTGTTGCGGCTGAAAGACCCTTTCAGCAATGGGGTATTGATATAGTAGGGCCAATAAATCCTCCCTCGTCTATGCAACACAAATATATAATAACTACAACCGATTATTTCACTCGTTGGGAAGAAGCTGCACCATTAAGGATTGTAAATACTAATCAGGTTATATTATTTTTGGAATTCTTTATCATAACAAGATTTGGTATTCCAGATTCCCTCGTCTTTGATAATGCTTCATATTTTTCATCAATTGAGTTAACTCAGTTTGCTTTAGAGAAGGGAATAAGAATCAGGTATTCAGCTAACTATCATCCCCATGGGAATGGTCTAGCTGAATCAACAAACAAAAATTTATTGAAAATTCTCAAAAGAACTATTTCAGTTCACCATCGTAATTGGCATACAAAATTGGTCAATGCCCTTTGGGAAGACAGAGTAACTCCTAAGGCTACGATAGGTAACTCACCATTCTTCTTAGTATATGGAACTGAAGCTATTTTACCACCAAATTTGTTTTTACCTTCATTACAGTTAGCTCAGTCTGTTCAAGATGAAGAGTGCCTAGCAATGGAAAAGAGAATTAATACTCTGCTAAAGCTTGAGGAAGAAAGAGAAAAATAAAAACAACACTTTACAAAACATCAACAGATTGTGAAATCTTGGTTTGACCAATCCTTTAGTTCCAATCGAGAATTTCAGGTGGGAGACTTAGTTTTAAAATGGGATAAAGTTCACGAGGAAAAGGGAGATCATACTAAGTTTCAGAAATTGTGGTTAGGTCCCTTTGTTATTTCTGAGAAAATAGGTCTAAGTACCTTTCGATTGCAAACACTTGAAGGTCAGTCCGAAACATTCCCAGTGAATGGACTGATTCTGAAAAAATATTTCGGTTAATATTTTCTGTCTTAAAATGTACATAAACCATGTTTGTTGTTTGTAAATAAATTTATATTGTTGTATATAAACTGAATTATAGTCCATAGAATTAAGGATGATGGGAAATTCATAAAACTTTTATAACTTTCAAACATCATTCTATTTTTTTTTAGTTTTAGTTCTGTTGACTCAAATATTTCAGACTGTCAAATTTTTGTATATAATTAGTCAGTAATATTTAGTTAGCAGTTGAAGAAATAAATGTAAATAAATAAATGTTCAAGTTCAAAAGTCAGTTTGCTCATGAGCCTGAAAAATTATGATATTTGACTGAAATCTTTTAAAAAATTGTTCAGGATGATCAAGGTTTCTTAAATCTATAAAAGACCTATCATTGTTTTTATTTGTAAGTGTTGCTCAGATTATTCCTCACCTTTTTATTTTTTCTTGTAAAAGTGGGGATAGCTCATTAAATGTCTTCTTCGAAGCTTGTCCTTTTGAAAAACTCTTACAGACCTCTATCATCAGTCTTCAAAAGTATTTACCATCTGAAAACTATTTAGGATTTGTTCCAGTCAATAAAATGCTAAAATGAGAGACGGAAGGTCTTAGTAATAAGCCGGTCCGATCAGAATCACAAATATCACTAGTATGACATTATTAGGAAACTAGTAATGACTTTTGATTTAAAAACCATAAGATAAGGGGTCTCATCATGAGCCAGCTGATTCATTTTCCGGTGATATTAATGACTGACATTACCATTTGGTTACCATGTTGGGTAATGATATCTCATTTTATGATATTTAAAAAATGAAATTGAAAGAAAAACATAAATTTTGACTGAAGAATAGGAGGTCTCATCATGAGCCGGCCTAATCATGATCATCAGTGTTGTCTGGGATAACTTCATTTCTGATAACCAGGGTGATGGCTTTTGATTTAAAAATTTAAAGACAAGAGGTCTCATCACGAGTCGGCTTTCTTATTTCAGATAGCTCTCGTGAATGATACTATCACGTTGGGACACCATACCTAGATAGTAGTCTTCAGTCATAATGATTGTTTAAAGAAAAGAAAAGCAAACAAAAAGAAAATTATTATGTTTATGGAACAAATTCTGGAAAGTTTTCAGAAAAGTAGATTTCTATACTTTATGCTGATGGTGTAGGTTATTATTGCTATAAAGTACTTTGTTTTGATCAAGATATTTTTAAGTTTATCCCTAATCAAATTTCTGTTTCAAAAGATGGAATATTTCTTATTTATACTTATGAATATGAATAAAAATAATGGTTTTTGTTTAGATAAAGAATTTTTTATTATTTTTAATAAGTTTTAAGATTTCGTTTATATCATTTATAAGGTGTATAAGAAGAGATAACTGGTTCGCCCAGGTTGTCGCCATTTGTTGGAAGTCAACAACAACCCCTTCATTTCTCATTAAGATGAAGGGAGATCAGCTCTTTTTATGATTTACCAATTTAAAATTATAAAAGAGCACCTTCAGAATCTTTGATTCTGAAGGTGCTCTTAATTGAAGAAGAATAAAATGACATGTTAAAAGTTAATGAAAACATGCTCATAAACTTGGTAATTAGCAGCTAACAGTTTCATAAATTTTTTATATAATCGATTTGATCATTAAGTTAAATTATATGATTATATATGATTTAAGAAACTTGAAAGGATAGTATGCCAAAGGGAATCAATGAAACACATATTGAATTTGTTTGAAGCTGATGAGGTATTACGAGTCCTAAACTCCTAGAACTAAAGGTGACTTATTAAATTAAAACTTTATTAAACCTAACGTTCACATTTCATATGTAATATCTTACCATGACTTTGTAAAAATTGTATATATGTAGTTAGTAAATAAAGGAGTATCATATGGGAATTTTCATATATTATAGTTTTATAACTTAGTATCCTATCAAATTCGATGAAAGATATTAATCGATGGGATTTTGGAAAGTTTTAAAACTAGATCAATGAAGTTTTACGTATATACATGGCATAAGTATTAAATTAGGTCATTAGTTAGTTGTCATGCAAAACATTAGGGTATATGATTTCGATACTATATCGCCTTGCACGCTACCACCTTTCACGCTCAAACTGGAGAAGACCATTAATTGACAGAGTTTACGAGAGCCATGTGTCAAATTAATAACGCCTGTTACTTGTATCGCTGAGTTAGCATGGAGATGTGGCTTACACCTCATAATTAATTGACAACTATGAATATATTGATGATTCATATCATCATGATTTAATGTTGATAGCCATTCCATTTCGTAACGATGTACGCGCCCATCATGACCACTGTGTATAACCAATGCCTTGATTTACGATCCATCAATCACACGATCCCTGATATGTCGAATTGGTTAAGTTTTACTATTAGTCATGGCTAAACATGCATGTATCATAACAAAACGTTGGCTATATCATTCATCATCGCTAAGTTCAGCTAAATGGCCAAATTTAGAGCCCCCATATTTTTCAGATCTGAAGCATGTGAAATTTTGATATTTCGCATCATGTCATGCACTTGGATACCTTTCCCCTCCCTCTTCACATCGCCATTCATTCCATTTCAAAACCAGGATAGTGCTGAGGAAGTTATGGCTCCGTTGAATCGTTTCGAAATCTCAGGTTCAGAGCTCGTAGAAGCAGATGAGAAGGTTTCCTTGCTATTTGAAAAAGTTGGGTGGGGGTAGTTCTTTAAGTGTATTGATGGCCATAACACAGAGGTGACCAAACTATTTGCCTTGAATTTAAAAGAAGACGTTGTGCAGATCGGGGGTTTTAAGTTCATCGTTAACGAAGACAAAATCATAGAGGCAACAAAGCTCCCACAAGTTGGAGAGCGTTGGTTCAAAAATAGTAAGGTTAATAAAAAGAAGTGTTTATCCTTGCTGCTGCCACTACCAGATAATACAAAACTAAAGATAGGGGTCTCTGTCAAGTTCTTGAAGCCTGAATGGTGAGCCTTCTACGAAATTTTGGTCAGGTATGTGTCCTGCGATGGACGTTTTTCTCACCTACACTATTACCACTTAAGACTCCTATTAGCATTAAAGGGTTGTAGGCTTAATCTACCATTTTATCTGTGGAAAAGTTTGAAAAATATGTCGCATGCAGTTCAAAGTTTTGATAACCTTGATAGAAGTTTATTTCACCATGGTTTAGTCAAAATCATACTATAGCATCAACTGTCCTTGAAGGGTAAATCGTGGGATGAATTTTTAACTGAATTTCATTTGGGGCCGACTCAATATTGGCCGAATCCCTCTCCAAATACCCGTAGGAAATGGAAGGCCACTGTTAAGCCTAAGGTTAATAATGTTCCTGAGACTGAATCAGAGGGTAAAGGGCTTGGGGAAGCCAATCTACCCATAAACGCTGGTATCAGTAAGGACGATGTTGATAACATAGTTCCCTGTTGCTCTGAAGCAGTCTTGAACCAACCCCCATCTGATAAATATCATAGTACTCCTGCAAAAACAGAGGACAGGTTAACCGAAAGCAAAAATATTAACGTTGTTGATTATAAAAATCTCTCCGAGCCAGATAATCCTCGTAAACATGGCAAAGAGTCTATGTATAAAATAGATCATCTAGCACAGGTATGCTGTGATAAAGGAGGGTTTGAGTCAGAAAATCTTGTGTTTTCGAGGAGGGTTACTAGAAGCATGAACAATGTCCCTACGATTTCGGTTCCTATGGCTAATCGACAAGATACTCAACCTGCCGTCATCCATATTGAGGACGACGTTCCATCATCGATCCCTGACACTATTCATATAAATGATCCCACTCTTATAAAGGATAATAGTGCAAAATTGGGTAAGGTCGAGGTTGCTCCATCGTGTATGGACACCTATATTTCAAACCCTGATCCATCTTTTATCAGTCCTCAGTCATCTGGTCAAAACATTGATAACCTTAATCCTCCTTAGGCAGCCAATTCAGGTCACAAAAATGAAGAAGAAACTCTTTAGCAAGTTCTGGACAAGGCATACTAGACCAAGATTACAGAATTGAAAGATGAACTTAAACACGGTCAATCTAATGCAGCACTTATAGAGGAAGAAAATAGGACATTTAGAGAGGAGTTGTTGAATTGGATTACCAAGTGGAAAGAAATTAATATAAAAAAGAATGAATATAAAAGGGTAAAAAATTCAATAATAGGTATGAATCAGCATTTGCTTGAACAAATAGAAAAACAAAAGTTAGCGATTATCAAGCTTAGAGCCAAATTAGCAGAAGCCAGAAGAGTAGTCGATATTCAAAATAGAACTTGATGGTTATTCTCATTTTTCAAAGTACATGGGTTGTTTTGCTGTCAAATAGGTAACAAAAGTTTTGTTATGCATGCCTGTAAAATCACAGATTTTACAGGCACACACTTAAATTTTAGTTTATTTTGTTACATCTGTTTTAACTGATTTTAATGAGATGCTTTGTTTGTTTAAACACAGGTGGATATGTCATCGCTCTTCTCCACAGTTTCAGGACGTTGTTAATGTGTTGGTTGGAAGACGTGGCTGTTCATTGAAAACTGGAATTTCAACTACGGCCATGAATTTGCCAAGTACCTTTAAACCAGCAAATATCCAGGCTAGTCGTTTTTCATTGTTACAGTGACAGGTGTTTTGTAAAAGAGATTCGATTCTCTTTGATAGTTATAGGAGCCCTATAATATTGTATCTAGCATTGATGGGAAAACGGAATCAGAAAACTGATAGTTAGGAATTTTTGAGAAATAGGGGAGGGAGTGACTGAAGAGAGACATACTTGAGATATATTTTGTTGCTGGTTTTATTTCATTACTGAAGTTGAATCTTTGGATATGGGATGCAACTGGAAATATCCAGGTTGATATCATGACTGGTATTGTTTTGGATATACTCTATATTTCGGTATATTATCTTCTATTTTAATATTAATACAGTATGCTTTGTTATACTTGTGTTTAATTGCAATTCTCACTTTGTCAGCTCAATATTATATTTGAATTAATATATCATTGTGACTAAATTTATTAGTATTTTTACTATAAATTTAAGCTATAAGGATATACATTTCTGTCTATTAGGTATCATGTGTATTTTTACAGTGATTTCATACTAGACATCATCTTTTATTCAAATAGCTATGTTGATTATTAGTTATTAATTAATTTCAAAAAATTGAAATAATTGTTTATTTTCAGTTCCTCTGTTAAGTTATTTTATAACAGAATGATTTATTATGTATGACTTAAATATTTCTATTTAGATCGTACACTTTATCTTTCTGTTCATCTTATATTAATTAATAATTAATATAGTATTTAAAACTCTCTCAGCTGAGATATGATAGATAGGATAGTTAAGATAGCCCAGATTAGTTTTTTTTTAGTTAACAGCTGTTAAATAACATTAGTGCAAGTTTAGGATAGTTTAACCAGTCCTTTTATATTTGAAAAAATTAAATATAAAAATTCAAACAATCAAAGACTTTCCTTAAGAAAGCAAGTATAGAATAACATAGGTAGTTTAAATTAATCTTTAGGGTTTAGTTAGATAGAAAAATAACATTAGGATAGATTTTGCTGAATTTTAGTTTCTCCTTAAGAGAAAAATTAGCTGGTAGCAAGACCATAACTTGCGAGATTTTTCTACTCCAAACACACTGGACGTTTCTTTAAGCTGATTGTGTGGGCATAATCTCCTTGTTGGCCTAGGTCAGAAAATCAGGCCAACAGGTCCCTAGGCCCAACATATCCTAATCAATAGGTATTTCATGTGGGAAGCCAGGATCTAGAGGTCATCACCCATGACATGTGATTGTTGACTGGTTTGAGCCCTTGTGGGATGAGGGATTCTATTATCCTGCGAATGAGTGTGGGGCGGTCAATTAAGGGGTTGATCAACTAGTACTCTGGGGAGCATATGATGCTTACGACTATGGGAAAATTCATATTACTAGTATTAGGAGTATGAGTGTGTGGTCCATGGAAACAACAGTGTTGAGGGTCCTTGGGTTGGCTTCACCTCATAGGATTTCAAGTGGGTAGTTACTCTTGGTAGATTGTGTATAGGCCAGTGAGCAGGTATCATGGGGGATGATGATCTGAGAGAGCATGATAAATGGGTTGGTGATGCTGCATTAGAGGAGAGAAAGGACATTTCATCATGGGATTGTCCTAGAAACTCTATTCTTAGAGAGGTTTCCTTCATTATGACTAGTGGTTATGGTACCATATTAAGGGCCTCAGAATCCACAGATGATGTATTGGGGGAGTGATGTGATGCCCCAATTAGCTGGGGGTGAGGTGGGTGCATACTATACTCCATGCTTTATGGAGGTGTGGCTTGAGTGAATCAGACCTATAGAGTGGTATCCAGGGTGGGGTATGGACTACACTGGTGACTCAAAGCTACCTAATCCTCCAAATGGTTGGGATGAGACAAGTACGCACTAAGTATTGTTATTATGATATCTACTTTTGTACCTTGATTTGATGTTATGTACATATTTTGATATATACTTGTATTGAATCTTTTCTTTGTTGCTACTAATGAAAATGTGGGGCCAGTACCCCCACCTACAAGGGTGCCTCAATGTCATCGTCGAGAGGAGAGAGAAGCGGGGGTGATCGCGATTGTTGCTACTGATTTTGGTGCTCCTGCTAGGCCAGGGAGCAATTGGTGGCTTTCCTGGGGGAGATCCAACTGTTGTTTCCTTAGCTAAGGTGGAGAGGAGGTTGTTCATTGCAAGAACAAGGATTGGTGAGAGAGATATCAGTGACCTTATTGATTAGGAGCTATCTCTCACTTTAAAGCTTCCAGCCACATGTAGGCCATGACTCTAATATGTTATGCAGAGGGTGGTGATTTCCCATCATAGGGAATAGGAAGTGCAGGGAGGAGATAGATCTCATCCTAGACATAGCCCATGATAGGATCTCGAGCCGGCCTGGGGACCTAAGCCGAAGATAGTTCGAGCTGAGGTGGTGCAACCATTGGCTATCATGGGGCAGTGAGGTCGGATGGGTGGTGGTGCAACTTGAGTGCTCCATGGTTTAATGATTTGTTGTATTCATGGCCGATGTACCTTACTTTGTAGATTTATGATGCTCGATTCTATGGGAGACGGTTTATATGATACATCCCCCATAAGGTATATGATTATTTTTGTTTATGCCCAATGATGGTCATTTGTACATGACACACTAGTTTTTGGGTTGTATATATATCGTTTTGGGTGGCACACATGTTGTTTCTCATGGATGTTTGATGTGTATCGATGTTTATTATGTTTTGTACCTATATGTTTTTCATATCGATGTTCAGTATTTGTTACTTGTACACGATATTTTGTTGAGAAACATATAATGAATATATTATGGGTATATGTTGATATGGTTTGTGTTTCTTATGCACGATGTATAGCTAGTTATTGCCACATTGTATGTGATGGATGTTTTATACATGCGTAGTTATGGGGACTTATACATGTATGGGATAACCTCATTTTAATGTGCAGGTTAGCCTTATGATGGATTAATTGCCAATTCAAGACTTCATCATGACAAAATTGGTTTTCCTTGGGACATGAGTGGAGTTAATGAGTTCAAACTATCATATGAGGAGATGTACTTAAAGATATTTGTGGAAGAGAAGAAGGTTCGGGACCTGAAACACATTGTTTAGTTGTGACACAACTAGGTTAGAATCTAGGTGGACTTGTGGACGGGTTACACCAAAATGGATGGAATCAGTCAATAGTCCTATAATGGCATCATATTCAGTTTCATTGTTTGTAAGTTCCCACAAAAAAAATCCACCAGTTTGGTAATGAGATTGGTGGGGAAGTAAATGGTCCAAGCATCCAATGCTAGTTTTTTTTATCAATGACTTGTGTCGTTCGTGAAACCAGTGTAGGTGTGATTGATATCCACCTACATGAGCAACAAAAGGATATCTTTAGGTTTTTGATTCATGGGATTTAAAACATATATGATTTTTGAAATTTTTGTAATGAAATTTGGGTTCCATAGTGATATTCGATAAATATCACAAAACTATACCACAACTAATGGAGTGTGAGTATATTTTGACATTCTCGGTAAGAGATAGAGGATCCTCATATGATCTATTTTTAGGGTGATCGAGGAGGTTCATCATTTGGGGAGGGTGACTCCTTGTTAGATTATGATGATACCTTGCTTTTGATGAATCAATCCAAGGGATATGTATCATTGTGTAAGCTATCGTGGGAACAATGTGCTCTAATGGTGGTTCTTGTGATGAGATATTGAGTTGGAGAAATTGGTCCTGGAGGCACATTTTCTCTAAGAGAACCTCACATTTCACATGTAAATGAGGAACTAAAACGAATATTGGGAGGTAGCACCACATGCTCGGCATGGGCATGATCCCCTAAGTGGAACTAATCTTGGTGTTAGGGATGTTGTAGGAGATGTGTGCTTGATATGTTTGGGAACAATATGGCAGTGATTTCTGGATGAAACACACCCATTTGGTTTGGTTTCATGGTTCATAAGAGAGGGATTAGGTTGTGGTAATATAGTGGTCTCTAAAAGGGTGAGCTTGAGAGACACTATTTTTTCCACTTCGTCTGTGGTGACCATATTGATTGAGGCTACCTCATGTGCTGGGGTAGGCGTAAGTTTTTATACTATTTGAAAAATGAGAATGGTTTCAAATGCATTTTGAAATCAATGGATATCGAGGAAATGGTGCGTATAATGCCCATATTGAGAACAAATTGAACGTGTGTTTTTGGTGCATAACGATTTGGACTTAGGGGTTGATGGGTTTAGTGTGCCCCTAGTCTCAGTTTGAGGGGCAAATGCGGCACTAACAAGTGTATTTAAAAATTTATGAGCTCAAGTAAGGTAGGGCATAGATTGGTTGCATGGCCTTGTCGTCCATATAGCATAGGGGTGTGACCCACATGGTCAGAGTGTCATGCATGATGGGTTCTTTTATTGTTTGTTGGGTGGAACCTTTCATGTTGGGCTTAGTTGTTCTTGTGGATGATTCAGGAGCATGATTAGTTGTTATGGGGGCTTTTAACTTAGGTTGATTAATGCCTCTGTTGGTGTGGGTAGTTGGATTGGATTTAATGACATCCCTATTCTGTAGTGTGGTGGCTAGTGGTGGTGGTTGAGTCATTGAAAGAGAGGTTTTAGTGGATGCAATTGAAGTGATAACTTGTTGCACCAGGATCAACTCATAATGGGCTATAGGTGGTGAAGCCATTTCTGGAAATGGTGGTGTAAGGTACCACACATGTATACCAAGCGCGAGTCTAGGGAGTGCCAGCTGGTCCATAACCAATGTTCCACATAATACCATTCGGGGGTAAAGAAATAGTATCTAGAACATAGCTGGTATGGATGTGTTCACAATTTTCTCAACATCGTGGCTTGATGAGGTTGTTGATGATGATGCCCCAGGTGTGGATGCTTCTTTCTCCACGGTAGAAAGGGTACACATTAGACCTTTTGTTGGAGGGGGAATGATATGTGGAGGACATGAATATGTCCCCAGGATATCAGAGTCCTTATAGACTCTTGGTCTAATCTCAACATATGGTGTATTGTTGGTCTCGCTGTTATAGAGATAAATTCCTATGGCTTAGGGTACCACAACAGATAGCTTGACTCCAGAAATCAATCCTTTCCAATATGCAAGAGAAATCAAATATCTAACACTAAAGGATCAAAACTCGTACCTTATTTCAGACGGTTGAAGTAGATCCTCGTTGAGCTTTCCAACTCTAGCTTGAATTGATAAATTACTTCCTCTTTAATCAGTAAACAAGACAAGCATGCTATATATATTAGTGTTAGATCTACTCTAGCATATATAATCAACAACGTATAAGCATTTGAAATCATCCATGGATAAAATATTCATTCAAACATACATTATTGGACAGGAAAATATATTTCTATTAATATAAAATCAGAGATTACAATGAATACAACCTCTGTCGGCACGTCTGCGAATCAGAGAAAATGAATCGTCCACTTGGGCCTCCACCACCTCAATCCTCCATCTCTCGATAGCAAGCTCACAAGCAAAAGGAAATCTTGGGAAGAACACCAAAGTGCTCCAAGGGACAAAGGGATGTAGACTCAAGCATAAGTATCGGCAACAATGGACTATAGTTTCTTTGCTCTTAATTCTCACATATTTTTCAATGTATCCAAAGGGTTCCTTATATATCTCTTCAATGGGGAAATGAAGGGTCGGATCTGAGCAATCTCAAGGCATATGGAAGGCCAGGAGACAAGTGAGTTGGATCCATGTCAAGGAAAACTCCAAAATAATTTGGCCTTTTGCACACATCCCGATGTACGTGGTTTTAGGGGTCAAACCCGCATATATACACGAGAAAGGGTTTAAAATTCGCGTATATAAAATTAAGCATTTTTTAGGGATGATATTGGAAACATCAAAGGTATAAAAAAGGTCCATGGGTCCAAAGAGTTTGCAAAGGGACAGGGGAAGGCCATACAAGTGTGATTCACCAGGTGTGGTAAAATAAGCTATAACAACAAAGGATTTACTCTATAATATATAATCAACAACGTATAAGAATTTGAAATCATCCATGGATAAAATATTCATTCAAACATACATTATTGGACAGGAAAAGATATTTCTATTAATATAAAATCAGAGATTACAATGAATACAACCTCTGTTGGCACGTCTGCGAATCAGAGAAACTGAATCCCCCACTTGGGCCTCCACCACCTCAATCCTCCATCTCTTGATAGCAAGCTGTTGGTAATAACTCCCGATTCGATTATTATTCTAATGCAAATGCCTATATTTATAAAAATCATGTGAAGGTTGGGTTTCACCTTCCTCCCA
>LPNX011209160.1:230038-271341 GCA_001517045.1 Pseudotsuga menziesii | reverse complement strand
TTTATTAGTTTCAAGAAAAATGACATCTCTAGAAATAACAAATTTCTTGTTTACCTCATCATACAAACGGTATGCCTTGGAGTATTCTTCGTACCCCAGAAAAATGCACTTTCTGCTTCGAGCAGCAAGCTTGTTTCTTTGCTCCTTCGGAATCAAGGCATAACAGGTGGAACCAAAAACTCTGAGATGCCTGGCTGAAGGGAGATGGCCAAACCACATTTCATGTGGAGTCTTGTTATCAAGTGCATTTGATGGAATTCTATTTCTCAAATATGCTGCACATTTTACTGCATCACCCCAAAACATTAGTTTTACATTCTTGAAAAACATCATTGAGCGAACCATATTCATTATGGTTCTATTCATTCTCTCTGCTACACCATTTTGTTGAGGATTGTAGGGAACTGTAGTCTGATGTGCAATTCCATGTTGGCGAAGATAATTTTCAAAAGCATTTGAAGTGTATTCTTTCCCATTATCAATACGAAGTGTACCAATTTTTGATTGTGCTTGTTTTTCTATCAATGCATGAAAGTCTTTGAATGTTTGAAATGCTTCTGATTTTGTCTTTAAACAGTAAATCCAGCACATTCTAGAGTAGTCATCAACAAATGTCATAAAATAATTATTTCCATTTACTGAAGGAGTTGGCATTGGGCCACATAAATCAGAATGCACTAGTTCTAATTTCTTACTTGCTTTGAAATTAGATTCATGGAATGGCAGCTTACTATGTTTCCCTAAAATACATGCATCACATTTATTCTTCTCTTTAGGAATGGTGGGCAAGCCAAATACACCATTCTTTCTCAACAAACGAAGACTGTTATAATTTAGGTGACCAAATCTTGCATGCCACAATGAACTAGATGACATATTACCTTCTCCATGCTGAGAGAGGTAGGCGTAGTTCTGAAATCTTGCGGATGAACCCTTGAGCTTCAGCAGCTTTCCATCTTCGTATCCAGTCATGATGACTTGGTTGTCAGAGGACTTTCTTATTTCAACGATTCCATCAAACATGTGGATGGAATGGCCTTCCTGTTGAATCTCCACCAAGGATAGCAGGATTCTTTGCAACTCTGGAAGATAGAGAACGTTCTTCAACAAGAAATCAGGGAATCCGGGCATCTTCAGTCGAATGGTGCCCATTCCCTTTGGTTTAATACTTGACTTATCTGCAAAGTAAACTATTCCATCTATTGTTTCATTCAGTTCTTCAAAACAATCTTTTCTAAATGTCATGTGTGATGTTGCACTAGTATCAAGCAGCCAACAATCTTTATAAGATGAAAGAGAAGTCATTTCATTAATTCCAAGATTACAATTTGCAACAATACAATGAGCAGAATCAGAAGAATTTGAAGATTTACTAGCATCTTGATGTTTATTATCATCTTTCTTTTGGTTGTGCTTTTATTTGATGGAGTCCCATGAGGCCCAACACTGATCTGATGTGTGCCCAATCTTTCCACAACACTTGCACTTTGATCTTTTTCTGGAGTTGTTTCTGCCCCCTCTGCCTCTATTGCTGCAATCTCCCTTGGAAGGTTCTTTGGATTGGTATTTTCCAGCTAGGGAAGTACCAATACTAGATGCCAAAGAGTGCATCTTTACAACTGTTAGTGTAATTTACAATAATGAACTTAATATGACAAAGAGAAAATCAATAACCTTGCAGGTCTATAGTCTCTGCCAAGGTAATTTACAATATTAATATTTCAACTTCAAGTTTTGAAAATGATACAATGACAAAGAAAATATGCTGTCAATAAGTTCATAAGCAAATCAATATTCAACAGTCATCTCAACTCTTCGTAGATTTCAAAATCCAAACCTTTATGATGGGCAGTCTCAGCAATCTACTTTCACGTAGAATGTGGTCACCACTTCAGTCTTCAAGTGGATGTTTGCAGCAGTCTTCTTTCTTCAACTCGGTATTCTCAATTCATACACATGAAAATATTCAAATTAATTCAAATCAATAGTCACTTCACTCAGCTCCCATGTTGAGCTCAATGTTTGTCTCTTCCCACAGAAATAATGATAGCTCAAATGCTGTAAACGTGGTCTATTATGCAACCCTTTTATAGGGTGAAAAATAACCTCCACGCTCATATATCTTCAGTACGCAGCATATACATATCAGTCACAAGCAGCATACGTTATTTCTCCAGCACAGTAATCAATGCATCAGTCTTCAGCATTCACGCAGTCTCTAGCAGTCACGCAGCCTCCTCCATGCAGCATATATATCAGTCACCTCCACGTAGCTCTTCAACAGTTTAAAAGATACCATGCAGCATCTATAACTCCAATACTCAACATCATTTAGAAACCATTCACAATATTTATCAGTCTTCAAGCAATCTTCAACATTCTGCAACACAGTCTCTACGGTATTCAAATCCCTCAACTCAAAATGCGCCTTGTTCTTCACGCAGTCAAAGATATAGATATATGGTATACTCATGCAGTCAAAGATATATGGTATGGTTCTTCATGCATATTGATATATGGTATACTCATGCAGTCAAAGATATATGGTATGGTTCTTCACGCATATTGATATATGGTATACTCACGCAGTCAAAGATATATGGTATGGTTCTTCACGGATATTGATATACGGTATACTCACGCAATCAAAGATATAGATATATGGTGAGATATGGCAGCAATTGAGATGTGAAGTAAAGCGTGACACAGATGGGGAGCTCACCCTGGCAAGCTATCTATATGCGACAATTTTGGTTCACAAGACCATGGAATAGGCGCTGGCGTTTCATGTGAGAAACAAGCTGTCGAGTCCCACCTTTTCCAGCACGCTCCTCTACAATCTGGTCGTGGACGTTTTCAGAAATAGCAGCATCTCACAAGGAATCCGTAGCAATTACCCTTCAAATACAGCTAGGGAGACCGTCAACATATGACTTAGAATACAGAAAACGTTTCACGCTTCACGTAGATGAAGAGAAGATTAGGGTTTCAGTATAGCAAGGGAGCCACAGCAGGCACACCCTTCACGCAGAATCATACAACACGCTCACGCTCACATAGAATAATATTCAAAATGTTGGGATTGAATAGAGAAACAGAGGAGACCAAAGTACAGTTCAGAAAAATTAGGGTTATGTATTGTTCTATACCAATAATGCATGCACACAGAGACTAGAGGAGAAACGCACACAATGAATGCGCGCAGGGGTAGACTGGTGATGGGCAGGTAGCCTGAAAGAGCAGACTGGTAGGCAGAATGCCAGGTCTTAAATGTAGTAGGCAGGAGTTACGGCAGGCAGGTAGCCAAGCTCTGATACCACTTGTTGGTAATAACTCCCGATTCAATTATTATTCTAATGCAAATGCCTATATTTATACAAATCATGTGACGGTTGGGTTTCACCTTCCGCCCAGCCCTTTCGGCTTCTTACTATTTATTTATTTTACAATAATCCCTACGGATTATATTCTAACACAATCTCACAAGCAAAAGGAAAGCTTGGGAAGAACACCAAAGTGCTCCAAGGGACAAAGGGATGTAGACTCAAGCATAAGTTTCGACAACAATGGACTATAGTTTCTTTGCTTTCAATTCTCACATAGTTTTCAATTTATCCAAAGGGTTCCTTATATATCTCTTCAATGGGGAAATGAAGGGTCAAATCCAAGCAATATCAAGGCATATGGAAGGCCAGGATATAAGTGATTCAGATCCATATCAAGGAAAAATACAAAAGAATTTGTCCTTTTGCACACATCCCGATGTACACAGTTTTAGGGGTCAAACCCACGTATATATGCGAGAAAGGGTTTAAAAGTCACGTATAGAAAATTAAGCATGTTTTTAGGGATGATATTGGAAACATCAAAGGTATAAAAAAGGTCCATCGGGTCCAAAGAGTTTGCAGAGGGACATGGGAAGGCCATACAAGTGTGATTCACCAAGTGTGGTAAAATCGACTATAACAGATGCCCCCTAATGTGTGAGGTCAAAGGGTTCATACGATGGCCGAAATACATTATAAGTCCATCCCAGAAGTGGAGTGATGAAGAACCCAGTGGAATACCATCCACCCAATCAGCATAGTACCATGATACAACTCTGCATATAACTGCAAATACATATAGCAGTCCCAGATACATAAGAGTACAATGGCCATGAATAGGTATGATACAAAATATGACATAAGTGGTCATCGCCACATACAATATACATAGATCAGAATCTCCATGATGAAGATACACAAAGGATCAAGATCTCCATAATGGCTGAAGATATGAAATGGATCAAGATCTCCATAATGGCTAGAAATGTCTGACATATACTGGAATGAAGTCATGAGAGCTGAAATCTCATGAACACTAGCACGATCAAGAGCATAAAGGAGAATGGTGATTGAATGTAGGTAGCATAGACTCGATATGCAAAATTGGGACATCTCTACAACATAGGAGTCATCAACAGAGGCTCCATAGGGACTGGAAGCTTAACCAGTCGGTGGAGATAAACTCAGATAAATGAGTATAGCTCCTAAATTCAAACTATAAACCCAACCAATGGATGTGATATACAGTGCTATGTTCGAAGGAAACACGACTCAACATCTGCCAAAGATAACATCTTTCCTTTTTTGGCTTTTTGGTTTTTTTAAATTTTTTTGGACTTTTTCAAATATTTGAAAAGCTTGAAAAAGAATAAAACTGCTTTATAGTTATAGACTAGGAGGAGACGAGTGTCATATGGGAAAACAAACTAGGTCCAAGCAGTGGAACATACCTATGTTCAATGCAAGGATACATGTGTAGGATAGCGACACTCAGGGGAAAGTCCCCTCTCGGTAAAATAGGGAATCAAGCTGCAAAGGATATAAAAGATGGATTTGCATGTCTAGACATGAGACAAGCTCGAGCTATATGGCTGATACTCAAAGTTAGGGAAGCCGGCATAAGGCTCGATAAGGCAGGCAAAGCTCATGATAATGCAATTACAACTTGACATATATAAGGGAGTCCCGGGGAAATGGCTAGCATAAAGTTCAAGAGGAGTATGAAGCTCTTGCTCAAGGACATGGTGGGACTAAATGGGACTCCTGGACCTAAGAGAGGACTCACAGCATGGGTACCAAATGAAAAAGGGAGCTAACTAGCACACCCATCTATAGGAAATCTCTACCATTCACATAGTACCACTTCTAACAACAGCATGAAGGTTCCGTAATACCATGGAATGGGTTCATACCTAGGGATAAGATGAAACGGTCATAAGGTCACGCAAAATGCAAGTGGATGTGAAATCCTAACCTATATG
The DNA here is from genome assembly GCA_001517045.1 of Pseudotsuga menziesii. Lineage (NCBI taxonomy): Eukaryota > Viridiplantae > Streptophyta > Pinopsida > Pinales > Pinaceae > Pseudotsuga > Pseudotsuga menziesii. Next base: position 266,033 of record LPNX011209160.1, on the reverse strand, counting down.
CTATTTTACACATGATAACTATGATAGGAATGAACAGGTCAAAACCTCAGAGAGAGTGTACAAAAACCATATCCTACATGACAAGCATATTTGTCCAAAACAACCCAAAATAGTTAATAAAGAATCCAAACTATAGGATATAGGGAGGAATTATCATGACAACTGCTCCCAAAGGAAACAATGCAGTGAACAATGGGACACAAAAAGGAAAGTAAGGTGTAAACCTAACGTTCACGCATACACTACCACCCCCATGAGGGTGACCACCGATTTAAAGACCGAGCGAAGGGAGTCAATATCCTCCACAAATGGAGTAGAGGGAAGAATGTGACCACTTCAAATCTATGAGCAGGGTAAGGTGTTGTGATGCCCCTAAGTCTAACACCAGGGTCCGTACTAGGACCAAGATGGGTGATAGGATACCAGGCATGCCGAAAATAAAAGGACCTAAACTCAAGAGAGCATAAATATACACAAGTAACCGTGATCCCAAAGGCCAACTGGTGCACAAAGAGCACACTCCTAAGAAAATCTATAGCCAAAATACAAGCAAACCAAGGGGAGGATATGTGAGCTCCTGAATGCAGTAGATATGTCTCGCCTGGGAGAGGCTCAAAACTCCCATACACTACAAGCGGAGGTACGTAACCAATTATAGTGGCCCTCAACTTCAACGCATTAAGCGATTGTGCTGTCTGACCTCTACCTATCCAGGACACTCACAAAATAACCTCTGCAAGTACCCCCTTGATAACCCAGGTAAGGAAACTAAGGTCACATCAATATAATCAATGCTCAGGTGGATAGTTGCAGGTGGGATTGACCATATGGGAAAGGTAGCAAAGCCCGAAACTCTCAAAAGAGCCCCCAGATATGAATACAATCCTGGAAATATCTCTGGTGCTACTCAGTTATGACTAGGGGTCATCCCAATCAATAACCGCTCACACTGCCTCACGCTTAACTCGCTTGTAAGAGGAGGATCCTAAGGAACACTAATTATACCAAGGAATTTCACACTCTCACCTGGACAGACACATACATGTTGTAGTTTAGTGGTCTTGGAGTATTTACTCACAATGAACTATTCCAAGACCCTAAAACCTAATCTTGTTGGTGCACCCTATAAAAGAAAAGAGTGTAATTCATTTTATTATGCATTGATTTTAATTGGTTGTAATTACTCAAAGGGAAATGGCCATGCAACTAATGACATTATGACTCAGCAGTGAAATAAATATGCACACCATAACAAACAATGCTAAGCGCAATCTTTGTCAAATGAAAAATAGGGTATGCCACTACATGAGATGCATAAATATATATTCCTTTCTGAATGCCAATGCAATACTTCCTATATGAAATCCTAAATAAAACTCTCATCCAAGTAATCCAATGCAAGTACCTCCTCAAATCCATATGCAAAAAATGCAACTACCTTGTATTTTTCAATATAACAGAATGAAAAATGCAATAAAAGTCATCTAAAACTCTTAGTCTCTGCAACAAGTATAAAACACAAGCCCAGCAAAACACCAAGACAAAAAGAGTAATGCACTAATGGAAAAACAAAAAGGAAAAATGACTAAAACTATTTTCAAAGAAAAATCAATGAAAAAGCGGTCTCTGGTTGCAAAAGAAGCATCCAACAGACAACATTAGACCCAAGGAAGACCCAACCACACTCACAACCCACCCAAGAACTTCCCACAACATCAAACTCACCAAAAGGGAGGATGTACGCAACTGTTTAAAGAACAACTGCATATATATGCGACTTTTGGCCAAAAAGCTGCATGTATACATGGATTTTGGCCAAAAACCTGCATATATACACGACTTTTGGCCAAAAATCCGCATATGTACATGAATTTTGGCCAAAAACCTACGTATACAGAGAAGATAGTGGTAAAAAGTAGGCCAAGGGTCAAACCAATAAAGGGGAGTGTCAATGGATGAACATCCTATAAAATGCAACACAAAATCAAGGAGAAACAAAGAGCAAGTCAAGAATATCAAGCCCATTGTGCTCGCAAACCCCAAATAAAAACAAGGAACATCCCAAGCGGAGTCGCCAATTCTGTTATGGAGAGAAATTCCTATGGCTTGGGGTACCACAACAGACAGCTTGACTCTAGAAATCAATCATTTCCAATATGCAAGGGAAATCAAATATCTAACACTAAAGGATCAAAACTCGTACCTTATTCAAGACGGTTGAAGTAGATCCCCATGGAGCTTTCCAACTCCAACTTGAATTGATAAATTACTTCCTCAACAATCAATAAACAAGATAAGCATGCTATATATATTGGTGTTATATCTACTCTAGCATATATAATCAACAACGTATAAGCATTTGAAATCATCAATGGATAAAATATTCATTATAACATACATTATTGGATATCCCTAATATCCACTAATGTATAGCCTATAATATCCCTCCACATACTTTTGACTCTCAGAGCATCATTAAAACTACTGATTTCTTTGATGTTCCATCCTCCCATCTCGTAAGGTGAAGCTAAAAGTTCCCACCTTACCAAATGAAATCCCTTCCAAGATGCACCTCCCCCCCATAATAAATTTTCCATAAGTCTCTTAAGGAAGCATAGAACAGAACTGGGGATATTCATTAGTGAGAACCAGTATACCGATAGCGCACTCAACACAGCCCTGATGAGGACTAAATGCCCCCCCAAAGAGATGAATCTATAGGTCCAATGGCCAATCCTCTGCTCAAATAACTTGATCAGCCATGCCTAGTCTGCCACCCTATAATCTATCAGTTTGAGCTAGTATCCAAGATACTTGAAACCCCGCTGAATGTCTTACAACCAGTATGGGAAAATATCCTTAATCTGATCAATAACAACAATGGCAACATTGTTTGACAAAAAAGAGGATTTTTTAGAGATAATGGCCATACCCGTAGCATCTGTGAAGAGATCAATGATGTTCTTGAAAATTTCCCATTTAGCATCGGATTCGAAACCAAACAGTATCACATCATCAATGAACAAAATGTGTGTAATTGAAAAATTGGATGATAGCCGTATCCCCCTCATCCTTCCATTGTTCTTTTCCTTTTGAATAATAAGGCTTAAACCCTTGACCATCAATAAAAACAAAATAGGAGACAAAGGGAATCCCTGTCAAAGCCCCCGACTGACATAGAAGAAAGAAAAGGGTCTACCATTAATTAAGACTACAAAAGTAGCAGTGGTGACACATTCCATGATCCATTTTACCACATCGAACGTCAAGCTGATATGCAATAACACCAATCTCAAAAAATTCCAATTTACCAGGTTATAAGTCTTAATCATATCCATTTTGAGGATGAGAGCCTCTAGACGATTCTTCTTAACAGAGTGTAGGACCTCGTGAGTGATTTCGACCACCTCATGAATCTATCGCTTCTTTAGGAAGACGAATTGCTCTTCAAAGAGATAATTAGACAGGAAGGGCTTTATCCTATCAGAGAGGATCTTAGTGATCACTTTATAAAGGAGATTGCATAGTGATATGGGTCGAAAATCCAAGAAGTGTCATGGTTTCCCACATTTTGGGATCAATGCAATGTGAGTTGCATTCAAAAATTGCAGGACACATCCCCATATCCTTCTATACTCCACAACCTCTATGAATTCCTTACCCACAATATCAAAAAAATCAAGGTAAAATTTGACAGGTCAGTCATCTGCCGCAAGAGCCTTATCCTTGGAAAAACCCTTGCGTACCTCTTTGACCTCAGACAACAGAATAGGTCTACCAACCAGCTTCGCATCCTCCTCCTCGAACCAACTAGGATACAAACTTAGAACTTCTATCTTATGCTGCAAATGGACCGGTTTATTGTCACAAAAAGACACTCAAAATGAGTTTTACCTTCCTCCAACAATGCTTCATCACTAGTAATAGGGTTACCATCACAGTCTAAGAGATCCTAGACCACATTTGTATTCCTACGAGCACTGGAAAAGTGGTGGAAAACATAGAATTTGCATCCCCCAAAGCCATCCAGATCGCTTTTCTCTTTTGTATGATAGAGGCCACTTTGAAGGTTAAAATATCCTCTTTTCACTTCTTCGGAGCAGATAGGTACTCAATCTCTTCCTCAGATAAGACCTCAGTTGGAGCCGAGAGAAAGAGATCCACAATCTGACCATCAATATCAAGCAGAGCCCACCTATGCTCATAATTCATCTTCTTCTCCTAGGAAAACATAGCCCCCTTAAGGACTCCAAGCTTAAAACTCAAGGTATGTATGGGATTAGTTTCCGAGATCGCACAACAATAGTTTAACCAAATGTTTTGGATGTACTCATCAAAATCAGCCATCTGTAGCCAAGAGTGATTAAAATGGAAAGGATAATGTATCCTATCCCTACCGCCTTCCCTTTCCAAAATGGTCACAAAATGATCATATATCTCTGATGGTTGAACCCATGCCCTATGAAAGGGAATCACAGAGAACGAGTCTTCTATCACCAGAAAGAGATCCATCCTTTTTCCAATGCCATCAACCCCCTAATGACCATTCCGTTGAGTGGGTCCGAGCTTAACAATAGCAATATCAATCAAGTGCAAGGAGTTCAACAAATTCCGAAAAAACAACCCCAAAGAGTCACATATGGCCCTCGCCCTCCAATTCTCTGGAACAGAAGTGGTAAAATTTCAATCCCCTGCAATGACAATATAGCCAAATTCAATAACCCGGAAGATAAGAGATTATTCTACTAAGCCTCACGGTTGACATAAGGAGCATATATATTTAAAAAATACCGGGTGTGTGAATAACCCACAGCCATCATCTCGAGTAAAATACCACCCATACTATGAAAATCCTTACATTGAAAAATTTCTCGAGTCCCAAGCAACCAACAAACCTCCAGAGAGCCCCACAGCATCATATGCACAATATTCCCACCCCGGGAAGAGACCAGAGAAAACCATAAGTGCCCGAGAAGAGTCACACAATGTTTCTTGCAAGAAAACCATAGTTGGTTTGAGAGAGGTAAGCAATAATTTGAGGGATAGCTATTTAGGGCACCCCCCAAAACCCCACATGTTGAAGGATATAAGCCTCATATATGCACCCCCACTGCGAGTATCCTAAGCTCTAAGTACCCCAATGTGAGAAGAAACAGCAGGACCGAGAGAGTTTCGCGCAGCTTCCTTGATCCGAGTGGATACCGAAATATACGTGTCCTCACTCCCATCAGAACCCGTACCCCAACAACCCATCTTCTGAGGTGCCTTGCAAGACTGTCTAATGGTAAAATTTTCTTTCCTAAGGGAGGCAACAGGTAGGGTGGAAGGTGATATCTGTGGCTGATTAGAGAAAATATTCAACCACACCCTAAGAGATGGATCTGCAAATGATGGAAAATATGGAGGACTGTCGACAACACCCAGGGGGGATGTGGATAAAAACCCCAGCGAGGATACAGATGTGCCCACCTCCCCTTTCTGACAAACACCCCCCTCCACTAGTTCATGAATCACATGGTCCCCCAAAAAAATCCAACCCACCGGCGCCAACCCACAACACAACCCCTACTGACCAAAATAACCAAGGTAACATGTGACAGGTTTAAACCAAAAACAATACCCTTCAGCCATGAGCGACATAGGTATCATTTGATAACACCAAAGCTACAACCCTGCGGGAAAAAACCCCAAGAGGTCAAGTAAAAAACACCAACAAAACCCAATACCCACAAACATCAAAGAAACAAGCAGCCGACAACGTGGCAACAACCACGCAACTAGTAACCCAAAAATGTCTGCCAAGATAAAACCAAAGACCGTCGCGTGACCACCACCATCCAAGCCACCATCCTGCACCTCAGTAGGATGTGAACACCCTCTCTTCTATCCCCAAAACCATGAGAAGGGTTCCATCAGCCGCCCCCCAAACACTAGGGTATCCTAGGCTTGGTGCGACCACTCACCGTCAAAACCCTAGCCCAAACCCCATTCATTAGAAAACCTATGGTAATCAATGTACACAATACTCAACAAACAATGTTGGTGATAATTTCCTATTTCACATAATATCAATTGCGATATTATGTTGCTTCTGCCAACATAGAATTTTACATTTTCCTTTTTTTAAAGTGACTTTTACGTTTTCCTTGCATTCATTTTTTCCAATGAAAAATCTGGGTTTATTTTCTCCAAAGTTCATCACTATCTTGTGCATTATTGAGACAAAGATGTGAAACAATCCTTATAGATGTGATCTATTTCAACATATGCATTTAAGAAATCGGTATAATGTAGCAATATGGAAGTATGTGTTTCGGTGTTGATATCACCATCCTTGAATAACAATGCAAGTAACACAACCAAGACTCAAACAAATAGTTCCTCGAGAATACTTTTTAATGAACGCGCAAAAACTATATTCACAATATAGATTACTATTTTTTTTATAATGATGTTGACATTTCTTTGTAGTCGCACATATGAATGGAAAGTGATATACAGTTGCATTACCTCACCATCTTACCAACATCTATTTCCCACCATATTCTACAAGAAGATATTTCATTGCAAACAATATCTCTTGCACTCTCCATCATGGCATGTGAAGTCTCTAACAATGAACCAAAAGAAAAATTATCCTTCCCAAGGCCCAAACCAATTCTATGCATGGTAACCCAATGATGAACAAGCTATCATGAGAACATTTTTCCCAATCTTTGGGACCATAGAAGGGAATTCATTACTATAAGCCAATTTTTTATTTACGATTCGATATCATTTACGTGATAACATCTCTCTGCATACTAGATTGTAAAGCACCTCACTACTCTTGGTGCAAATATTAGGCTCAGACCATTGTGCAAGATAAGGAAATCCATCCCAACATACAAATAATTTTGGTTAGGAGGACAATGTAGTAAAAAACAAATTAAAGATCTAGTTTTGACGTGACACTTTGTATAAAAATTTTGGAAGGGAAATTAAAATTGTTAGTTTAATGATGTGTTCTTTTAGTAAGAACAAGTTACATCAAGTTTTTGTTAGAGGGAGAAATCACTATCCTAGGGAGGTGGAGACAACCCCGTATGCACAAGGATTTTATTTGAAGGTAAATCAAGCTAAAACAAAAAGAAATAAACTTGGATCAACCATTTATAATTCAATCATTGCATAGGAGGTTTTGAAGCTAATCACTAAACAAGGGGTGATTTTTCCTAGAAAACAAAACAATTTTCCTTGGGAAAGTATTGTGATGAACTTGAATGAGATATTTCCTTCATCCATGGCCCATTAGTAAAGGTAAATAATTGCAATAGGAATGCATGTCCATTTTTTTTTTTTGGAATGCACCACTGCTTTTAAAAATGTGGATGTGTTCTTGTATAAATAGCTTTATCCCCATTGAAGCTCCTTCAAAGCTATATCATGTGGATGCAAATTTTCTAGGTTATAATTTAAAAAAAATGATTGTGCATTAGGATCATGTGTGCATTTAAAATTCTGCATGCACATTCCTCTATGTAAAACAAATAAAAAATGTCCATCCCTATTTCTATATTTCTCCACTCCCCGAAGTTGTTGTGACTTATATTCTTCCTCTACTAATGCAAAAAAAAATTCATTTAGATCCACCAAGAAAACCAACATCTATTAGCTATTTGCAAAGAGTATTTTGAGAGATTAATTAGGGAGATTAGGAACACAAGAGAACCATATTGCATTATATTGGTCACTTCACTTGACACAATCATTGTTTTTTTTTGCCATGTCCATGACCAATTATATGATATATCTGAATATAGGGTTACTATGAGATATTTATAATAAAATGGAATTAGTAAGGTAGAGGTCAACAAATTGAATATCACTACATAATCCATTGTTTAGTTGTTCATTGACCCTAGAACCAACCAACTACTTAATCTAAGAAAAAAATGTATTTTCATGAACTAGTGCACATTCCAACCATGGAGAGACCACTGGATGAATCAACGGTTTATGGTATTTGATAAGCATTGTTGAGATAATAGGGAGCTTCCAGTTTATTTTCAAGCAGAGATCAAGATTCAAAAGAGTCAACTGAAGCTCTAGATCAAGAACGTGGTTACAACTCGCCTAAAACACCGCACACATCATTAGAGGTAAGATCTAGAGGCTTATCTCCAAGTGCAATTGTAAATACTAGTAGTACTAATGATGGAAATAGCAGACAAGGGAGTCTAACTAGCCAAAATTTTGTTCTGACTGTACCAGCAATAAATACAATGGTTGGAGCTGACATTAACTTACCAATATTCAATGGAAATGGGTTGGAGGACCCATAACAACATTGGTTCCTATGTGAAGCTGTGTGGACTCTACCACATATCCAGGATGAGAATATCAAGAAAGCACAGATGATCATGACTTTGTGAGGTCGAGTGCTTGACTGGTACATGAAATTTTTGATAGTGTCAGTCGGAGTTGTTTAGAAAACACTAAATGAGATTCAAGTGGGCATGATAGATGAATTTAGAAATCCAAATTTTGAATCCCAATGCATTATTGAGATCAAAGAAATGAAGCAGCTACCAACAAAGTATGTCTGGGACTTTGACTAAAGATTTAAAACATTAATGGCCAAAGTAAGTTTCTAAATGTCGGATGTACAACATAAAGAGTGGTTCATTTCCTCCTTGTTTCCACACATCTAAACCCCGTTGATGTGACAAAATATTGTGTCGCAAATAGAATCTCTAAAGATAGCAATGAAGCTAGAATCCTCGCCGATTGGAGATAACGTCACGGGAACGATGCAAATTCAGTCACAACTGGCCAACCTTATGGTGCATCTCCAAGACACTAAGAGAGGCAAGGAAGTTCAAGAAGAACTATGGTGTACAAGATGCCAAAGAAACGAACACCATAAAGATAATTTCCCTACGCTCATGAAATACGTCGCAGTTTCAAACCCGATAAACGCCCAAGGGATTACTTGGTGTAATATGCCATACTAGAGGACACAAGTAGGAAGAATGACTATATTTATATAATATTGTAAGTGCACCAGCTAGTCTGTATTGTAAATTTTGTAAATCAATAGGTCACAATGAAAAATACTGTAGAGCACTTCAACTATTGCAGGAAAAGACCATGGATACATACTTTATAAAAAATGATGAGAATATGCAATCTAAATGAGTGCAACCTCAGTATCATCTTGCTGAATATCCACCACCAAAATATCAACAACCACAGTATCCTAAGCCGCAATACCGGCAAAATCAGTATCCACAACAACAACAATACCCTCAGCAAACGGGGGTGGAAATTTTCGAGGCCGAGGACAACCACAAGGAGGAGGAGGATTTGGTCACAGAAGAGGCCAAGTCATATGATATAACTATGGGAAGCCATGACATTTTTCCCAAGATTGTCAAAGTCCTACAAAAAATTGTACATATTGTTAAGCATTTGATCACATTGTTGAACAATGTCTACAAATAATTGCGAAATAGAAGGCTAGAATGGTTATAAATCCCAATCTATTGCAGAATCGGAATCCAAACCCCAACCAAAACATTCATATTATTTATGTTGAGCCAAGAGAACCTCACATTGTTGTAGTCATGAGAGGAGCTGTTGTGACAGGTGCATACAAAAATACACAACATGGACAACCGTAGGTGAGACCCATGACACAAAAGAAAGCCTCGCTAGATGTCTAGAAGGAGAAAGAAGTCTTCTTGGATGTGTGACTAGATTTTGTTGATGCTAATCAACCGTCGACATCTAGACAAATCAAGAACATGACCGAACGATTTGAACCACTAATCACAAAGAAACCAATGAAAAAGGTTAGTAATCTTAAAGAATTTTTAAAAGTTGTTTAGCACTAATCAATGATAAAGATGTTGTCATAGAACTGCCATCACTAATAAAGGAAACCCCAGATGACTTGCGACCTGAGAAAATAGTTAACCACATTGGGAAGAGATTAAAAACAGGCCAAGAACTGCGATTGACTTTGCAGATATGAGACTATGAGATGGATTATATCATACTAGATTTGGTATAGAATGTTAACATTTTAACAAGACAAACTTGGGAGCACATGAATAAGCCATGACTTGACTCGTCTCCCATTCAATTAAGGCTTGCAAACCAGTCGAAGGTTCTACCAATTGGTAGATTAACTCAATTTCATGTAGAAGTAGAAGGCTTAAAAACATATGCCAAATTTGAAGTAATGGAAATTTTTGATGATACAAATCCATACCTTGCACTTCTGGGAATTAATTGGGAAATAGAAAACCAAACCATTATACATTTCAAGAAAATGATCTTATCATTTGAAGATTCTAAACTAAGGGTGGTTGCACCAATTGATCCGCTTGAAGGGAAGAGATATGTTGAGCCTGTAAGTAGTGAAGGCCAAGGAAACTACTTAGATCAGTTGTATAATATAATGTCTTCAAGATAAGATTATATAAATCCAACAGCTAATGGGAAACTAAGTTGGCGGAGTGTAAGTTATTGCACATCTGATTCAATTGATTCACTGGAAAATTGGCAAAATAGGTTACATGAAGCCTCCATGAGAATATGTGCAAGAATCACAAGATATTTCCGAAGGGTAGGAGCTGAAGCAAGGGAGATGCCTACATATGAAGGATTAACCAAACTTGTATATTTTTTAGTGGAGTTTGAAGAGAAAGTTACAGAATACCAGCGATTGTCTGCTTTGGACTTTGTGCTGAAAGCTATGCTGGCTAGATGGTGGGGTAAACATAAACAGTCTATCCTCGAATGGCCAAAATGTAGAAGATTAATGGAGATCAGATTTGGATAATAGATCAGTTATTTTGATCAAAAGTATGCATGACTAACAAATCCTATGGAGCATATTGATATTTTTCATGGGAAATGGAAAGAATACCCACGACAGGAGTGGGTTCATTGATTTATCCACACATTGGAAATGGTACCAAGAAATTGGTACACATCAGTTGAAATAAGAAGGGGAACTGTCAAATGGGAAGTTTTAGTTACAAGCTTCACCCAGAAATTTGAGTTCATGATAGACGATGTTGTGCTATAAATAATCAAGGAAAATATATTCAAAGAAATCATGGTTGCAACTACCATTTACCATCAATGTAGCACACCAATCCATCACTAGATGGAATGTTACAACATTACAGGAGAACTAGATGATGGTGATACACTTGAGATAAACATACCTGAGTCAGAAGGTATGCACATAGTGTAAGGAGCTGGTATGTCTAATAACCAATTCCTAAGTCCTCTCAAGATCAACAAAGTAAACATTGGCTCATCTAAAAACCAAATTTTTTTGCCAATATGGGAGACTACTGGGCCAATGAGACTGTGGGAAAGATCACTGACTTACTGCATGAATTTCAAGATTTGTTCCCTACAAAATTTTCTGAGATGAAAGGTATAGTCGGGGACCTTGGTGAGATGAAGATACCTTTGAGGCCTGACACAAATTCAGTCAAGCAGCAACTGTATAGATTAAACCCATGCTACAAAAAAAAAGTTAAAGGTGAATTGGACCGAATATTGGAGGCAGATTTGATAGAACCTATTGAAGAATCAGAATGGATCAGTCCAATTGTAATGCAAGACAAGAAAACTTCAGGTGAAGTGAGGATTTGTGTTGACCTGAGGAAATTAAATGATGTCTTCCTACATGATCCATTTTCGACACCATTCACAGATGAAGTATTGGAGAATGTCGGAGAACAAGAAATGTACTCATTCAATGATGGATTATAGGGATACCCTCATATAAGAATTGCAAAGGAGCACTGACAGAAGATCCTAGTTTCATAATCTTTGTTGCAATACCAACTTTCCTAGCCTTTTAGCCTGTCAAAATTATAATAAGCTCGGGATGCTTCTTTCCAAGCTCTTTGAGCATAGAAATATAACTTTAAAACAAACTAATTAATTATCTTCTTTAGGTCCGATAGACCAAAGTTTGGTCTCAGGGGATGTTAACCATCATCATCATCATCAAGAACACATTTGCGACATAATGGGGATGCTACTAGTACATGGTAATTCCCTTTGGACTTAAGAATGCACCTGTAATTTTTTCTAGAATCGTAGTTGCTGCATTTAAATATTTTATACATAAATTTATTGAAGTCTATTTTGATGACTAGACAGTATTTGGTCTTGTCAAAGACCATATTAAGATCCTTAAAATGATGTTGGAATGGTGTCACCAGTATCAAATATCCTTAAATTTGAGAAAGTGTATTTTTTGTGCCCCTTTTGGAGCTCTGTTAGGCCATGTGGTCTGTCATGACGGAATTTTGGTAGATCCAACCAATATTTCCATCATCCTTGACTTGCCACCACCCACCACGGTTAACCAGGTACGAGAAACATTAGGACATACGATATATTATAGAAATTTAATAAAGGGATACACGGAGGTGGCTTCCCCGATGGAGAGACTGCTGAAAAAGACACTAAGTTTCAATGGACAGACAAATGTCAAGATAGTATGGACAAGCTAAAGAACAAGATGGCTACACTACCAATACTTGTATTTCAATAATGGAAATAAGAATTCCATGTTAATGTCGATGCATTGTTTGTGGCACTCAGATTTGTATTGACGCATCCGAGGGAAGGATTGATTGATCACCCCATTGATTTTTCTAGCAGAAAGTTATCAACTACAGAGAAAAACTACACCTCAACGGAGAGGGAAGGACTAGCGATGGTGTATGCGCTGCAAAAATTTAGACATTATTTGTTGGGTGGACATTTCAAGATGTACACTAACCATTATGCACTCAAATATTTGGTCAATAATTCAGTGTTGGGGGGGAATATCTGTTGGCAGATTCTCCTCTTCTAGGAATTTAATTTTGAAATAATTGTTAAACCGGGTAGGTTGAATTTGGGACCCGACCAGTTTTCAAGAATTGAAAGTGGAGAAGAACCTACTAGTCTGTAATATAATCTTCTTGATGCACAACTATTTGTGATAATTGTGTTTGATGATCAATACAAAGATATCATACATTTTTTGAGTACATGTTATGAGTCCACTGAATTTATGATGACGCAAAAGAAAAAATTAGTAGTTCCAGCCACATATTTCCAGTTGATTGCTGGACATTTGTACAAACTAGGACCTAATGAGATACTCCGATGATATGTTTTGGAACATGAGCGCCCAACGATATTAAGTGAAGCACATTCTAGTGTTGCAAGAGGCCACTACGCATGAAAAGTGACTGTAAGAAATATTTTTCAAGAAGGACTATGGAGGCCCACCATATATGCAGATGCTCGAAATTATTGTTGAAGTTGTGACATCTATCAAAGAACTAGGAAGTCATCCCGAAGGGATGAAATTCCCTTATTACCATAGATTACACTAAAGGAATTTAATAATTGGGATGTTTACTTTGTAGGACCTATCAGTCCAGTAGGAAAGTGCATCGGAGCAAGGTATATTATCCTTGTGACTGATTACCTAACCAGATGGGAAGAAGCTATGCCAATAAAGGACTGTACTACTACAACAACTGTGAAGTTCTTATTTGAAAATGTTGTGACAAGGTTCGGTTGCCCAAATATTTTGATCAGCGATCAAGGTATGCATTTCATTAATCAGTTAATTGAAGAACTAACTGACGAATTCCAGATACAACATAGAAGAATGACTCCATATCACCCTCAAGAAAATGCAGTTGCCGAAGCATTTAACAAGATTTTGGAAAATGCGCTAACAAAAGTATGCAATACGTGAAGAGATGATTGGGATCAAAATATATCTACAGTACTATGATCATATCATAAAACATGTAAGAAGTTGACAGGTCAAACACCATTCAGGTTGGTATATGGACAAGAAGTTGTCATGCCTATGGAATATATTGTACCAAGTTTGAGAGTTGTTGCGATCACGAAAATGACAGGTGTTGATGCTATAAAAGAAATATTTCTTCAACTAATCCACTTAGAAGAAGAATTTTTTATTGTAGGATTTCACTCGAGTGTAGAAAAAAAAAGACAAAAGGTATGACACGATAGACACATTAAGAGAAAGAATTTTGAAGTCGAAGCTCTTCTTCTTATGTACTATAGTAAATTTTTCAAGCATCCAGGAAAGCTGAAAACACATTGATTAGGGACATATGATGTTAAGGAAATAACTAATGGAGGAGCAGTTAAGTTAGAGAAATTAGATGGGACAAAGGTTATAGGTCTCATCAATGGGAGCTGATTGAATCCTTACTTTGATAACTGCGACTAGGTCGCATTACAAAAAAAAGAGTAAAGTTATATCGACTTGGCATTTGGTCAAGAATAGAAATTCTCAGTGAAATAAATTGGCATGTCGTGGGATAGAAACCATTTTGGGAAGGGAAATGTAAGTCACAAGGAGTGCGACCAGAATTGTGAGAAAAGGAAATACAAGTCGTAAGGAGTGTGATGAAAAAAAAATTAAAATCTAAGTCATAAGAGGAGGGACAAAAAGATGATGTATCTTGAAAGGAGAAGCAAATTTACTGCATGAAAGACAATAGATGGGAAATGATGTGACATTGGCACAATAATTAAGAAATTTGCTGACAAGACAACTATTATTCTTTGAATTGGAAATATCGACAGAATTGGGTAGCATACTTTGTGATCACGCCTACCATAAATGACAATAATTTCCTTTCAATATGCCAGCTAATTGACGTCATGCTGAAAAGATTCCTTAAATGATCCAAATTAAGCACCCATGAGCTTGAAAGGATAGATTCATTTCTAATTGGATGCCTCTTTGTGTGAAGGAAAACTGCCAAAAAGTTGTTGTTTCATATTACACTTTGCACCCACACTCAGAGTAATTATCCCTAGAGAAAAAAATAACAATTATTCTCTGCAACTCAAAGAGTCGAAGTCAATTCATGATTATTTCAATATTGAGTGTTAGTCCCACTATGGAACCTGAAGATGGACTTGCATCACCTACCCCTATTATGGAAGATACTACTGGTTATATTCCCCCAAAGCAATAGCCTATCCCAGCTATTGGGAAATTTCCACTTCGTCCGTCCAAAAAACACATAATAAATGAACCAAGACTCTCACCAACTTCAAAAGGAAAGAAGAAATGAAGAAACAGAGAAAGGAAAAAGCAAAAACAACTCCACCAGTTGAGGAGAATCAAGAATACTTTGAAACCAAAAACTTGTTGCCACCATATATTCCACCAAAGAGGAAGGATGCACCAAAGGTTCACATCCCAAGAAATAATTGTGCTACACTGGTAGCACCTAGAATACCAAAAGGAATTAAAGTACTACAGGATATTATGCCACATTTACACAGGTTATCCTTTAAAGATCATGACACAAAAAAACTAAGAGCTATGGATAGAAAGAACTACATGAAACTGGTCAAAGATACATCTGACTCACCAAACCATTTTGTTGCAATGAAATGTGTCAAAGGACTGGAATAGTCTGGTTTACTGTCATTACTATTCATGACACACTTCGGAAGAAGCACATAAGTGAAAAATTATGTAAGGCATCTACTGGTAGTATTTCACAGAGGATTCCTATGACTAGACAAACCATACTTGGTTGATGTTGACCTGATTTCAATAATTACAGGCTTTCCATGAGCAAGAGAAGACCCTAACAATTTTGACGAAGAAAAAATACCAAGCCCTAACTACGAAGTTCAAGGATAAGTATGACCTGGTCAAGGCTAACAAAAGGTTCTCAATTTCATCCATTAATGACCCTGTTGTTCAGCTAGCAGCAATGATATTGTCATGCAAGATGTGACAAACATCTCATCCAAATCAGTGTATTGCAGGTGCATTCGCGCTAGCTGCACTCTATGTAGAAGGAGTCCAAATCAATTGGTCACATTATTCGCTCAACAAGTTGTTACAAGATGCATCCTGATCGCAGGAAGAAGGTAATTCTTTCTATTACTCTTGGATGTTGATCTTAATTTCATTTGTTGTTTTATCTAATTCAGCTGACTACCAGCTAGTATATTTACCCATAATTTGCAAAGGAGAAATATACCAGAACCTCTGGTTCTCGACAGACAAGAACAAACAAACATATATTAACATTGAATTCTTCGTACATAGTGAAGCCTTAAATCATCTAGTGAAGCACTAGATGAGACTTAATGCGAACATTATTTCTCAAATTCAACAAATTATCAGATTTCAAATTGGTCCACACTATATTTGCATCCAACCACAGAGGGATCCATATCATCAGTGGTTGACGCCGTAATTTTTATTAATGGAAGATGACTTAGAAACCATTTTCACCGACTAGTCACAAGAATGAAGCCAACAAGCACCAAAATCTCAAGCAAGGGAGAAAGAGATCAATCAAGAAAAAACCCCCAGGAAAGACAAACAAGGTAGGGAGGCAGATAAGAGTAAGTCTAATTTTCCTCTTGAGGAGCCATCACTAAAAATGTAAAAACAATAGGGAGAGAAAGACGCAACAAAACAAAGGAAACCTAAGCGTAAGAAACGAAAGGATAATAAGAAATCCAATACCTTTAACATGGATGATGAAGAGTTCACACCATTAGTAGAAGAACTACAAGAATCTTCCTAAGCAAGCTTCCATGGCCTTAGCAAGAAGCAGACTGATTTTACTACTAATATTATAGATTGACTGAATGAACTGGGTAAAATGATTGAACAGGTTAAAATCATAGTGGATTGTATGGCCCAAGTACCTGAGTCATAGGATGAACCTGGTCCTTCTGAAGCACCAGAACCCCAGAGACCAATGTTGGACCACCAAATCAGGGTACAAATTATAGGAGAAGTACTAGACTTGGGAACCCCAGTGTCCAATGAAGTGGCCATAAGTGGTGTCCAGGTACTCATAGATTTTTCAAATATGCAACTGAAGGAAGTATATGCATTACAAAAAGTTGCAGTCCAAAAAATTAGATTAATAGAAAGTGCCCTCAGTAAAGAGGCGAAGAAATCCGAGTAGGTTATTAACAAAATAAGGGAAAAGATTCAAAAGACCAAGCAAAAAGTAAAGGAAGGAGAATAAAGTAAACTAAAACTTGAGAATATCATAAACCTATATTGTTAAAATATTGAATATGTTGAAATCACACTAGAAATGCAGGTCAAAGACAAGGTCATTGGACTTGGAAAGATAGTGACTGAACTTAAGAAGAAGGTTACACAGCTTGAGGAGCAGGTAAAACCAAGCACACCTCCATAAGTGATGGAGAAAATAAAAGAAGTAGCAATTGAAGCTGTGAAGAAAATAGAAGAAGCCCAAGAAGTATGTGCCAAGGCTGTCGACCAAGTCTCTCAAACTTGGGAATCCCTAATGGATGATGAGCAATCACAGAATATTGCAAGCGATTTAAATGTGTTGGAAGTAAATATCACTCAGATAAGGAATGACATGAAGCAACTAATCTTAGCACAGAAGATTTCTAAGGAAATGGAGATGAGGAAATTACAATAGAAAATAATAGTGGTGTGCATACAACAACAACACCATGAGAAAAAGGTGAAAGATTTTCAGGTTGAAGCAGAAAGAGTTGTAGGAATCAGTCAGAAGGTGCACAACGTAGAGGAATCATGAGAGAATATCATGCCAAAACAAATCAATTGTGACATGGTGGAGCAATTGCAGAAGAAAGAAGAAGAAGTGTGAGTAGAAGAAGAGTGAGTGCTGGAAATCATGGAATATTTTCAGAGTAAAATCAGGGAAAGGAAAGACATGGAGGAATAGCTTCAAGTGGCTCAAGATGAGCCACATGTGAGTGTTGGGGGGATATTGGGCCTAGGGATAGAAAGGTAGAATTCACTTAGAATTATTCCTAAGTATGGAGAAGAGATAAAGAAGAAGAAGAAAGAGCTACGTCAGAGGCAATGACAGAAGAGAAAGAAGAGAAAGAAGAGAAAGAAGAGAAAGGAATTTGTGATAGGAGAAGTGAAAAGAATGAAGAAGAAGGAAAAGGCGCAACAAAAGATGAAGCTGTGATAGAATAGGAAGCAAAAATAGAGGAAAGTGTGATGAGGGAAGGTGCAACAAAATAATAGTATCATAAGGCGGGCAAGTAGCATAACGATTGGAAAACGACAGTAAGGCGTAATGGTTAGAAAGTGACAGGCCTTAAAAGGTCATGGGTATGAGTTCGGCTAAAGCCGATAGAAAACACATGTATGAAGGTATCTTTGTAAGTTAGTTCATTAGTGCCTCCCATTAGGTGTTAATAGGAAAGACAACATGTGGGCTGGATGTAGGAAGTTGGCTGATAAAGAAACATGTAACGAGTCTGTAACGAGTTTGTAACATGTCTGTAATGAGTCTGTAATAAGTCTATAAAAGAAGGAACCCAATATGTATGTAGGTTATGTGTTATTAGACTATAGTTAGACTCTCATTGTAGCTTCTTGATTATGGAGTTAGAATCATGTTAGTCTCTAGACTGTTGTTGGCTCTGTGTTGATGTCTGTTAGTATTGTTGAGTGCATAGGAGTTGAAGAATCTCCAGCTAAGTGTGCAGAAGAGTAGTGAAGGTTGAGTCGATCTAGGCTGTGTGTGGATCATTAGTAGATTTGAGTAGAAGAGATTAGAGATAATATCAGAGAGCATGAGAGGAGGAAAGACTATGTAGGCAAAGAATATCTAGAACAAATTCTGCAACTTAGTGCACAGATGGAAGGTGCATATATTTCCTCATGCCAGGTGAAGAGCACCTTTGTGGTTTTTTCCCAGATGGGTTTCCACGTTATATCCTGTGTATATGTTTGAATGATGCATGCATTTGAGCTATATGTATAATTGTGGTATTGAATGGATAGTTATAGATTTTCTTATAAATGAATAGATATATACCAATCACATAATATCAGTTGAACACGATCATGTTGCATAACGATTGTTGATATAATAAGTTGCAAAAGAGAAGTTGGGTCGAAGTATAATTGTTCATAGTGCACATTTATAATCCACCCATAGGATTCATTGAGAACCTTGGTAAGAGGCCAAGGTACCAGAAATTCCCCCACTCAACTGCAGAAACGTGGTTCTGGTAGTTACCCATTCAAGAGAGATATATCGGGTGAGACTGCATATGCATCGTAGGTGCTCCCAACTAATATTTGCTATTTTAGGCTGATATATTGGGCTTTGTTGTGCTTAATAGAAGGGATTGAACCTCGGTCAGGATCCTTGGAGGGAGAAAATCCAACAAAATGTGATGTTTTTTTAATTTAGTAGACAAAAATTTATGCTATTTTAATATTTTTATTGTTTTTTAATCAACGTTTATATAAATTAATATTTATCAATTTAATTACATGATGATGATGGTGTTAATGATTAAATTCCACTTAGTGGACCAATATTGGTCTACTATACCTTAAGAAATTACTTGATTTGTTGTAACACTTTCTTTCTATGCTTAAAAAGCTTAGAGAGAAGTGCATGGAGGTCACCATAGTTTTGAATAGTTAGAATATTAGAGAGGTTAGAATTATGATATATATATTTTTGAACTATGATATAATGTGCATGTACGTGGGGCACTCTAAGAGGAAGTGACTTTCATCCTCAATGCTCTTAGACTCACAAAGATGGAAAATCCTTTCCTCCCAAGGTGTTTTACGAATTGTATATCCCTTTGTTTCACTTCGAAGCTCATGAGACTTTGTTCTTATCTTGGCTATGTTAGTTTTTTTTTCTTTTTTTTTAATAGAAACCGAGAATATATATTAGTTTGGAAAAAAGGTTGTGCACAACCATTCAATATAAAAATGTAACTAGGGTTTCATGAAGTTCTGAGAAGAATAAGGACTGAAACAATTATACTTAAGAGAGAAATCCTAATATTCCTTTCATACATCCTAAAGACTGGAAAAACCTTCAAAGGGTAAATTTTAACAAACTGATGACTAAGTAAAATTAAAAAGAACATCTAAGATTGATAGGATCGGAACACTACATTTTATTTCCTTCATGCCCAAGAGTGGGCTAGATAACCGAAGTTTCCTCCATTGGGTGAACACCTTGGTCCGAGGAGTCTTGGAAGTGACTGCACTAGATCATTTATGCCATTTTCATAACTTCTTCATTGATGATATCTACAATACCCATCATCTCCTTGAGGTCTCGTTCATTATCATCAATTTTGGAATCGTGGAAACCCATTTGATTAGCAATATATTTTATATCAGATGCAACTTCTATGTTTTTTGGAACACCGAATCTCATTGAGGTTGATGATTTTAGAGTTTCCTCCTTTCTTTTCCATTGTTCTCTAAACCCTGTCTTTAGATTCCCACAAGAGGTCTGAAAACAAGACCTGCAAATGATGCACACTGCCTTAATCATGTTTTCCATTGAATAATTGAAATTTGTCCCCCTCTAAACCTGGAAAGAATGAATGGGAAGGGTTTTCATGGTTTAACGTGTCCATCCTTCGTGCTGACCATCTTCTCAAAACCCCGAGTAGCTGCCAGAGAGGACACAAAGTTATTGCAGTCTTGTGGAGGGTAATTCCATATGTTAGAGGAGAGCCACACGTTGTGGGAGAAATCAATTCATCACCATGATTAGGTAGCCTAAGGGAGGGCCTATTTCCTATTGCAGTCTCATGGAGGGTATCTCCATATGTTAGAGGAGAGCCATGCATTATGGGAAAAATCAATTCGTCACCATGAGTAGGAGGCCTAAGGGAGGGCTCGTTTCCTATTGCATCCAACCTTATCTTATATGTTATGTGATTTGTGGTATGTCTAGGGGAAATGCTTGTATGACTTCAAATGATTTTTGAATTCAACCATTCCTTGCTGACTTCTAGCACCATGATTGATGAGCTTATTTGCAGAACCGTTATTTTCCCTAAGGATGTGAAGAAAGAGGACTTGTGGAATAAGGTTTTGACAACAAATCCAATCATAGATTATTTGGCAACTAGTAGATCCATGTTTGTATCCTGATCTCATCTTCTGAATGACCTACCTTTAGTCTCCAAATACTATGAGCTTTGAGATTTTAGACTTACTTGCCAGTTCTAGGCCGAGGAGAATTGAGAGCCATTCCGCTTCATTATTGGTTTGGTTTTCGATTCCCTGAGCATAGGTATTTACAATGTTTCCTCTAGGATAAAAAAAATAATCCCCCCCCCTCGCACCTGCCTCCCCTGATGTTAGTTTTCTTCTTTGATCTAGGTTAGAATATAGATATATTTTTAGTCTTCTATATTAAGGTTAATGTCCTCCTTGTAGTATCTTAACTTCATTTTACCCTCTAAAACTTTGGGACCTAAATTTTGATTTAAAAAAATAGATATTTGTAGCACCCCCTTAGAAAGCAACTGGGAAACAACCTGGAAGGCCCTAAAATTAAAACACAGTCCTTATTAACTTGGTTTCTTTAGCGCAATAAATCATTGTTGGTGGGGAAGTTATTTGGAGAGAATTGCGGAAGTTTGTCCCCTTGGAAGGGGAATGTGTCAACTAACCCCTCGCCATTTGGAAACCTTGGTAACCTGAGGTTTTGATTTCGAATCGTACAAATTGATGTGAGAGAGGAGTGGAAGAGGAGGAAGGAAGAAAAACCTAAATAGCTTTGTTCAAGTCAAAAGAAATAGCTAGAGGTTAAATTCCATTCGGCTTTTAATGGTAGTCCTAGATTCCGCGAGCCCTAGGATATCAACTACGAAATGTGGATATGATACAAGACCATATTTTAGGTTGTTGCTAAAGTTAAATTTGAGGTCTTGGGTCGAGGAACTAGGCCTCCGGAGGAAGAAATGGAAAAGAAAAGGAAGTCAGAGAACACATGGCTGGATGAGGTTGAGAATACCATGTATACCACCTTCTGCAGTGCTTCCAATTATTTGTCACAACTTTACACTCAAGCCCAACATCAGCAGAAGCTTGCATTTCAGGTCGAAGGGAGGCATGCTCTGGTAAGTAGTGGGTCTTGTTATTAAGGGTTTGTGATTTGGATGTAGTTTTCTGTGTTTTGCAACCTTTTGATATTTTTTATCATGATGGGATTCCATAGACTATGTGCGGAAAAGATTGTTTATGTAGTGTTCTTTGTTTTGCAACCTTTTGATATTTTTTTATCATGTTGGGATTCCATAGACTGTGTGCGGCAAAGCTTGTTTGATTGGATCAAGCTATGGGGGAATAGTTTGGTATTTTCTTTCATTTTTAGGAAGTGTAATTTGTGTTAATTGCGATCCAATTGGTAGTTCAGTTGTCTCCTTTCGTATTTTGAAGTCCTACTTATGTCATATTTTATTGAATGTAGTTCTATGCACAGCTGTTGGATTCTGCTTCTTCCCATATGTTTTTGAATCATAAGATATGAAATGTTATTGCTAAAGTATTTCTTAGATTTTTTTTATAGATTAAGATGTAGAATACAAAACTACTATATACATTGTTTTTTCGGTGTACAAAATCATTGGGCCTATGACGTGATTTTGATCATTAAACCCCAATTCCAACACAATTGTTCTAATGATTCTATCTTTAGGTCTTAGAACGATGATTTTTATTTTATTTTATTTTGGACCATTGCTAGAATTGATTCTTGACATACAAGAATAACAATGTTACAGTGAGGAATAGCCATCTTGGGATCTAAAAGACTTCACAACAGTTCAAATATTTCATTTGAATCTACAAATTAATTTGCCGAAGAACAGAGAAAATTGTATGAGGGATGGCCATGGAAGAAGATTTCATCACTGAAAATACTAATATGGATGTAAAAGAGCTTTCCATAGTGGTAAGGATTTTAATATTATCCATGCCTTTCAATATTTTTTGTATATTTAAAATATACCAATTTTGATTTAATTTTATCCATGCCTTTGAATAGTTTTTGTATATTGAAAATATACCATCTTTGATTTACTGAATAGATTTTGAATAGTTAGAATATACCAGCATTGATTTAAGACTATCCATGCCTTTGAATAGTTTTTGTATATTGAAAGTATACCAGCATTGATTTAATATTATCCATGCCTTTGAATAGTTTTTGTATATTGAAAATATTCCAGCTTTGATTTAAGTTTATCCATGCCTTTGAATAGTTTTTGTATATTGAAAATATACCAGCTTTTATTTAAGTTTATCCATGCCTTTGAATAGTTTTTGTATATTGAAAATATACCAGCTTTGATTTACGATTAAGAATGCCTTTGAATAGTTTCTGGATATTGAGAATATACCAACATTGATTTAAGATGATCCATGCCTTTGAATAGTTTTTGTATATTGAAAATATACCAGCTTTGATTTAAGTTTATCCATGCCTTTGAATAGTTTTTGTATATTGAAAATATACTAGCTTTGATTTAAGTTTATCCACGCCTGTGAATAGTTTTTGTATATTGAAAATATATCAACTTTCATTTACTGAATAGTTTTTGGATATTGAGAATATACCATCATTGATTTAATATTGTCCATGCCTTTGAATAGTTTTTGCATATTGAAAATATACCAGCTTTGATTTACGATTATCCATGCCTTTGAATAGTTTTTGAATATTAGGAATATACCAGCATTGATTTAAGAATATCCATGCTCTCGAATATTGTTTGTGTATATTAAAATATCAGCATTGGATTACGATTATCCATTCCTTTGAATAGTTTTTATATATTGAGAATATATCAGCATTGGATTTCAATTATCCATGCCTTTGAATAGTTTTTGTATATTGAGCCTTATACTAGGAGGAAAACCTTACAAAGGGGGAAAATGGTAATTGGCGAGTATTCTCGGTAGAAGAGATTGGCAGTGGGTATGCCATGAAATTGTAAATCTTCTCTTGATAAAATAATATAAAGACTAACAAGATTTGGTGAACGTAGCCTCATGAAAGGGGTGAACCACGTGTATGATGTCTCTCTTTTTTTCTATGTTTTATGTTTGTATATACTCATTTTCATGATGGTATTTAATGTATGGATGATGCACAATAAATGCTTGTGATACATTATCTTTATTTGTACAATGGTCTATGAAAACTACTCGCAAGTATACAGTTAAAGGTATATATTTTATGAAGGAAAGCTATTTGGATAGTTAAATGATTCAATACCCTTTGTTTAACATTTTTATTTCAATATATGGATTTATAGGTAAGTGATTAATAATTTATAAGATCTGATTACCATGGCATTAGATTAGGTTAAATTTTAGTAATATTTACAATGTGAGAAAGATGAAGTACAGCCAGAGAGTTCAGATAAAATCATGATAACTTGTGATGTTAGTCTTTTAATGTGTGTATTAATTTTTACAATTATGTGATTTCACACTCTCAATATATTAACATCGGTTACTTTTTTTTTTAAACCAATAAGCAGGTAAGCATTCTATTAATATACAAAATGGTGTTACAAACAATCCTGGTCTCCTAGGTGAACTAGACCAAACTAGACTGACATATGCAGGGCTCAAATGAGTTATCCCCAAATTCCTCCAGCTATAGCCAACTATCAGGCCTACAAATGAAGCCAAATTACAACCAGAACCCAAAACCTGTCCCAATTACAACAAAACATAGATAACTAGGCCACTTCTACTTACAACCGACTAGCATGCCTACCATCGAAGCCAAATTGCAACCAAAAATCACAACCCGCCCCAATTACGTCAAAACAAAGATAATTGGGCCCCTTCTACTTACAATATTACTGAAATAGAAAACTAAGCCGACCTTAATCCCGAAATCTAGGAAAATCAACCCCCCACGGGCAAGTTTGAACTAAATAGATGCTCCTCTTGCTGAGGAGGAGGAGCGTTGGCAGAAGCATTGGCATATTAACATGGGTTACTTGTTGGTTATAGTAAAAGCAAAAAATTTACCCCCATTTTCTCAGAATTTACATTGAGGAGTTTTGAGAATGTTACAAATGGTATCAGAGCCTCAGGTTCAAACACTACGACAAAATGGACCCGCATATACACAAGTAAGTTATGTACTCTTTGAATTACTATTTGTGAAAATAGTTTGCATAAGAGTTATTGTGCAACATGTAAGCTAAAGAAAGTTAAATTTTGAATGAGACATTAAAATTCGTTGATGACTAGAGTATATCAGGTTGCATGGTAAAAGCTCTATGAATTTTTATTTTTTTTGGAACCTTCTCTCCATATACCTTGGGTGAGATTTACATATTCCTGAATATTTAGTTAACAAAAAATATCTTAGCCTACGACCAGGTTATGATATTAGTCTATGGAGCTCTTGATTTTTGTTTCAATTTATGATAGTTTTTAAAGTGATCTTTATGAGCATGACCTTATGTTATTAACCACAATAAACTATATACTCTCGGCAGTTTAAGTCGATATCAAATTTCTACTGCAAGACCTTATTGTAAATCATAGCTAAGTTTATCTTTGGTTAGAATTATACATTGGCATAGACATTAAAAATCACTAAACGAATAACTTATTGATGTAGTCCTCCACAAAGGATAAAAGGTGTAAACCAAAGGAAATTGAAGCATTATGGAAATGATTGCATATGTTTTACAAAATACTGAAAGTAACAAATTATGAAATTCCAATAAAATGTTGAGGATGATTAATGTAAGTTATAGAGGAGTTAATGCAAAATGATCTTCATGATAAAATGTAAAGGATCATTTCTTTTAGAATCTATTATGTGTCATCATCACTGTCATTGTTCGGAGTAGCTGTAGGTACCAAGACTTAGTAAAAGTAAAAATACAAAGAGTCGTGATAAGAACAAAAAGAGGATGCTTATTGCGGATGATCATGTAAATGACCAATATTCTTGGAACTTAATGAAAGACAAGAGCACAATGTGTTATGCATGGTAAGCATATGGTAAGAATCTGAACATAGATAACGAAACTCATCAACATACTTGTTAAATCATGAGTAAGAAAAACCGTATGAACCTAGTTGATATTATTTGTGCATGTTGTAAATATCAAATGTACGAAAAAATAAAAATTGGATAAAAGAAATTTTCCTAGACTCAAGCAGGAGGATGAGTGGAAAAGAACTTCCTGGACTCAAGCATGAAGGCTTGGGGGGAAATAACCTTTCTCTAAGGGAACACCAAGAGGAAAAATTGAGGATCCAACTCTACTATGATAAAATAACTTTTCCTGAACCCAAGTAGGAGGCTGGGTGGAAAAGAAATTCTTGGACTCAAGTGAGGAGGCTTGAGGGGAATTATGAAATAGTTTGTGATATCAATGGAAAGACCTAGGCACAAAGTTAACATATATAAACTAGGACGCTGTTTGATGTTTTTGAGGGGAAATTTTTTTACTAGCAATCATAAGGGAGAGTAACCTCAAAATTTTAAGCTTGTAAGTCCAATTGGTGTCAACAACTCGAGAGAGAGTTCTGTGTTCAACATAGATCTGTAAAATATGAAAGACTCAAGTGAGATTTTGTTAATCAATAAAATTGTTGCTGAAAGTTATTCAACTTCACGATGAAACAATAAAACACATATTAACGATTTTCCTAATAACTAGATTGTTGAATGACTGAAGGTATAAGTGTTATGAATACTTAAGTAGGAAAATTCCCTCAAGGGAGAGGGTGAATGGTAAAGTTAAAAAGGTTACTACTTTAAATTATGTGAAATAGATTATGCTAACTTGTGAGTGAAAGAAATGTCTATCTCGAGTTGAGGACTAGTTAAAGCATCTAAGTACCGGAGGTAAAAGACGTCCTTCAAAAAGATAGGTAAAACTGAGTTAATTATGAACTCTTTTGATGGTAATGATGTATCAGGCCTTTTTATAAGGATAAAAGCACAAACAAAGGATATCGTATGTTCCATGAATTGCAAATGTTGTGTTGTAGAAAGGACTTGTTTATTTATGTTCTAAGTTGAACTATGAAATAATGACATGTTTACTAAATAAATTTTGGAAGACATGGTTTTGTTGCACAAAAGTACATGTTATGGATGATAAAGGCTTGCGGGAATCACAAAAGATTGAAGATGATCAAAGCAAAGCTAAAAAAAAATCACGAGGGATGCGGTAGCAAGAAATAAGAACTTAAGGGAAATGGACCCAAAAACCTTGGAAGAATATGTAACACCGAAGACGAGGTTGCTTCTAAGGAGGAAATTATGTAACACCCCCTCATCAAGCAACTGGGAAACAACCTGGAATGCCCTGTGAGGTCCTTCTGAACTTGGTTTCTTTAGCGCAATAAATATTTGTTGGTGGGGATGTTAGTTGGAGAGAATTCAGGAAGTTTGTCCCCTTGGAAGGGGAACACGTCAACTAGCCCCTCACCATTTGGAAACCTTGGTAACCTGAGGTTTCAATTTCAAATCCTACAAATTGATGTGAGAGGGGAGTGAAAGAGAAGGAAGGAAGAAAAACCTAAACGGAGCTTTGATTAAGTCAAAAGAGATAGTTGGAGGTTAACTTCCGTTCGACTTTTAATGGTAGTCCTAGATTCTCTGAGGCCTGGGGTTTCAATTATGAAGTGTGGATCTAAGCCAAGACTAGATTTTAGGTTGTTGCTAAAGTTAAATTTGAGTTCTTGGGTCGAGGAACTAGGCCTCCAAAGGAAGAAATGGTAAAGAAAAGGAAGGTAGGGAACACAAGGCTGGACGAGGTTGAGAAGACTATGTATACCACCTTTTGTAGTGTTGCCAATTCTCTGTCACAGCTTTACACTCAAGCCCAACATCAGCGGAAGCTTTCATTTTAGGTCGGAGAGATGCATGCTCTAGTAAGTAGTTGGTCTTGTTATTAAGGGTTTGCGATTTCGATGCAATTGAATGGATGCAGTTTTCTATGTTTTGTAGCCTTTTGATATTTGTTATCATGATGGGATTCCATAGACTGTGTGTAGAGAATATTGTTTATGCAGTGTTCTGTGTTTTTCAACATTTTTATATTTTTCATCATGTTCGGATTCCTTAGACTGTGTGCGGAAAAGCTTGTTTGTTTGGATCAAGCTATGGCAGAATAGTTTAGTCTTTTATTTCATTTTGAGGGTGTGTAAATTGTGTTATTTGTGATCCAATTGGTATTTGGGTTGTATGATTTCATATGTTGAAGTCCTAGTTATGTCATATTTTATTGAATGTAGTTCTATGCATAGCTATTGGCTTTCGCTTTTTCCCCTTTGTTTGTGACTCATAAGATATGAAATGTTATTCCTAAAGGATTTCTTAGATTTTTTTATAGATTCGCTGTAGAATACAAAACTACTCTTTACATTGGTTTTTCGGTGTACAAAATCATTGGGACTATGACATGATTTTGATCGTTAAACCCTAATTCCAACACAATTGTTCTAATGATTTTAGCTTTAGGTCCTAGAACGATGATTTTTATTTTATTTTATTTTGGAGCATTGCTAGAATTGATTCTTGACATACAAGAATAACAATGTTATAGTGAGGAATAGATATCTTGGGACCTGAAAGACTTCACAACAACTCAAATATTTCATTTGAATCTGCAAATTAATTTGCCCAAGAATAGAGAAACTTGTATGAGGGATGGCCATGGAAGAAGCTTTCATCACTGAAAATACTAATATGGATTTTAAAGAACTTTCCATGGAGGTCAGGATTTTAAAAGTATCCATGCCTTTGAATAGTTTTTTTATATTGAAAATATATCCGTTTTGATTTAAGTTTATCCATGCCTTTGAATAGTTTTTGTATATTGAAAATATACCAGCTTTGATTTACTAAATAGTTTTTGGATATTGAGAATATACTAGCATTGATTTAAAATTACCCATGCTTTTGAATAGTTTTTGTATATTGAAAATATACCAGCTTTGATTTAAGTTTATCCATGTCTTTGAATAGTTTTTGTATATTGAAAATATACCAGCTTTGATTTAAGTTTATCCATGACTTTCAATAGTTTTTGTATATTGAAAATATACCAGATTTGATTTAAGATTATCCATGCCTTTGAATAGTTTTTGTATATTTAAAATATACCAGCTTTGATTTTACGATTATCCATGCCTTTTGAATAGTTTTTGAATATTGAGAATATACCAGCATTGATTTAAGATTATCCATGCCTTTGAATAGTTTCTGTATATTGAAAATATACCAGCTTTGATTTAAGATTATCCAAGCCTTTGAATAGTTTCTGTATATTGAAAATATACCAGCTTTGATTTAAGTTTATCCATGTCTTTGAATAGTTTCTGTATATTGAAAATATACTATCTTTGATTTAAGTTTATCCATGCCTTTGAATAGTTTTTGTATATTGAAAATATACCATATTTGATTTGCTGAATAGGTTTTGGATATTGAGAATATACCAACATTGATTTAAGGTTATCCATGCCTTTGAATAGTTTTTGTATATTGAAAATATACTATCTTTGATTTAGGGTGCTCACACAAAGTTGGTTCCACTTTTTGGTGCCACTTAGGAAATAAAAAACGCACTTCCGAAGTACAAATCAAGAACACATATGCGTTATTGATGGTACGTTTTGGAATAACCTGAGCCCAAACACAAGGTTAAGGTTCGTGAAAATTTATCACGTATGCGATATATCGCATATGTGTTTTGTAATGTTAAATATCACATATGCGATATTCAACATTTACAAAATGCATATGCGATATATTGCAAGTGCAATATATCGCATATGCATTTTGTAAATGTTGCATATCGCATATGCAATATTTAACATTATTGTGGGAAGGATTGTTAAATGATCATAATGGATGTGGAAGAAACGGTTGATACATATCCATACTAATGATACCCAGCCATGCATCATGTTGGTTCCTTGCATCCATACATCATGTTGGTTCCTTGCTTCATGCTTCAATCTTGCTTCATTAAAGGTGATGGTTCATGGGATGATATGAGTAGGGTGGATTTTCTAGGTTTTATGAAGAAACCATCGTGGAGGATATACGATCTAAAGATATTCGAAATGTAGAGATTGAAAGCCATGATTTTAGAGTAACCATTCAACAACCCTTCCATCTCACTCTCTTCTTCCAATACCTTCCCAATGAAGGTTTCCTAATTCGAACAACACCCAATCAATCAATTTCATTTTGATATTTGCATTGGATGGACTACAATAGCAAGGTCCAAAACATATCTATAGATTTTCCTAGAATTTATTGTTCATACAAAACAATATGGCATAAATAAAAAATGTGAATTATATATATTGTTCTATTCGAGTTTGTTTGAATAGAATGTTTGTGCCAATATTGTAATCTCAGAAGGAACAAGATCAATCATATAATTTCTCATAGCCTCCATAGTATAATGAGCTTTGAATGACACTCTTTTCATCCTTCCTACTCTTTCCAACCTTCCATCAACTAGTAAATAGGAAAGCCTAAATTGTTCTTCATTAACATATGAGCTATTAATACACAATAATCCATTTGGTATTGTATCATGAATTCTTCCACTTAAATTATATCTGGATAGAACAAGGAATGTAAGAGGACTCAGAAATGTTTCTTACATACCATAAGATATTTAGTGCTTGTAAGTTGAAAGCAGTATGTGCAAAGGGAAATAATGATCAATGCTATTAAATAATAACAAAATAGTGATATTATATCCACAAAGTACTATGTTAACATTGCATAGTACATATGGCTAATAATGGATCTCCACAATGTGCCTAGAAAATATACACAAATGATACCACATATTATCCTTGATAAAAAAGCATGCAATATAGTGTTTCTTACTTTTTAATCCATTAGCCAAAATATGTTCTATTATCTTAGATACCGAGGTTACACAAAGATGTGGGTTATTTTTCTTTGAGATAATTTCTATAAAGATATAATATAGTTACCCCAAGACTTTCCTATTCTTTAATTCTTCTTATTAGAATCTTCTATCATCTCAAAGAAACACAAATAAAATTTTATTGTCCACCCAGCTGAGCTTGGATCCTTTTCCTTCTTGAATGGCGATATTAGGAAAAAATTGAGTTCTTCCTTTGTAACATCATATTTCAAATCCTTATTTCCCTTATCCTCCATAATTTTCAAAAACAAAGAGACAGTATTCAATATTTCAACAATATTTTCCCTTAAATGTTCTTGGAAGTTACTAAAACAATTTACTCTTGCATATGATATTTCTCCCAAAAACATTACTCCAAACCCCTCCATGTTTTTATCTTCCCAAATGTATGAATTATTTTTATATGTTTAGCATAAATTTGAAATGATTTTGTATTATGATCCTTTTTTTCTAACCAATTTGATCTACTTCTTCAATTTGCATTCTATTTCCTCTTTCCCAACAAAATCCCTTCTCCCTCCTAATTCTTTTAGATTATTTAATTCCACTTTTCTAATGATTCCTTCTATATTATCTTCTAGAAAAAAATGTGTTTGATATTTCTATATATATTAGTTCCTTAATTTTCAATATCGTATATGCGAAATATATTGCAAGTGCAATATATCACATATGCGATATTAAAAAGCAAAAAAAAAAAAAATAGAGGCCGCAGGCCCCTCAAATTTCATTTGCACAGGATCGGGAGAACGAAAAACCGCAAGGGCGAAATAGCGCAAGTGCGATTTGCATTTTAGCTTTTCGAGGTCGAGTTCAAGGTGGATTGCTCCAATGGCAGGTAAATGCTAGATTATCCTTTTCACTTAGTCTTCCATTCTTTAATTTTTTCCATAATTTCATTGTTTTTATAATTATTTTAAACAAATTAAAAAAAAAAAATGAATGTTCAATCAAATAATGATTAAAAGTAAAATAACTTGTAGTTTTTTGTTTAAATCTTAACAAACAACACAAATGAACAACACAATGTGGAAAACCCACCCTCTAATAACCCACAACAACCTAACCCACAACCTAAACCAAACCAAAAGATGGGACAAGATAGAAACGCACAGATTATTGCATGCTTGGCGTCATTGAGGTGCCTTAGCTCATCTATTAGAGGGGGGATCATTTGAGAGAGTCTTTAGCCGATGCCTTGGAAACAATAACAAACACAATTTTTGATGCCCAAGGAGCTTTGTACAACATTACCTAGTACAGAGAATCCAAGAGGCAATAATACTCCGATGGATTGACTCATAAAGACATCAAAGCCCTTAAAATTACAAAAGACCAGTTATTTTCATTATTTCGGGACCCTAGCACCGGATTGGTTCCACCCACCAGTCGAGCACACATTTCTATAGACTGGTGCATTCAACCAAATATAAAGGCCAATTGGATGGATCATTGGTATATGGTCTTCGATGAAGACCCCCATGGGAATAGGGACATCCCATTTTATTTCCTCAAGAAGTTGTATGCAGAATTCATCCTAGGGAAACATGTTAACTACTTCGATCTCTTAGGAAACCAAGGTGTTGATCATGGGATGCCCCAAGATAGGGAAGGTTCCAGGACATATCCTAACCGTGTGCCATGCCCACAACACACATAAAGACCCCGTTGGGTATATCCTCCTGCAGGTCCTATGATTGAGTATACATAGGAGGCATTATTTGACATGGCAGATACATTGCTTGAGCATGGGACTAATGTCCAAGGCAATGTAGACCAAGGGGATGGCACTTCTAAGGTGATCCCATCTACAAATCACAGAGGAGATGCACAGTCTTTAGAGCATCGTGTTACTCCACACCCTTACACATCGTGTGGAGGCATCTGCTATGGCCTTGCTTCTGCCTTTCGAGATGATGGATTATTTCGCTTTGTAAGTAAAACTCATTATTTTCATATTATATTTTGTTTCATGTCAAAATGTTCAATTGTTTCACAATTTATTTCTATTTAATTATCTAACAAATTATGTGAACAAATATACAGTTGGTGTCCCATGGCACACCACAGTCGCATAGTCCGCCGATCAACGTTGAGAACATTGATGCGGCTGTCAATATTGCTTATGGGTTTAGTTCTTCGCCAATAGGGGTAAGAACTATACTTTTTAATTGAGTCAACTTTATTTACATATTTATAGTATAGATTGTAACATTCAATATGTATCATAATTTTGATACAACATGTTTTATGCAGGTTCACCATGATGAGTATATTGTATCGTAGCCTATTCCCTCTCATGCAGAGGTAGATTCGCAGACACGGGTATTATTTGAAATATGCTTTTAATTATGTTTTGATTTCTTTGTAAAAATCATTTTGTAACTTGTATCGCTTTGATATATGTTACTTTATGCAGGAACCTATTGTGACAGTGGTGCTTGAAGAGCATGAAAGCGAGGTTGTTGTCAACCCACGTCTTCCCCCCAGCTAGGTATGTATGTTTCGCTTTCTTTGGTAGTTCATCATTTTCCTTCTAGGTAGTATATATGTCTCTGATTCACTATTTTATATCAAATTGACATATATATGTTAATTTATATGCAGGCCCCTAGTGAGGCACTAGTGCATGAAGAGCACCAAATCGGTGGCCCATCTTTGACGAGCCAAAAAGTATGTTTATGTAGATCACTTTCTTTGTACATTTGTGTACATATCTTTCTCTGATTTTGTGCTTGAAGAGACCCAAATTGGTGACCCTCTCCCCTCCCAAGGTACATGTATATTTGTTGACATTGGCACACACACACACACACACACACACACACACACACACACACACATATATATATATGCAGCCTGATAATGAGCAAGTGGTGCAAGAAGAGAACCCAATCAGGGTCGTTGTTAGTGAGGCACCAGGACTTGTGATTACTTACTCACGTATAGTAAGTAGAAATGTTATTTTGGTTTTGGAATTTGAACAAATGTACATAGAATTTTTAAAGGTTGGTAAATTAAACTACAAAATTTGGTTTTTTTGTAGTCTCCGCTGATGAGACCCATCCCTCTTGTTCAGCGATGGGGAACACCAGTGAGTAGTCGCAAAAGAAAGCTACACTTCTTCGAAGACTCTGGAAGTGGCAGCAAAATGGGGGATAAATAGAAAAAAAAGTATAGGGGGCATACATAGATGTAACTTTTTGTTCATATGTATAGACATATGTACTTTTTGATCCACTATTTTGTATTATGGCCATGTGGCATGCCAATTTTTGTACAACATTATTGCTATACATATATAATATAAAGCAAGGTTCAAATTTATACATATATATGGTTGACTTGATCTTGGAACATGATATCATGGTTGACTTGGTCTTGGAACATGATATGTGTGGTTCACCTATGTGATATAATGATATGTGTGGTTCGTGCATGTGTGCTAACTTAAATGAATTTCCAATACTTAAAGGAAGAATTTAAATGAATCATCGTCTTTTTAACATCATACAATTCTAACATACAATAACATACCCTAATTTACACACAGTAACACACACTAACATACTCCACAATTCTAACATACACACAATAACATACTCTACATTACCCTATGACACTAACATCATACCATACTATGATACAATAACATGTACCATAACATAACATACTAAAAATATGTACCATTTAACACTAATTCATGCATGCATGTGTAATATATACCATATCATACCTTGCAATACCCTATGATACTATTTCATCATACCAGACTAACATACATCATGTAACCTACAAACCCTAAATTGGTTGAAGTAAACCTTAGTTGGTGCATGCAAATTTGTGTTCATGAAAGCCTAGTTGGTGCATGCAAGTATTGGTGATCATGTGTTTCTAGTTCCCTCCCTAACTTGCATGATTTCTCACCAAACCCTAGTTGGGCATCTCATACCTTGTCTTGAACCTAGTTGGAGCATGCAACTTGGTGACTCATGAAAGCCTAGTATTGGTGATCTCATGCGTTTCTAGTTCCATCTCATACCTTGTATTGACCCTAATTGGTGCATGCAAGTATGAAAGCCTCTAGTTGGATTTTGATTTGTACATGGCAATGTAATTAAATGTATATTAAACTAAAAACATCAAGAAATGTAAATTTCAACAAGTCGAGAGCTTGTTATTTTCTGAACTATATTTGGTGGTGTCTAAAGACACCATTATTGGCGCCTCCGATGTGCCATAGATGGTGTTTGTATCCTAGGCACACGAAAGGCTAGACATTAGTAACATCATAAGAAAGAAAAGAGAACCCAATGAAAATGTGCAAACATGGTTTATAGATAACTCACCTAAGGTTGTATGATCGTGTTTATAGTGTCCAGTATCCTCTGAATAATATTGTGTCTGTGAATGGTATCTGTCAATCATAGGTTTATTACATTCGTAATACAGTAAGCTACCATGGGAAAATAATTATATACATGTGTTTAGTGTACTTTTTGAGACAATGCTTGAATAAGAGATTAATTCTTGAACAAAAGAATGATTTTTTCCTCAAATAGAATTAAGAACTACGTTCATTCCTAGCCAAATCCCCCATATGACCATGTACAAATAATTAATTTAAACATTTTGAGTTATATTTTTCCATACCAATGCCACTAACAATCATAATAAAAGCACATCTCATACCTTGTTCCGTCTCATAAAGCACCTCTCATAACTTGCATGATTGCTCACCAAACCCTAGTTGGACATCTCATACCTTGTCTTGACCCTAATTGGAGCATGCAACTTGGTGACTCATGAAATCCTAGTTGGTGCATGCAAGTATTGGTGATCATGTGTTTCTAGTTCACTCTCCTAACTTGCATGATTGCTCACCAAGCCCTAATTGGACATCTCATACCTTGTCTTGACCCTAGTTGGAGCATGCAACTTGGTGACTCATGAAAGCCTAGTTGGTGCATGCAAGTATTGGTGATCATGTGTTTGTAGTTCGCTCTACTAACTTGCATGATTGCTCACCAAACCCTAGTTGGACATCTCATACCTTGTCTTGACCCTAATTGGAGCATGCAACTTGATGATGCATGAAATCCTAGTTGGTGCATGCAAGTATTGGTGATCATGTGTAAATTCTAGTTCTCTCTCCTAACTTGCATGATTTCTCACC
>LPNX011209160.1:135570-229891 GCA_001517045.1 Pseudotsuga menziesii | reverse complement strand
TTGTATGATCGTGTTTATAGTGTCCAGTATCCTCTGAATAATATTGTGTCTGTGAATGGTATCTGTCAATCATAGGTTTATTACATTCGTAATACAGTAAGGCTAAATAATGGAAATTGTGCTTCAGAATTCACTTTTAGAAAGGTTAAATAATGCACCTAACAATGCACTCATACAAGTAGGCCATCCGGATCATCTTTGGTGCCGATGGTGTCCATCAATCTTTCGTGCCCTATATGAGGTAGAAAGTATCATACATGTGGCCTATTTTTGTGAGCAAGTGTGCAGAGCTTGATGTTTATACCAACTACTAGGTTGGTGAAGTGGTATACAATAGCTCCTGGTCTATAATCCCGATATACATACCCACCCTTCCTTTTCTGTTGTGCTGCAAGTTTCAAGTACTCCCCTTTTATAACCATCGAGCCGGTTGGGAATTCAATATTTTCATCATCTGTAACAGGTTCTAGAAGGGTTTGTTTCCCCTCTAAGCAACATGTCAACCAATAGTCAGAACCCCATTCATTATTTTTTGTGGCAACCACTGCATATATCTGACCTGTGAAATGAAATAGGTCGAGTTAACAATACATTTTGTAAATAAGGTCTTGCATTTCTAATTTCTACATAAATTAAATTCTACAAAGGTCGAGTAAACAATACATAAATGCATTTTCTTATTTAGGTACTACTCATGTACCTGCTTGTATGAGATCCAATATGTGATCATAGTCTATAGAAATATGTGTCTGATCATCTTCCAAATGGTCTATTTCATTACCCCCATTGAAATTGGTGCCAACTATCACTTGATCCCATGTATCAACGGTATCCGTATGCTCACAATCACCCCATTCACTGATGCTACAAGAACTGCAAAAGCAAGCCTTCAATCTTGTCCAAATTTGTAGGGCCGAGTTGTCAGAGCTTCTAATTGAATGAAATTGTCGAGTTCCATGCACTGTGTTCACATGAGGTGTTTGTGATCGGTCCACATTTGTAACCTCCCAGAATATTCTTCACACTAAGTGTTTCCTTGTTACTTGTTCTCCCATGACAGATGCACACCATTGGACTATAGATGCAGCGTCTCGAAGGCAAGCACCTGTAAAATTCATCTCTTCCCTTCGAAGGGTAGTTTTAATGCATGCACCAGCACCATCGTGCTCTCCTTTTCCATACATGTGGAACATTGTATTTTATGTGCAACAAACACAACCATTCAATTACATGTGCATTCTTGAATTGTCCAGCACAACCATCTGACCAAATGAAATGATGATAAAATGGTACTATATCCATAGCTATCACGTGATCATAGAATAATTTAAAGCAATGTTGCATGTAATGGATCTCATGGGTCCAGTCGTCACTTATGTAGAAGTGACTTTCTTTCAGTATCACACATTTCTCTTCATTGCTATCTTGCCCATGTCAATACGTGATATGCACCATTATGCTCACCTGCTCTGAGTGATAGTATTGACTTTGAATTTCATTTTGTGGTTGTAGGGTGTAATTTTCCACAAAGTCAACCACTGATAGTATTGTTCCGAGAGGGAAGGTGTCTCGACATATTCTGAATTGCTCATCTTGCCACTGTGCCATATCGACATGTTGAATGTACTGTTGGATCTTTCCATGAAACTCTGGAATAAAATCACATACTTGCACCTGGTACATGAATATTAATATGTCAATAAACCACACAAAAAAATGTGTACATGAATATTAATTTGTCAATATTCAAGAATTTACCTATGAAGTCACCAATCTAATCTTCCTGCTTTGTTTCCCATCATTTAGCTAATATGTCTCATACTGATAGTTCTGCTTCTCAACAATTGCATTCCCGAATTCTTGATCTTCACTTTCATGGATGCAATCAGACCATAAGGATAGCCCACCACAATTGTTGCAAGAACTGTCTACACATTGTTTTAAGTAATGTGTCTACCCATATTGCCTTGGACACATGATGCTATGGATGAAATCTCTGGATGACATTGGCGGTACTTTACTTGAGAATTCCTGCACATGGTTAGGATGCAAAAAACAACGTATATCTACAAATGTATGGTAATATAGGTAAAACTCTATGTGGTATCTACAATAACAAGTGTTCCGGATGGTATTGATTCTAACATACCAAGGCTTGCACTTTTCAAAAGATCTTTGCCTGAGCCTTAGCTCTACGTTGGAAACTTTAAACATCTCGAAGAGTTGAGTTTGTGTCATGTCAAGATAATGCTTAACATGAGGTTCAGTGTGATGAGAACCCCTACAATGTTTTAACACATCCTTCGTGTTAGAAAAAGGCCTAGTGTTATCATGCCAAAACGTTTGCACTAGGCCCTTCACTGCTTCGACTAACTTCATGTCTTTGTGGGGAAACCTACCACTAAATGCCCATAATGTTTCCATTTGTCCCTCTACATCAAGGTTGTCTCTTCTTACTGAATATTTTTTAAGTGTCTTTGGATGTAAAGGAACAATTTCTGATGTGCATTTAAGTAAACGATGTTGTCTTGTGGTTCTACATACAATTGATTGAGCCAATACACGACGAGGCACATTACAGTCTTTTGAACGAGTTTTTTTACCAATCGATGTGAATGCAGTAGCAAGAGATTTAACAATGTGATTACTTGATTCGATATTCTTCATTGTTGTTATGCTTAAATTTCTTCTAACAGTTTCCATATTTCTAGATTTAAGCAAAGCTAAAAACAATTGGCATTTATCGGCTTCGAATTTGTTATCAAAATATTGTTTCATTATTTGAGAAGAATGACGAAGGATAGTGTGTTTAGCCACCTTACCTTCCATGGAAGTCAATCTGCTCTCATCCACTTGTATTTGTTTAGGAGTTCTCTTTCGTTTTGATGCAAAATTTCTTGTTGTTTGAAATGCTAGAGTGACGTTTACATCCACTACCAGCTCACAACTTCGATTAGGAGATTGAACCACCGAACATGGTTGTTGCTGAGTCACATTTACATCGAGAGTAACATAACTATTGAACTCTTCACAAGATTGTCCATCTACTAATGGATGAATAATATCAACTTCCGTATAACCAACTTCTTTTAATGTTGCATTATCTTCCTCAGCCTCTACGTTAGGTATCTGCTGAGGGCGAATGGGAACTATTTGCTCATGTAATGAATGCCTATGATTTCTTGAATCTTCCCTTTTTTCTATTTTTTATTTTCTACTTCTTCCGGTGTAAGCACCTTCCTTGCTGACTTTCATCCTCTATTATTTACATTCCCTATTGAAATCCACCCAAACCTGTACAAAACTATGGAATTATGTATGTAATGATAAAAATTGCATGTCAAAGAGTTCTCTGTGTGCGGGTTCAGACGAATTATGTCTTTTGATACATTAAAGCTGGCCAACATGACGCCACCCTACATTTTCTATAAAACACATATCGCATATGCGATATAATGCACCTCCAATATATCGCATATGCGATATTGAATTCCATCTTTTAATGAAAGGGCAGGTTTTTACATGTTTTCCATAACGCATATGCGATTTAGTGCTCAATGAAAATGTGCAATTTACATTTATCTAGATATGATGAGGATGAGGATGATGAACATTCAGGGTGTCCATGAGCATGATGATGATGAGTATGAGGGTGAGAGTGTCGATGAGGATGAGGGTGAGGGTGTCGATGATGATGAGGATGAGGGTGTCAATGAGGATGAGGGTGAGGGTGTCAATGATGATGAGGATGAGGGTGTTGATGATGGTGAGGATGAGGCTAATGAAAAATGATGATGAGGATGAGGATGATGATGAGATGAGGATGATGATGATGATGACCATGATGATGATGACCATGATGATGATGATGATGAGGATGAGGGTGATGGTGATGATGAGGATGAGGGATGATGATGATGATGATGATGATGATGACGAGAATGGTGATGATGACGAGGATGATGGTGATGATGAAGATGATGGTGAACAATGATGGTGATGAGGAGGAGGATGATGACTATGATGATGAGGAGGAGGATGAGGGTGATGATGATGATGATGATGATGATGATGATGATGAGGGTGATGATGATGATGATGAGGATGAGGATGAGGATTATGATGATGATGATGATGATGAGGATGAGGATGTTGATGATGTTGAGGATGAGAGTGTCGATGAAGACGGTGAGGATGAGGATGATGAGGAGGAGGAGGAGGAGGAGGATGAGGGTGATGATGATGATGAGGATGATAGTGATGATGATGATGATGATGATGATGATGATGACGAGGATGGTGATGATGATGATGAGGATGATGGTGACGATGAAGATGATGGTGAACAATGATGGTTATGATGAGGAGGATGAGGGTGATGATGATGATGATGACCATGATGATGATGATGAGGATGAGGGTGATGAGGAGGAGGAGGAGGAGGATGAGGATTATCATGATGATGAGGATGCTGACGATGTTGAGGATGAGGGTGTTGATGAAGACAACGACGACGATGATGAAGATGAAGATGAGGATGAGGATGAGGATGAGGGTGATGATGAGGATGGTGATGATGATGGTGATGAGGATGATGATGATGACGAGGATGGTGATGATGATGGTGATGATGAAGATGATGGTGAACAATGAAGGTGATGATGAGGAGGATGATGACTATGATGATGATGAGGATGACGGTGACGATGATGATGATGATGATGACCATGATGATGATGATGATGATGATGATGATGATGAGGGTGATGATGATGATGATGATGAGGATGAGGATTATGATGATGATGATGAGGATGCTGATGATGTTGAGGATGAGGGTGTCGATGAAGACGATGATGATGATGATGATGATGATGAGGATGATGATGAGGATGAGGATGATGATGAGGATGAGGATGAGGGTGATGATGAGGAGGATGATGACTATGATGATGATGATGAGGATGATGATGACCATGATGATGATGATGAGGATGAGGGTGATGAATGATGATGATGAGGATCGAGGTTGATGATGATGAGGATAAGGGTGATGATGATGATGAGGAGGATGAGGGTGTCGATGAATATGATGATGATGGTGAGGATGAGGGTGATGAACGATGCTGATGATGATGATGATGACCATGATGATGATGAGGATGAGGGTGTCGATTATGATGATGATGATGATGATGACCATGATGATGATGATTAGGATGAAGGTGATGATGATGATGAGGATGAGGGTGATGATGATGATGATGAGGTTGACGATGATGATGATGAGGATGAGGATGAGGATGATGA
This sequence comes from Pseudotsuga menziesii, assembly GCA_001517045.1. Taxonomy (NCBI): domain Eukaryota; kingdom Viridiplantae; phylum Streptophyta; class Pinopsida; order Pinales; family Pinaceae; genus Pseudotsuga; species Pseudotsuga menziesii. Next base: position 224,581 of record LPNX011209160.1, on the reverse strand, counting down.
TGGTGATGATGATGATGATGACGATGATGACCATGATGAAGCTGATGAGGATGAGGGTGATGATGATGAGGATGAGGATGAGGATGATGAGGATGAGGATGAGGATGAGGGTGGTGATGGTGATGATGATGATGACGATGATGACCATGATGATGTTGATGAGGATGAGGGTGATGATGATGATGATGATGAGGATGAGGATGATGAGGATAATTATGATGATGAGGATGAGGATGAGGGTGGTGATGATGATGATGATGATGATGACCATGATGATGCTGATGAGGATGATGGTGATGATGATGATGACCATGATGATGCTAATGAGGATAAGGGTGATGATGATGATGAGGAGGAAAAAATAAAAGAACTTTGTATGAATTTAAAACATATAATGTGTTTCATCACACTTAAGTTACTTTTTAGATATGCTTAAATATGGTAAACAATAAGCCAACTCCATATATATATGGAAAAAATAAACGAACTTTGTATGAATTTAAAACATATAATGTGTTTCATCACACTTACGTTACGTTTTAGATGTTGAAGTTTAGGCATAAATGAATTTATTTATCATTTTGGTTTTTTAAATATCACTCTCAACATTTTGTCCTGACCTAATTTCTTATTAAAATGTATTTTAAAACATATAATGTGTTTCATCACACCTAAGTTACCTTTTAGATGTTGAAGTTTAGGCATAAATGAATTTATTTATTATTTTGGTTTTTTAAATATCACATTCAACATTTTGTCCTAACCTAATCTCTTATTAAAATGTATTTCATTACCTTCATTTAGTTGATATGCATTACAAACAATAAAGTTATTTTTAGGTGTTGAAGTTGAAAAATAAATTAATTAATTTATCATTTTGATTGATGTAATTGATCATAATTAAAAATATATTTAATATTAAAAATTTTAAAATTATATATATATATATATTTAAAAATAAAATAATAAATAATATTTTAATTACATTTAAAAATTAAAATTGAATAATTCTTTTTAACAACCAATTCATTATATATCATGTTCAACTGAAATTAAAGCACATAGAATATTGTTGGTTCAATATATATACTAAGTTCCATATAAATTATATGTTAATCAAATTTCATAATTATATTGTTCCATATAAGCACAGATAAAATTATATTGTTGCTTCAATAGAAATTTTAGAGAAAAAGTGAACATATTTAAGAAATTTTAGAGTAGAAATTTTGAGAAAATGTGAATGGTTTTAATTTGTAGTCTTATATATATGGTTCTAAGAAATATTTTAAATCTGAATTAAGCGGACATGTTATTTTTGATAATATTTTATTTTTATTTTTTAGAAAGACTGCAAACTTTATTTAGAGTAGAAAATTTGAGAAAATGTGAACATAACGTTTCTAGTTTTAATTTGTAATCTTATATATGTGGTTCTAAGAAATATTTTAAATGTAAATTAAGCCAACATGTTATTTTTGATAACATTTTATTATTTTTTATAAAGAACATGTGTAAGCTCTAGGATGAGCACATAAGAACTTATACATTTTCTCTTTCTCTTATTGGACTGTCCTTAGTAGAATAGATCTCTTCTGCTCAATCATTAATTGAATTGAATTTTTAGGTTAAGACTTTTTTTAGATTAAGACTTTGGGATTAAAATATGATGAACTTTAAGATTTTAATACTCTTGATGACATAATTGGGTCCATTACTTCAACTAAAAACATAGTTTGCAAGATATTCATAAGCGTCAGGACATAGTAGAGCCATAAATATAATTAATGAAGTGGATGATTAGCTATCAAGAACTGGAACATACAAAATATTCAAACATAATGGAGAAAGGAAGAGGAATACATGGATTGCCAAAATAAAGCAGCAGCAGCAACAACAATAGCAACAGGAGTACATTTTGTATTGGTTCATGGAGCTATGCACAGAGCTTGGTGTTGGTATAAGATTGTGGAGCTTCTTGAGAAAGATGGTCACAAGGTTTCAACCATTGATTTGAAGAGTGCGGGTATGAATCTTGCTACCACTGATTCTATCCATTCATTCAAGGAATATAACGAGCCTCTCATGCACTTCCTCGCCGAGCTTCCTCAATCAGAAAAGGTCCTTGCATTTTCTGTTATACATTTATATTTCATGTTTTGATCTATTTTAATGCATAATTTTTTTTATGTAGTTAGAGATGATTAATGATTATTTATGTAAGTTGTCTGACAAATCTCTGTAATTGTTATGGAAAACTCAGATAGTGTTAGTGGGACACAGCATAGGAGGCATCAGCTTAGCCCATGCATCTGAAGATTTTCCACATCTCATTGTGGTGGCAGTTTATGTTTGCGCTATGATGTTTCGGGGTAGAGCATCTTTTCAGTGCGAAAAGAAGTTTGTAAGGAATATAGTTATTATACATATTTAGATAAGTTGTGGTTAGTGAACATCCATAAGTTATATGTAAATACTTGTTTTTTATGAGTAGTTGTAAAATTACTTATTAACCATGCATCATGCATCAGTTATTAGTTATTCATGCATCAACTACCATTAGTTATCTATCGATTCATTTTACTATAATCGTTTATTTAAAATTTAGAAAAACATAGAAGTTAGTCCAACCCAAATTCTAAAATATAAACATTCATCAATATAAATATCAATATATTGTTTAAATTGATTACCTCTACAGATAGAGTTGGACGACCACATTTTAAAAAAGGCTGAATTTAACTTTAATAATGGCCTTGGAGAACTTCCTACCTCTCTAATAATTGCCAAAATTACCAGAAAGATTTCTTCTACAGTACATCCTCCACATGGTAAAGTTTGGTTTTTATGGATTTATTCTTTAGAAGGATTATAATTTACTCAATATTAAATAATTGAATTGAATTTTGACAGGATGCCAGTTTTGCTTCTCTGTTACTCCGACCATTCCCAATGAAGGCATTAATGAACTTGATTCTGGAGACCACAGAAGAGCGTTATGGGGCCGTTCCAAGAGTTTACATAAAAACTAAATATGATAACATGTTCTTGCTTACCAAACAAGAAGATTTGATAGCAAATTCACCACCAGAGAAGGTGTACAGTCTGGACACAGACCATAGTCCATTCTTCTCTGCGCCAGAGAAGCTCCATAGCCTGTTATTGGAGATCACCAACACATATTGTTTGTAATTGCAGTTTATTATAGTTACTAAGTTCAGCACGCATATCCTTTAAGTGAACTATACCATTTTGTCCCAGTTTGTTCCACCCTGTGTGTATTTTAAAATAAGGCCTGTTTTCTTTCCCTTGTAACTTTAGTCTATCAATAATTACGCATCAGGATTTAATGCCACGGCATCACCTTGAGTTCCAAGGGAGCAGGCGTGGCATCAAGCCTATGCAACAGCTTGGTTAATGTTTAAAAAAAAAAAATTATTATATAACTGAGTTGTTAATAGTAAAATTTAATTATTAGCACATTCATATAGGTTGTGGCTAGCTCAGGTCTATAGAGATCAAGAGGTAGTTTAATTATTCTTTTCCTAGTATTTTTGTAGTTATTTTTTATATTCTTTATTTTATGTCACCTTCTTTTAGTTATCTACCATGAAGTGTTTATCTATCCATTCATCAGCTATGAATTATCTATGCATCCCTATCCATTTATCCATTTAACAGTTACACGCATACATACATACATACATACATACATACATACATACATACATATATATATATATATATATATATATATATATATATATACATATACATATACATATATACACACACACACACATAGTTTATTTCTAATTTTGAACAACTGTTATAAAATCAATCTATGCAGTACACTTGTATCATCCTCATATATAGATGAAAAAATAAAAATAAAAATAGGATGTAATCCATTCCAAATCTCAAATAAAAATCTTTATAAAAATAAATATATTTTTCAAATTTTTAATTTAACAATTAATAATTCTAACTAAAAACCAAATATATTCTAATAATTTTAATTTTAATTTAATTAATACATATCTATTGTTATTATTAATATTAACCTCTCAAAAAGCTTCCATGCTTAGGACATAATATCTATTAAATTTATGTTAAATTTATGTGATGAAATGAAGTTAGTATTCTCAAATTATTTTTTTTCGTTGTAGATTTATGAAGTTAACATTAAAAAAAAAAAAAAATTGGTTGTCAATGTATGAAGTTAAAATAGGAAAAAATGTGTGACAATGATTTAATTTTAAATTTTATATTTAAATAAATATAAATTAATTTTAAAATTTATATATTTTTATTATTTAATTAGCATAAATTTAAGTAAAGTTGTCCTTAAATAATAAATGTTGATGGCATAACCAACCATTTAGTTCATATTCATTATTCATACTAGATTGTTAGAGTTAATCTAAGCACAAAACAAATACTATTTAATAAACAAATTGTCGCCAGTTTTTTTAACCACCCTTTAAGTGAAACTTATTTAAATCTTAATTAAGATGCATTTAAGCATATGAGGATACCACAACCATGAAATGAATTCGTGTTGTTACACTTGTTACACTTGTTACACTTAAGTTAATCTTGTTGATTCCTTCAAGCAAATCCAAAATTTAAGATAATATCTAGATGCCTATAAACATAATTACTTAAAACTATATTACTATCTTGAATTATCTTTTTATCATCCATAAATGTTTGTTTCACATTATTATCTTGGGTGTCTTTTGTATCGTCCATAAATTTTTTTGTTTTCCTTAAATATCCTAATCTTGGTTGGTTTGTGTTCTCTTGTTCATTCATTGAATTGTCTTTTCCTTAATCAAAGAAAAATACTTGATGTAATCTTGGTTGGTTGAATTTCTACTATATATTAAACCGTTTTTTATTTTATTTTATTGTCTTTTCTTTAACCAAGGAAATATCTTTATGCATTTGTTACATTGATGTTTGGGAAAGCCTTTTATAAAAAACAATAAACCTAATAAATAACAAGAGCCACGAAGTGTCAATGTCCCTGACATTGCTAATAGATATTGTTATAAGATGAAATGACAAGAAGTTATTAGCAAAGAAAAAAGGCTTTTGTATAAGGCCACTAACAATATAGGGAAATCTATTGAAATGACATAGAGCCCTACTAGAGAGGTGTAAGATGAAATTAACTTCTAAGACATCACCTACTTTGAGATTTTTTAGCCTGAAAACCTTATCAAATTTCTTCATAGTATAAGCAATAAGTAGAAGGATTAAAGAAAATATTTAATAATTTATTCTTGATCCAATATTTGAAGGAGAAAAACATTTACATTTAAGCTTGCACCTACATAAGTATTGAAACCAAAAAGAGCATTGCATTTTCACAAATTAAATATTTAACAAATGAAATTGGGTTTCTAAACTAACATTTATTGGTTCGGTTGTTCTTGTTCAAAGTGCATATTGAACTCCCATTTGGAAGACTTCTATGAATGACTTAATGCATGTTATTAGAATTTAGGTTATGGCTATAACATTTTAGGAAGCTTCAACTGAGCATGGTTGTTTTTCTTGTCTTATTGTTGATCAAGTATTTTTTTCTCATATGTAGTCTTTCCATGGTTAATTATATTTCTTCTCCTGAATATTATTGTGTTGTGCAAATGGACTCTCGAAGCTTCACAATATTGTGTGCATTCATCAAACCTCATTAGAACAATGAACCCAACATGATAATGCAAATCCATCAAACCTCTTTAGAACAATGAACCCAACATGACAATGCAAAACAGAAATATTACATGCTAGGTAACTTGAGTGCTTGAAAATTTGCAATCAACTTTTAACTACTTCTCGCTCTCGCTGGGTGTGGAAAATTAAGACTTTTATGGTTGAAAAAATGAATCAAAAATATTACATGCTTGGAAACTTGAGTGGTTGAAGTTGTAGCCAACCTTTAACTAACAAAAATAAGTTTTTTATAACTATCTCAAGATGCACACCACCAACATTTGACAATGATAGAAATTCCTAGAATATGCCATCTTCTCCATCACTAAAGAGTGTGATGCACAGTTGTGAAGGGGGTATTTCCTGGCTACTAAGACTTCAAAGAATTTTCTATGTCCTCATGTATCTCCATTTTGGACCTATGTAAAGTCTTTCCTTCACATGTAAGTAGAGATATTTCGGTGGAGGGCTCAGATCTTTCAAGAGTGAGTGAAGCTCTGTATTCATCAATCCCTACGAACTGTTGCCCAATAACTTTTCATTGCCTGCCGTCTTGTTGTAGCTCCCAAACCTAATAGTGGTCTTCTCTCTGCCGAATCTCTTTAACTCTAGCAGGTGCAGTCTTTGTCACTTTTCCACCTGCTCAGTTGAGGGTGCAAAATTTTTATCATTCTAATAATGTATCATATATAAATATATAAGGTAAAACAAAACCTTTAGGTTGATCCCCATACAAAATGAATTGTTCTACCTTAGGCATCTTTTTGTCAATTTATTGCCTATGTTTTCTTACTTTATCCGTACACTTCGGCATGGAGTAAACCTTTCAGTTTGCAATAGATCAACAAATTACCACCTTTAAGAGCTATGAGTATCAACAATAAATGTTCAATTAACCAGCCTAGATCCAAATGCTAGGCTCTATCAAGCGCCGAGAAGGATCAATATCTTTAGGTGCAAACCTCTCTTCATAACAATTGAAATTGAACCTAAATTTACTATACATGTTGAAAGCAAAAAATGAACCAAATGTAAACAACCTACACTTAGGACTCTAGATGCTTGATGTATGATGCATGATGAATAATACTAACCATAGTAGCATAATTCGAGAGTAGGTTGCATATTGATTTAAAAAACTTTTATTCAAACTTTTATAAAATTTAAAATACACATAAACCATTCAATATTTACATAAGTATTGGAATTTGACAAGCACAAGGCCCATAAAATAGAGTCTATACTTTATACTTCTCATCACAAAAAAATCAATGAAAACATTAAAATGTCTATATATATAGTTGCCAAAAAGAATTTATTGAATAATGTATTTATAAATTTAATTATAAAGATATTAAAATAATAAAATCATTGGTAGAGCTACATGTTAAAAAGATTATAAATGTTTACAAAGCAACTTGAAGTTTTACCTATTTTTAGTTGATTAATTTCTTTTTGAAAAAAATCGAATTTAATTATTTTTAATTAATATTTTAGTTCGTGTCTTATTTTAGTTAATTGAAATCTTAGTGTTATAAAATTTCAAAAATTAAATTTAATGATATTTAGTTAATATTTTGGTTTGTGTATTTTTTTTAGTTAATTAAAATTTTAGTACTATAAACCTTAAAATAGAGTGTTAAAATTGCCTTATATTAATTATATTCTTTGTATTTTATGAATAAAGTAAATTTGTCAAACATGTCTAATGAAAATGATTTGTTGCATTCTTATATTTTGTGTAAAGTAAATAAGAAAAACATAAAACATTAGTAAGCATTCACCTGTGCCTGTGTATGTTACTGGGGTTGAAGTTGTTTTACAAACGAATTTGTGCTTGCATATTGGATTTGAGGAGATAGAGAGATCGATCTCATCATATTACGGGTAACATTGTTTTCGGGGAAGACACGACAGGTATTGTTGTTACAGCCAGGCTTTTAAGGGCTGAAGCAAGTGCGGTAGGCAATTGATTCTGCTGTCGCGCAAACGGCCTTATTGTTGCATTGCACCCACACGAAATCCCTTGTCAGATCCAATACCAAGCTCTCTGTCTGAAGGGGAGTCTTTTGTTGGATCTGGGTAGTATACTGTAACATTGCGGAATCTTATGTGGAGGGCCTTGGATTTGGTTGATATATTTCTTTTATTTATATAAAAGATAAAAGATTTAGAATGGAATCGATATGATTTTTAATTTTAATTTTGTGTTTATATACATGTTAGTTATAAAATTTATTATTATTTTATATGATTTTTATGTACAAACGTATAACATCTCTTCCAACTGAGCTAGAGAACTCCTCTCTGTGCAATAACCAAGAAAAGAAAAGAGAAAAAACAATTTAATATATACTAACAGGTTAAGATATATATAGTATAAAAATATATTGAGGATATATTTTTGAAGGGATGAATAAATCTTTCATTGTTATATATGTTGGTGTTGTTGCTGCGGTGAAACAATTTAATTAATGCTTGAACGATTATTCATTTAGTCCTTGATTTTTTCATAAGAATTTAATTTACTAGAATGATGAGGCGCCTTAGTATAAGGCATTCTTCGGTCTAATTACCAAAGTAATTCACATACCACTTATGGGTGAGCACTCTTCTTCATTGACCCGAGGGTAAATTAGATTCTTTTTTAATACTTGAGAATTTATAATGGCATTCTCAGTGGAAAACTAGGGCTTTGTTACGCATAGGATGCGTAAGTAGATCAACAAGGTTAATTATTGGCACTTTGCTCTTGCCCGCAAACAAGGGGATGAAGCAGGATTTGAACCATAATATTCTGACATGATTGAGGAAATATCATCGGTAGTGCACAAGGGAAAGCTGGATTCGACAGTTGGATCCTCTTCTCAAATATTTCTAAAAGAACAATCAAACTATTTGTTAAACTAACGATATTCAGTAAAAAATTGCCAATTTAGACCAAATTTGATAACATTGCCTCAGATTGAATGTTATTTTAAAAAATGAAGAATACTTGAATGTTATTTTAAAAAATGAAGAATACTTTAAAAAACTAAATCCTCACAATAAAAATGTAATTATGAAAACTTCATATCAAATCTCGCGTTGAATTAGTACATATACTTTCGTTGTAACAAAGCACAGAGATAGACTCCTAGCAACACAATCGAAATGAGTTGCTCATAACTTCATTATCATGTAAGGAGTAATGTCAAGAAGATGATATTGACGGCATGCGAGTACACATTAAAGTGATTAATGTGGGTATTCACTCTTAACTTCCTTTCAACACTGCAGTGCCATGCGATAACTACCTTCTTGTTCTTCCCTTCCATTTTCTTCCATCCCGCACTACACAACACCACCTTTTGGATTTTACAATAATTACGAGCAGACTCCATATATCGACTCATTTGTAGCAATTTCTCATTGCTTAACCTTCTTCCATTCGAATATCTATCACACACAAGATCTCTGTTCCTCATCGCTGCAATAATATAAAGTAAACTATCCAGATTCCAAACCAAATACCTTGTTGAACCTACCAACCATATGAGAATACAATTTAAAGTCTTCCTCTCATAATATTTGTGGTAGATATCAGTAGCAATATTTGTGTGTATGTTTGAACTTCCATTCCATTGGACCTGTGCATGAACCAATGAGCTTTTCCAGATGTGTCTGCTTCCGTGGATATGACAACTGAGCCCCTACATGGATGACAAAAAAAAAAGCATAACAATCGAGGAAAGGTAAAATCCATTCGCATCCTTTGCAATTACCATCCCCAGTTACCAGGCCATGATGATGATAATGAAATGCGGATTCAATAATTCATTATTGAAATCACTAGCATCCAAAAGAGATGTGTTTGAGGGTATTTGTGTAATAGAGGAAAGATGCAATACCCCAACTTGGGATGAGTACCATACATTAATTCATTTTCCCTCGGTGGGGGAGCCAACAGAGAAACAATCGAGAAAAGGTAAAGCCCATTCACATCCTTTGCAATTACCAACTCTAGTTACCCCACCATCATGATGATAACAAAATGTTGATTCAATAATTCACATTTTAAAAAAAAATTGTCTATATAAACCGACACAACCATATATAATATAAAAAAAATTGTGTCGATTCCGGTTAAATTGGGTTGATTAGCAATGTTATTCCATATGCTTAGCATGTAACTATACATAATCAACCTATCAAACCTAACCCTAAGTTTGAAGGTCATTCTTGACTATACACAAGTCTTAAGCGAGGGAGAGATGATAATTTTATTGAATGAATTGATTTCTGATTACCAGGCCTGTGCTAATACTATCGCTCTCCAGAACCTGCACAAAATCATTGGAGATACATAACCAATTTAATAGCTTTTTATAAATCCAATGCAAAGGTTGGATGCATTAATATAGGGTGCTCCATGAGGTGAGGTGAAGCTGGGATCGACCTAGGAATACTTGAATAATGGGGGTCTCGATCTAAGAGACCTACAGAAAAATAATAGCGAATTCACTACAAATCAGGTCGCACATAATCACATTAAATTCTAGTTTGGCTGTGTTACATTTATAGTAAAATACATTAGATTCAACTTAATCCACAATAACCTTATTAACCTAGTAACACCTACTAGATGAAATCCATTGAGATTCAATCCATGATGATGAATTTTAAACCTGTAAACCTATAAAAACAATCTTATTTGATACAAATGATATGAATGACACAATAAACCTATGAAAAACATCAATTGTCATGGTTGTACGCTTGCTTTGTGGACCATGGTTGTCTAATCTGTCCAATCATGAAAATCTGGAATATTAATTGTCATCCTTGCCGACCTGCTATTTGAATCATGGATGATAGATTTATGATAAATGAGGTATTATTTACAAGGAAAATTATACAATTGTTGATATCAGCTATGCCGCCAGGTCTTGGGGCACAGGAAGCCAAGACTACGTCATCTCCACCAAACCAATAATAATCTAAAAAAATAAACATTTAAGAAATAAGTAAATAAAATAAATAATATATAATACACAACCTTAATGTAAAGTACATGTTTTTGTTAAAGTTACTACAAATTACTCCAAATAATAGCAATGATCGATTCATATATATCCCCTTGTCGGGGACATAATAAAGGAAAATGTTAGAGTATAAATTCAAGAAACATTCTGGTATATTGCAAAACATAACAATTCCATTATTAGTGGATCCTTGTAGGAACTAAAAAAAGTATCATCTAGGAACATGGTCTTACAAACTGAAGATTTTGTTATTATAAAGTGTTGATAAAATATGTTTTTTTAAGTCAATTCATACTTTTTGGAGTTGTATAAAGTCTTAAAACTGGAGTTTATAGGTACACAAAGTCATATATGACATAGTGGAGCGGTAATATAGTAAGTGTTATTTTTAGATAGAATATTTTTTACTTATATATTTTGGAAAATGATAGATCATAATGAAGATGGATTATGAGAACATCATGATATATTAAAAAAAAATAAAAGGTTATGATTTTTTTTTGGAAAAAAAAGAGTTGTATCGTTTATCAATTTAAAGAATCACATTTACACATCATTAAAACTTTTTAAGTTTGATATACTTAGGATTAACATAGTTCAATGTTTTTTACTCATTTTAATGATTTATGGATCTTTAATTTTTCTTCTATTAAGAAATTTATGTTTGATTCGAAAATGTCCTATTTATGATAGTGTTCTATTTATGTCTCAAGAACATTATTAAAGTTTCTTTGAACATTTTCTCAATGGCATTTTTTTCCAATAGTTTGTAATGGTAGGTCAAGTTCTATCACATATAATGTTCTTCATGTTCAAAGTAAGAAATTACTCTTATTTTTAGTTTTTCAAATACTCAAAATTTTCCTTTACATGTTGTAGTAATGTAGGATTTCCAATTGATAAAGAGGGTTTATTATATAGTGGAGAGTTTCTTAAAGAAATATGTTCAAACCAATTATTATCATTAATGGATGTGTTTAAATGCATCTTTGAGATCCCATTGGCAAGAAAATTGTATAGTCAAGTCACCTTATTATACTCAAAGAGGTGTTGTCCTAAAGCCATGCATCTCTCTACAAATGTCTCAAAATCATAAATTTCATCAACTAAACATAGAATAATAAACTAATTTTTTCAATAATTTACTGTGAATGTGTGATTTCTAGTAAATAAAATATATTAATAAACTTTATATTTAAACCATCTACATTCTTATGTTCCCTCTCAAGAGGAAACAACCTTTTCTACATACTTTTCAAGAACCCATGGGTCTTATCGTGTAATATCCCTTGTTACGACCCTTGGAATGTATTAAATAAAATTATGTAAATTATATTAATATGGATTCTTAGTGTGTAGCTCAAGATCAAGGATGAACTAGTGAATAACTAGGCATGCACTATGTAAACATTTCTATGGCCAATGTGGCTGGCTTTTCATGATGACTCAAAATCTATGTAACTATTATGTCGGAAAATAATAAAATGGTCCAATATGGTTATGTAAAGAGCACTAGAGGGGCTCTAATTCCACTAGAGGGAAAGAGGAAAGGGGGATTATGGGAGATTAAATACTCTTTTTCCAAGTGTTGGCCTTAGAACTCATCTATTTTCTGCCATGTGCCTTAAATGAGCCAATTACTTCATTTTTACCTATCAAATCCAATCATTGAATGCATTTGTGAGTTTGGTGGGAAAAATATTCTCATGTAGTTATGGAAGCATGGGATGAATATTCTTCTATGAAAATTATGAGAGTCCTTCCTTCTATGGTCAAAGGTAATTCCAACTATCTTATCATAAATCCTCTCATCTCCATTGGGATCTATCACTCATTTTCCATAAATATTCTTATGCAAAAAGCATTGCAACTCTTTTCCTTTTCTGCTTGTGTGGGAAATTACTATCCCAATATCTGGGCTTCTTGCAATTATAACAAATATGTTTTTTTAGAAGGAGAATACTATTTTTTCAAATAGGGAATGCTATTGGATTACCTATATTTCTTCTTATATTTTCAAGTATAGTTTCAATTATCTAGGGAAAATATGGATTTGAAATTGTAAAATTTCTTCTTATTCTTAAAATGTCATGGGGATATAATACTTTGTATAATATGCCCTTTTTGGCATATCACCAACATGCTTGCATAATGATGGAGTGAACATATTATCAAATCTTTTAAATTTTTTACTGACTCATTTCTCGAGACTGTGTTCTTGTATCACTTGTTTGATATGTCAATTTGCCATGACCAATGACATTCCTTCGAGTGAAATGCTCTTATCCTTGAAATGTTGTTCTTCAACATTTGATAGAGCTCCTAGGAATCTTCAAATATAATACTTAATATAATAAGGATCATTCATATTTCCTACTTCAATGAAAAGCTTTTTCATATAGAAAAAAAAAATTTCTAGATTGGAGCACCATATTTCCTAATCTCTGGCTCATGAATAATGATGTCAGATGTTGAGCATCAATACCTGCCTCTGATCCATAGAAGTGAATTCTTAAGGATTCCAAGAGATTTTGATCCACTTCAGGAGAATTAAGTATTTAATATTTAGCATTTTGTGGGAGCCACTTCCACCATTCCCATGCTAAGCTTGTAAATCCTAATATAAGAAAATTGCCATATATATTGGCATCAGGGTTTGATATCCTTCTTTTATAGTAGTAACCCAATTTCCTAGTAATTGGATCACGTCTCTAACTTCTTTTGGACGTTGTCATGAAAAATATATAAATATATGCTCAAGCATATGCCTTAAGATTTCATTGAGTCCAGTTATTATGAGAGAGGAAATACCTAGATTATGAGATGTACTCAAAGCTATTCTCAAAGCGCCTGGCATTGAGGTATAGATTTTCTACTCATAATCTATAGGTATTTTTTGTATTTTTTCTTTACAGCAGGCTTCTAATCCATCAATTTCCTCTTGAACTTTTTCCAAGAGGTCTCGAAAAGATACAAAATTTCAAACATGTCTTGAGTATTCATTTCCATAATATCCAATGATAATATGTTTCTTCTATGACTTTTTATACTAGATTCTGGCATTCCTTGTCTTAGTTTCTAAAAGATTGTAGGATTTTTGTTTGTATTTTTAAAATATTTTTGGATATTATGATCTTCATGAAAAAATAATCCAAAAAATTCATCCCTACATTTATTTTTTCTATAGCAGCCTTAAAAGTAGTTGTATCATGAAGTACATGAGAAACAATTTCTAATTTGTTTCATATCTTAAAGTTCTCATTTTTTCTTGTTATGTTGTGTTTTTGAGTTTGAGCACAAATATGTGTAGGTCATCAATATTCATCCCTGTAAGTTGTTCTCGAAAATTACCATAATTCATTAATTTACATTCATCACTCACAAAATCAAAGACTACAGATGATTTGACTAGAAAGTATTGTCTTTTTGTTGTAATGTCTTATGAGTATTTACTGAAAGGAGTGGACGAGAGATTTATTCCTGGAAGGAAATATTTTTGTCTTGAAGGATGCTTTGTTTTAGTAGCTGAACCTTCTCTCGATAAAGACAACACCATCATATATACTTGTAGATCTAAATTGAACTTAGAGGCTTTAAGAAATATTTTTCCATGAAGGAGGTTTAGTTAGCTGGTTTAGTTTTTCTTGGCATGCAAGGAAGTTCTTATGTTCGCCTTGATGTCTATGGATATACACCAACCATAAATTTTCTAATCGTTTTCTCTCCTTGTAACTCTAACTATTAGACCCTCTTACAGAGGAAGAATGGGGAAATATTGTTAGGATTATGTAATCCTCCCTTTTCCATATATAGTCTATTTGATCATCTTGTCTAGCATAGGGGGACATTATTATTGTAGTGGAGTATGGGGAACACATGTAGAGGTTAACTGCCACTTATTGCATGTTCATAAATGAGTTTAGGTGCCTCTGAGACCATTCCCTACATTATGGGAGCCACTCTAAGTGCCACCAGCAACCTCCATCAGTTGGTTGTGCTAGGTAGCCAATTATGTTGAGTCAACCTTCAATTAAATTCAGTTATATTATTCTCAGTTAGTCTAGCACCAGTTTTGTATGGCTGCATGGGGAAGAGGCTCCTTTTTCCACCTACCTCTCCAATTTAACTAGTTTAACTGATTGTCGAATTGATTTAGATATCAAGAGTTAGACTAGTGGATCCTATGCAGTGATTTAGAGACTCCTAGTTATCCAGTCAATCAGGTTTAGTTGGTAGATTCGAATATTATCCACATGATTTGAATTCTCCTTATTATAACATTGTTGTATACTACTGGGAATAATGAAGATTAATTTTGTAATTAATTGATCAATTCTTATCATATTTGTCTCAAATTTGTCTTGTTTTGTGTACATTGTTCTTGATAATCCATTGCACAATTCTACCTTTCAATTGCTCTCATTACATGTAGATCAATGGTTCAATAATTTAAACATGGTATCAAATCCTTGTTCAGGCTAGCAGAAACGCTTGTCTAATATCCACTGTACACCAGAAGCGGTTGAGTTTCCACATAAATCCTGGAATGATAGCCTTGCTCCCTCTAAATTCTGTTTAGAGAGATCTATATTCCAGGTGTGACGGACTCTGAGAAAGTGTACATGTTGAGGTGGAAAGGATTGAAACTGACATGATTGTGAATTGATTTTGATTTTGTAGTGATATTTTCAGGTACCTACTTATGTTCTTAATGAATTGATTGTTTCAGCATACATATAGATGGATTCTTCAGCTCTTGTACCCTGAATCCTTACACCCTGCAGCCACTATGATTGGAGGGTATATATGCAGGTATCCTTGCGTAAGCTTGGTCTGTATAGGATGAAAATGGGTAGATAAACTAAGCCCCAACAAGATGTTGAGAAGAACAAA
The DNA here is from genome assembly GCA_001517045.1 of Pseudotsuga menziesii. Lineage (NCBI taxonomy): Eukaryota > Viridiplantae > Streptophyta > Pinopsida > Pinales > Pinaceae > Pseudotsuga > Pseudotsuga menziesii. Next base: position 208,940 of record LPNX011209160.1, on the reverse strand, counting down.
TTTTTGAATCGACTTGATGAGGCCTTTAGCTTCATGTGCACTCATATCTCCCGATATCTTTTGTTCCATCTTAAGGGACTTGGGACTCCAAATGAAGCTTGGGAAAAGCTTGAATATTTTTTTGGAAAACAAGATGAGCTTTGAGGAAACATATTGGAGAATGAGCTCATTGCTCTACAGCCTAGCAGTTGCGAATATATTCAACAATTATTTACTAAATACAAGTCACTAGTACTGCAATGCAAACAATGTGGATTAGAGAGGAAAGATGAGCAGCTTGTGTTGTATGTACTGAGCAAGCTTGTCCCTGAGTACTCATTCTTTGTATCTACATTCCATTCCAGAAGAGATTCCATACCCAATTGGAATATTCCTTCTCTAGATGATTTTGTTGAGTCCTTAATACAAGAGAAAGATAAATTAGTTCAAATGAGAGTGATTCAAACCTCCAATAATCAAGCACTCTTGATGACAAAATCAAACAATGTGCAAGCCAAAGGGAAGCACAAAGGGAAGGAGCCCAAATCCACTTATTTGAAGACAAAGGAGAATCAGAGATCTTCCGAAGGAGCCTCAGGTTCCAAGAGAAAGAAGAAATTCAAGAAGACTAGATGTGCATACTATATGAGATGCTTTCATCCAGAAAGCTAGTGCATGAAGAAGACAATCGACCAGCTGTCAACCCTCCTTAAACAGAACAATATTTCCCTTCCACAAATAGTAAAGAAGTATGATGCTGGAAAACTGATAGAATATCATGAGAGGTTCCATGCCTTGAAGGCAGACCTCACTCAGTCGAAGGCTTACTTGATAGATTATGGAGCCTCCAACCATGTGGTTTCCTCTAGGGAATATTACACCACTCTCAATCTCATGGGAGGACCTATTATTCATATGGGTGGTGACTCTCATATCCCAGCAGCAGGTAGAGGTTCTATTAAAATCCAACATCGTGAGTTCAAGAATGTACTCTATGTTCCCTCTCTTGGAGAAAATTTGTTGTCTGTTTTTCAAATGGCACATACTGGCTCACCAAGCAAGTTTTATTTGGTCCTAACTTAGTGGAGATCTTAGATATCTAAACTAGGGAGATTATAGCGAAGGATGTTGCAAGCCATGCCTCCAAGGCATATGAATTCTCACACTTTCTACCATACTCATCTCCAGCACAATCTCAGCAGCCATTCGAAAGGGGAGGTATGAAATCTCTTTCATCTCCATTTGCAGATAATGATATGTTGTCTAAGGTTTTAGTTTCTGATCTCTTAGCGTGTCGTAGTGTTAGATAATGGATGAATATTGCACTAGAGTAGCACAGGATTCTAGGATATATCCACTCAAGGACTGATATTTTAAAGGTCTTTCGTGCTGACAACTACTCATGATTCTGGGTGAATCTCGTGCTAGTCCAGTGAGACTATTTTTGGGACAGCCGTGCTAGTGCATGGAAGAAGAGACTTTGGGCCATGTGATGGTTATGCATGGGAATCTAAGTTACAGAAACACTTAGCGTGATTTGTGCTCGATTTTGTCGTGCTACGACGTTGAAGGGGTGCGCTGTTGAAGTAACAAATTGTGTTCATCTATGCGATTTGTGCAGATGGATATAGATGTGGAGTGGAGGGAGTGTATCTACTTGGACCTAGTGGATGCGATCTGGAGGGACATAGAGGTTACTTAGGAGTTAACCTATGTGGGGTTCCTGAATTTTTTCAGGAGTCTGTTCATATGCTCAACAGACTATCTCCTACAGAAGATAGTGTAGATTTGGGATGTTGTTGGATTTTCATCCCTTATCATGGGATACCGACCCCGGTTCAGTCCCTTCTTCTCAACACAATGAATCCCAAGATATTGACCAAACATAGCAGAGCTCAGTCGACAGCACCTACGACGCAGATGCCATCTCACCCGATACATCTCTCTTGGATGGGTAACTACCAAAACCATGTTTCCGCAGTTGGGTGGGAGGATTTTTAGTAACCTGTCTCTACACCAAGGCTCTCAATGAGGTCTGGGGGTGGATTACTTGTGTTCACTATGCTTCAATAGCTAGGATGCACCGCAACTTCTCTATGCAACTCATTAAATAAATAGAATACATGCAACATAATCATATTCAATTAATACAATGCGACCATCATACATCTATTCATTGGTAAGAAAACCTAAATTCATTCATTCGATACAACATTTACACATATATCTTGGACACATTCAACATTCACACATATACAAAAATGTAACATGGAAACCCATCCGAGAAAAAACCATAAGGTTCTCTTTGTTTGGCATAAGGAAATAGATGCACCTTTCATGTGCATAGTAAACTATAGACTCTGCTTAAGATATTCTTCTGTACCTTCTAAGGCTCTTCCTCCCTCTCATGTTCTCTTCTCTTCTCTCTATTCTCTTCCTACTTTACTCTACTAGTGATCCACACACAACATGGATCTACTCGACCTTTCCTACTCTTCTATGTACTCAGCTGTAGATCCTTTACTCTGATGCACTCAGCAATCCAGAGCCACCAACTTCGAGCTCATGCTTTTTAGTCTACAAGAGTCTAGCAATTCAGAGCTACTGTAAAAACTAACCATAGGGATAATTTCTAACCCACATACAGCTTGGGTTCCTTCTTTTATAGCCCTATTATAGACTTGAAGCATATTCCATACATACTTGATACATACTCAATACCGACTCAATGCAGACACCATACAGACTCGATACAGACTCGTTACAGACTTGATACAGACTCATTACATACTCATTTTCTATCGATTTCTCAATCAAATTTCTATATACATCCAACAAGATGTATTTTTTATTCTAGTACCACCTATCGGGAGGCACTAATGGCCTGACTTACAGATATGCTTTCACATGTGTGGTTTCCTCTAGCTCCAATTGAGCTCGTACCATGATCGTTATGGCCTGTCACTTTCTTAGCATGATATCTTACTGTCATTTTCTAGCTATTATGATAATTGCCTGCCTTTTTCTATTGATATTCTATTGTACGTTCTCATTTTGCACTCCATCCTTTTGTCATAGCTTCCTTATATGGAGCAGTTTCCTCTTTTGGTGCCTCATCCTCTTCTTCTTCCTCTATTTCACTTCCTCTGTCACAGCATCCTTTCTCTTCCCACCTTTATGCTTCTTCCTCAATCATAGCTCAATCTTCTTATTCTTTATCTCTTCTCCATACTTGAGAATAATTACACATGGATTTTTCCTTACTGTCCCTAGGCCCAACAGGGCCCCAACACTCACATGTTGCTCAACTTGAGCCACACAAATCTATTCCTCCATGTTTACTTACATTGAATTTGTTCTGAAAATATTCCACGATTTTCACCACTCTCTCTGCTTCTGTGTGCACTTCTTAATTTTGTCTTCCACATTTGTTCCACCAAGATAGAACTGACATGTTTCAAGATGACTTTCTCCATTTAGGCTGCAATGTTATGCACCTTCTGATGTACATGTTGAATGATGCCTATAATGTTTTCTGCTTCAATTTGTAACTCTTCTACTTTATCCTCAAGGTGTTTTTGTTGTGTGCGCAACACAGTCATTTGCTGCTGCAATTTTCTCATCTCCCTTGCCTTAGCCATTTTCTGTGTTAAGGGAAGTTGCTTCATATCAGTCTTTATCTGTGTGATGTTTGCTTCAAACACAGTCAGCTCATTTGCAATCTTCTATGATTTCTCATCATCCATTAGTGCTTCCCAAGTCCGAGAGACTTGGTCGATAGCCTTAGCACATAGTTCTTATGCTTCTTATATTCCCTTTACACCTTCAGTTGTTGCATCTCTTATTTTCTCCAACACTTCTAGAGGTATTCTTGGTCTAATATTTTCTTCAAGATTAGTAACTTTCTTCCTAAGGCCAACAACTATGTCAACTAATTGAGCTACTTTGGGATCTAGTGCCATTTCCTCTGTGATTCCTTCTCCTGCAAAGATCTTACAGGAAAGGGCTACTTCTTTGATGATATTCTGATAGTTTCCTTCCCATTCCTTTGTCTTATGTTCAATTTCCTATACTTTTAGTTTCATTTTCTTGATACCTTTATTTGCATCCTTCACTTGCATGGCCATGGTATGCTCTCACAGTTTTATTTATGCATTTATAGCACTCTATAATGCATATATCTCAATTATGTTCATGGATGAGAAATATATGGTGATCTAGCCAATATCCCTAGAAACATCATTAAAATCCAGAGTTCCTAGATCAACAACTCCTCCAGACACTTCCACCTTTATTTGTGGGATGAGAACATGTATCACATTTTGTTCCATTCTTGACGTTTTTGATGGCTCTTATGACTCCATTGTTGGGATCGGACAATAAGCAACAATTTTAACATCTTAAACCACCTTACACAAAACTTTAACCAGATTAGTAATCGTACCTGAAATTTATTCTTGTCGCTCTTCTATGGTCTTGAAGTTGGTATGCGCTACTTCAGTTATTTCCCCGGTTATCATTTTCACATTGTAATTTTCCAAGATAATGGTATCTGTAGTTCTATCAGCCTTCATCTTATTTTTCCTTCTTCTCAATTGTACTTGTTCTTTCTGAGGTTTCCCCCCTTCATTTTCTATTTCTTGGTCTGTTGATTTCGAGGGGGGATGACTCTCTATGGAGTCCGACTCCTCTGGTGGATCTTCTTCTTCCTATGCATTATTTGAGTTATCTTCTTTTGATTGTTCTTCTTATTATCAAATCTAATCCTCTGGGACTAGAAAACGTGATTCCTTTGGCCAATCATTAACAATTTATTCAACTTCTTCCTCAATCATTATGAATTTGGTTGGTAAATTTTGACATTGTTTTTGTTGGGATGGTTGTAAGTTAATATGGTGCATGCCGATCTCAAATATAACAATCAGACACAATCATTGAATAATGGAGTCAGTTAATTTATACATTTCCTTTAGTACTTGGTGTCTTATAGCCTCTCCATTCATAAAGAATTCAATATTATTTTGTTTTTTTCAATCTTTTAGGTACTTTTCAAACCAAATATTCTGATATCTTGCTTCCCTGTAGTTAACTAGAAGGTCCACCCCCTGGTAATATTGTGGGTCAGAACATGCTATAAATGAAATTAATATTAACATCCATGAGTAGTGAAATGGACTTCCCTTTTCCTATGCATCAATTGTATCTTATACAAGCTCATTCAACAATAATTGACACCAATTGATTTGAACTCCTGCTGCACAAAGTTCCGCAAGCAAAATCACTCCTGCAATACACTAGTCTGGGTGCATTTTGTAGAGTAACTTGGATTCCAACACTTTTGTAGCAAAGAAAACAATTATGTTATTAAAGGACTTAATTAGAAATCCCCTTTTACTTTTTACTATGTCATTTGTTTTCTTCATTTGCATAGTTATTTTTGCCTCTTGATCCTTTTTGAGAAATACTGTTGGGTCCATTCTTGCGAATGGTAGCCCTGTGATGGATGCAATTAGTTGAATATCGACGGGTATAGAATTTCCTAACCATATAACCCCTCCATGGAAAAATATGAGTAACTACTTAACACAAGTGTTTATCGGTGTACTTTTGAAAAAATGTGGCATAAATAGCAGTGATAATATGCCATACTGCTCCAATATCCTGACCTATTCCTTTGTAACAAATCATTTAGGTGCCTCGAGTGTGTCACTGAACAATTTCCATGTAGTTTTGATGGTCCAGGTCTGGTTGGGTTTTTGTATCATGATCCACATAAGATAACTTCCTTACATTGGGAAAAATCTCTTTCAGCACCTTCACTCTTTTGGGTATCAGTGGCACTAACAGTGGGTCCCCTGCCCTTTTTGGAATTGTAACTCTTGGTGCATCCCTATGTATTGACGAGACATAAGGTGGCATCAACAGAGGATAGCAGAGGAAATAATTCCAAAAAGGGTAGGGGCCTTCTTGGTCTTGGAGGAGGAGGGAGGTTGTTTAGTTGCTGCAGCTGGGAAAATGGCCCTCCTCCTTCTTCTCCCACTCCTCGTAGTGCTGGATTTCTTGACATGAGACTTCCCTTTCTCCTCTAGCTGAAGGCCTGTCTCAAAGCCATTCCAGAACAAAAAATAGGGCCAAGCAATGTTTCTTTTCTTCAACAAATCCTGGACCAATAGCTGGATAAGACCATGGTGGCACAACCTGCTAGCAATCTTGGATGGCTGGGCTTTCACTAGATGTGCCATCTTCCCTAGACTCTTGTGTAAATAAAAGGGTAGATTAAGAGGGTTCTTACCTGTGAAGTGATTCATGAATTTGAAATGATAGATCATTGCTCTATTGTATCTCCCTTCACAGGTCAAATAGACCACAATGGATTTTAGCAGCTGCTGCCAATTATTTTCCAACCATGATGATGGTACGGCCTTCTTCCATGTTATTCCCCTATGCTCAGGCTTCAGATATGATTTGAATTCCACATATTTGGGTATGGTGGTATTGAAGCACTTCTCTCCTGTGAAAGGGAGTTCAGTCACCTCTGAGATTAGTGCTTCATCTATGAGAAATTCCTCCCTTCCTATGATTGCTTTTGAACCATCAAATGATAAGGCAAAAGCTTCAGCCACCTATTGATGAAAACCCTATATTTTTTCATAGTGTTTGTAGCAGCCTACCTCCTGGAGCAGTATGCAAACCTCTGGATGGGCCTCTAAGTAACTGATGTCACCTAGCTCCTGTTTGAGAGCTAGTCCATTTTTCTTCATCTTGATGGGTGTATCTCCTGGGTACCTACAAAAAACAATTTTCCAGACCTTCTATACAATGTGCTTTAGCAGGCTTCTCTCTCATAGTCAGTTTTTTGGTGAAAAAATGCCAATTTCGAACATGAAATACGAGGGAGTCCCATGGCACTGATTATGAGGATTTTCTATCATTTATGGAAGCGGAGGTCACCCAAATGATGACAATAGCTCAATCCCTAAGATATATTTTCCCAGATAACCATACCCTACCTCAGCCATAGCATTCGGTGGTTATTTAATGACCCTTGGGACAGGTGGAGGGAAACTGAAGGTTGGCGGTCAGATCAGTTTCACTCATTTCACATTCATTCACTCATTTCACTCATTTCACATGCATTCACACGGCTCCAGATCTTTTCAATGGGTAATCATGCTCTAAAATGATCTTTTGTCTTGCTGACGGGGTTGAATGTGACAGTTCCCAACCGTTTCCCTATTTTGGCCTTTTCGGTGGTTTAAGATCCTCCACGATTTTGTCAACTAGTAGCCAAAAAGCTAGCTTTTGGCATATAATTAAACGTTATCTTTCTTTCTTAAGCCGTTGTTATACACCTGAATGGCACCTCTCCGTTCGAGTGCCGACATCCATCATGTTGGCACACAAAAGGACATCTATGGATAGAGGTTTGCCCAAAACACTATAGGTTGGCTTAGTATACAATACATTACTTTGCCATTTTTCTATGTTAAGTTGTATTCGCACCTCTCCATATATGCAACTCGCGCATCATTCGCAAGTGTCAGTTGCTGCAAGTCGCGAATGGATGTATTCGCGGGTTGCTCTTATAGCAACTCGCAGATCATTCACGGGTTGTCCTTCTACATACCCGTGAATATGTCCCTTAACATTTAAAAATAAAAACACGCGATGATCTGAGATTAGTTAAGCCATTTACCTTAATCCTCTTCACTGTCTCAACCTCCTCAACCTTCGAAACTGCCTTATTTCCTCCATATAAATACAGGCCTTGGGGAGGGTGTTTGATACATACACTTGGAGAGAAAAGTTATGCTGGTGGATTGTATACAGAAGTATTTGGAGCAGTGGAACTCATAATCCTTTGGTTGCAGAGGATTCGTTGTCTTAGGCGTTGGGTTGTAATCTGAACTCTTTCCATTGTTGATAATAAAGAGAATCCTTCTTCCATATGTGTTTCATGTATCTTGGTTTGATAAATGTTTATGTTTATGCATTTTATATATGATTTATCTAACCTGCTTATATATATATGAATCATCTTGTATCTGGAAGATTGACTCTTGACAGGTGAAAAAGGAGCAACCTTGAAGACTTTGGAGAAGAAGCAGAACGAAAGAGGACTAGCAAGGATTGACCTTCGTTAATTGAGTAAGTCTTTATCATCCTCCTATTTCCTTTACTGCACTCTATAGTCAATTGTATGCAAGTTGATTGAGTATGTTGGTAACCCCAGACCTATGGTTATTAGGTGTGTAATCCTGTACAATAGAACTGGTGACTCCACTGGGGTGCCCAGACTGCTGTAGGTTGTTTCTGTCCCCCTGACCAGTCTTTGCTTGGAAGTCTGTGTGTGATCTTTTATCCTGATTCTTACTTGCCTCAGTATTTGAAAGTCTTTTGGATTTTTCTTTTTGTTTGAGAAAAATTTTATACCCATTCGCGAGTTGTTCTTCTGGACTGGACAGTCACGGATCATCTGCGGGTTGCACTTATAGATAGTCACGAATATGCCTGGAAGTAGGGATTTTTAAGTTAAAGTTTGCTTGTTCTTTTCTTTGTATAATCCCTATTTTCTGAGTGGATTTTCTTTATGAATGCTGGGTAGCTTGTCTGAATACCTTAGGTGATCACACGTTGTGCTTTTTTGAAATCCCTTGAGTCTCTTTTGCTTGGATTATTTATTGTTTGCACACTGAAGTATTTTGGCCTGTTTGGGTTGTGGGTGAAGGTGTCTTTGTCCAGATCAGTGATCAGGGTCTTGGGGTCTATTTTTTCCATTCTGTATTCTGACAGTGGCTGGTTGTCACTTGCCTTTGTAAGTCTACAGTGATTTTTGTCATTGTTTGCACCCAAGCTAGGGTTCCTAGCCTTCCTTTGTTGGTGGTCTTTTGGTTCTGTCAGCCTGTTTGCTTCAGTTTGATGCTTTTATACTGTTTATTTGATTCAAGTTTGCTCAAGTATAGTGCATTGTAGATGCATAGTAGAATTTTGAGTATTTTTAAAAGTGAAAAAAAACATTGTTAAACTTTTGCACTTTGTTTTTGCATCAATAGTGTTTATTTCAATTTAAAAATATTATCTAAAAAACTACAAAAAATATAGGCTTAGTTTCTCTTATCGCTGCTTTCAGTTCATCAATATATATTTGCAAAAAATAAAAAGAAGTTTGTTTTTATAATGGTAATTTTGCTTTGAATACACCTTTATTTTCATTTATTTCTTGTTTGAGTCAAAACACCATAAAGTATACCACTCCATTTCCTCTTGAGTAAAGAACAACCCTTTAAAATGAATGCATAAATTAAAATTTACTAGTAAGTTTTGTTTTTTGGGGCCTTTCACCTACTAGCTTAGGCTAGACTTGTGGGATAGGAAGTGTAAACTTCCCGCAAGTTATAAAACTCAGACGTAGTGGACCTTTCTTTAGGTAAATCCTTGACTTTATTGACTGTATCTGGAAAGCTCCTCTCAAACGGGAGTTAAGCACTAGGCCGCGTGGAGGCTTGAACAGAGGATATAACCCTCCGAATCCTTTTCAAAGCATAACTCAGGACTTTTACGCATATGGGGATTCTGTCCTAGAAATATTTTTGGGCTCAGCTACCCTGCCCATGCGTACAAGTTCGGCTTGCGACTGTTGGTATTGCCAAGGTAGCCTTTAGTCTCTTGTCTTTTAGGGTTCATACCTAGGTAAACTGGAAGGTTATTTCTGGTTCACCTTGAACGGGCTTGGAAGGTAACCCTTGTTGAAAGTGTAGGAGGGCGGTGGGTGATTCCTCCGCTTGTGCCTAAGAACCACTTCAAGGACGCCAAGTAATCGTTCATCAGCTTTCTTCGGGAAAGTATATCTTTTACCCTAGTTTGATTGCTTGAGACTTTAGGAATTTTATAGTGTATGCTCTGTGGTTTTGCCTGTGTTTAGTTGGCCTTAGGGTGTGATTTGTTAAATTTTCAATTCTGGAGGACCAACCTCCTAGAAGGTCAAGAAGGTTGAGAAACCTTCCTCCTCTCACCACATTGGAGCCTCCACCTTTACCCCAAAGGCGGAGATTAGACACAGACGGTTCATTTGAACCTGTAGGAATAAGTGAAGTTCTTGGTGAACCAGAACTCATTGCTAACCGTTTTGATCTTGACACAGTTGAGATAGAAGAATTGCAGATTGACGAGTTTGCAAGAAACTTTAACACCCCCTTGACTGATTTAAACGATCCTATGATCGTTCAGGTTAGACCTTTTGATTCACCAGTATTAGGTGTACCTATGGGTAGAATCATGTCTTCTGCAGAAGAAAGTCCTTTTGTGTTCACCTCAACCCTTCTGGTTGAAGGGGTACTACCTCCCCCGGTAAGTGCCCCTAGATCTAGTTTACCTTCTACACCCTTGACTCCAGTGAGACGGGTGGTTCAACCACCGGTTCACTCAAACCTAGGAGGTACTTCTGGTGACATGGTTACTGGGATCCCCAGTATACCTACCATTCCTTCTTCCTTTCCCTATACTACCCAGAGTGGTCCGATAAGATCCTCGGCATATGTCCAAGGATTTCCTTGGAATGGGGGGCACATTCCCCCATCTAGTCCATATGTAGGTCCATCTCCTTCCTATGTAGGAGTGCATTTTGGGAGCAACACCTCTTATGGGCAAAGCTTCCAAACCCCTATTTTGGTCCCATACATGAGCTCTCCCTTTTCGTTTTTTAGCGAAGGGATACCTGCTCCTATATTTCAAACCCCTACTTATATGGGGACAGCCCGAACTTCTTACACTGCACCTCCCACACACAATCCTGTGGCTTACGGATGGAATCTATTTCAGAGAAACCTTCCCACTTCACAATCGATGTCAGGGGGAAACCCCTCTTTTTCCCATGGGCATTCGGGGGCAGGTCCCTCTAATCCCCAAGCTGGCACATTTAGTACCCTGGTTAGGCCCAAACTTCCATTCCTGGCAACTTTAAACTTGCCAGACTTGTCAAAATTGATGAATGACCCGGTGAGGCATGACCCCTTGTGGCCGCATGTTCCCACCAAATTGCCATCGGACATCCCTAAGTTCGAAGGTAAAATTGGTGAAGATCCTGGGGCTCATGCCACCACCTTCCATTTATGGTGTTCTTCAAATTCGCTGAATGAAGATTCAATGAGGTTGAGGCTGTTCTAGAGGACCTTGATAGGTATTGCGGCAAAATGGTATATTGAACTACCTTCTGCTGCTTTCAGTAGTTTCTGGGACTTGGCTAGTGCTTTTCTCAGCCACTTTCAGCTTCTGGTCCGATATGATTTTGGAACGGACTTGTTGTCTACTTTTAGACAAAACAAGGCTACCCACATCTCGGATCATATCCAAGAGTGGAGGAGGCAAAAGAGCCTTATCAAAGCCACCATTCCTCTTGAGTTTTTGTTAGAGTGGTTCCTTAAATCACTGTTGCCATACATATCTAAGGATGTTTCCACATGAGAAGTAACGAATGAAGAAGAAGCCATACTCAAGGCCTAGCAACTGGATTTGATTTATTCATAATATGGGATCTTATATGAGATCATCCCTGAGGCACCGAGGCCTTCGCACGAGGCAGAGAAGCCTAAGCCTGAACCCCAGGCCGATGGTGTGGTTGGATCCGTTAACTCTCCCACCGTAGAGTCTTTGACTAAACAACTTCACCAATTGTCTATCAAACAGTCTACGGTGGAGGCATCAAAGGCTGCCCCCTCCCCCCAGAAGGGAAATCAGCACCCGGCAGGAAGAAAAAGAAAGGTAAGAAGGGAGAGGGAAACCAAAACAAGCCAAAGCCCGCAAACAATGTTGATGGGGTCAAAAAAGAAAAGAAGAAGGTCAAGTTCCCTTGTAAGTTGTGCCAAGAGGACCACCTTACTCACCTTTGGCCCCTTATGGATCAAGCCCAGAAGCTGCTTAAAGCTTAACAACCGGATGTCCTGAAGGATCCTTTTCCCCAAGGACAGAACACTGCTTCAGCTTCTAACATAGCAGGGGGCACTCAAACTGCCCCTGACCCAAACTATATCAACATGGTTAGATATTTGACTTTGTTGTGGACAAGGAACAAAAATTATGAGACTGAAACTTCTGAGAAGGGTAAAGCTGTAGGTGAAACTTCGAACCCTCTCACGATAGAGAAACCTACTGAAACTATGCCGAAGATACTGAAAGGTGTCTTCAAGAAGACCTTGCGTAACCCTAACGCTAGGGATTCTTCAAACTACTCCGTGGTTGAAGACTTATCTCAAACCCCTTGTGCAATGTCAGCTTTAGAGGTGTTACAGAGTTGTCCTGCTCAGCGGGATGCCCTCTTAGCAGCTTTAGGCAGCATGGACTCTTCGAGTCTCATGGTGAAATTTCATTTTTCTAATGTTAAAATTTGCCTCCCTTACCATGTAGACCTATCAATAGATGTCGTCCATGGTGGTAAGACCATTGGAAGGGCAGTTGTTGACGAGGGGGCCTCTACATGTGTTATGTCCTTGACCTGTTGGAAAGCTCCCCAAAGCTGGTCCCATTAAACACTTTGCTTACTGCTTTTGATGGAAGATCCTTCCGTCCGCATGGTATCCTACCAGCTTTCGAGATTAAGTTGGCAGGAAAAGTAGTGTCTATTGATGTAGAAGTGATTGATGCTCCTTTGGACTACAATCTGCTTCTGGGAAGGAGTTGGACTTATGCTATGTCCGCTATTGCATTGGTCGTTCTTCGTGTAGTGGTTTTTCCACATGAGGGAAAGTTGGTTACTATTGATCAACTTGATTTTACCTGGAAAGATCATTTAGAGTCTAATGAGTTTGCTATTCCATTGGTTGATTAGGTCAAACCTGCTGCATAGAGCTTGGGGGCTGGAATGTACACATCACTAATGGGCACATTTGATCTTCCAGCCCTGGTTAATTACATTGGTTCTACTAGTGTGGGGAAGTCCATCGCTATGGTTGTCGATAGGACTGATCCTTGGGTCCTCCCAACTCCCCATGAACCGGAAGTGCCCTTATCGGCAATAGAGGTGGCTTATCAAGCTATCACTCAAGCTACTGTTGATCCCATTCCAGATCCTCTAACAGTCTCGGATGATCTGGAAGAAGTCTATTTGCCCGCATGGGCAGAAAAATATTCACATTCTAAAGATTGCTTAGACACAGTTCTACCTTCTAATGAAGCTATTTTGGAAGCCATGAGTGGACGTGATAATATTTGTGAGGATCTTCATCATCGATCCTATTTTCTTCCAGAACTAAGCAGGATAGAAAACCAAGAGTTTCACGTGAGACTGTCAGAAGATGTTGATATACCTCTCAACCCTTTTCCTAGGGAAGGAGTGTTTACTGAGGGGAATATGGCAAACATTTCCGCCAATATACCTATTAACATCTCTATGAACCCATATGTCGTGGAAAATATCTATATAGGTGCAAACTGCTCTCCCGAAGAGATTGCCATCTATACTGCCCTTTCTAAGGAATTCTGTGATATCTTTGCTTGGTCATATGAGGAGATTACAGGCATAGATCCATCTATTGTTGAACATGAAATCCAAACCTATCCTGATGCCAAGCCAGCTCGACAAAAATTAAGACCCGTGAACCCGCGTAAAGCGGCGGCTGTGAAGGCGGAAGTTGAAACACTGTTGAAAGCTGGTTTTATATATCCCATAGCTTTGATTGAATGGGTGTCCAACCCTGTTCCTATTGATAAAAAGCAAGGGACTATTCGTGTTTGTACATACTTTAGAGACCTCAATAAAGCATGTCCTAAGGACAACTACCCCACACCATTTATTGACCAGATCATAGATGCACGTGCGGGAAGTGAGGTATTTTCATTTATGGATGGTTTCTCCAGCTACAATCAAATCCAAATCAAACTGGAAGACCAACATAAAACTTCTTTCATTTGTCCTTGGGGTACATTCGCGTATAAGAAAATTCCCTTTGGATTGAAAAATGCTGGGGCTACCTTTCAACGGGCTATGAACTTTGATTTTCATGAGATAAAAGCCATTGTCGAACCGTACCTTGATGATCTGCCTGCACATTCTCGCAAGAGGATTCAACATCCAAATCATTTATGGTTAATATTTGAGAGATGCAGATATTATAAAATTTGCTTGAATCCCCACAAGTGTGTATTCTGCGTTGAGTCAGGAATATTACTTCGATTCATTGTCTCTAGTAGAGGCATCCAAGTGGATCCTTTGAAAGTTGAAGCCATTGTAAATCTGCCTCCTCCTCGTTCTCTCAAGCAACTTCAAAGCCTGCAAGGAAAGTCTAACTTTCTTCGACGTTTTATCGTTAATTATGCCAAGATCACTAAAGGTTCATGCGCTTGCTCAAACAATACACCCCATTTGTATGGGATGAAACCGCACAACTTGCGTTTGAGGCATTGAAAAAAGCTTTGCTTTCGGCACCTTTATTACATCCACCAGATTATTCTAGGGATTTCATATTATATTTGGCCGCATCGGAGTCGACCATTGGGGTAGTATTAGTCCAAGAGGACGATAAGCTCATTGAGCATGTCATTTATTATCTTAGTCGTGCTTTGGCCGGACCTGTGCTTAGATACTCCCATGTCGAGAAATTAGCCTTAGCAGTTGTCTATGCTGTGCAGAGGTTACATCACTACATTTTACTGAGGACCACCATAGTAGTGGCGGATGTGAATCCGTTCCAATATGTTTTATCCTGACGGATTGTTGGGGGAAAATTTAACAAATGGATAGTCATTCTCCAGGAGTTTGACTTGGATTTCCAGTCTGCTAAGTCTAAGAAGTCCTTATTTTTTGCTGAGCTTATAGCAGAATTTTCCACTGAAGAAAATGTAGCAGTTGAGGATGACTCATTCCTAGATGAGCACATCTTCTTGATAGCCACCTCTGATCCTTGGTACGGAGATATTCTTATATATCTCCAGACTTTGAAGTATCCTGCCACTTCCTCCAAGGAGGAACGACATAAGTTACGCCTTCATGCCAAGAACTACCTCATTATAGGAGATACATTATATCGACGAGGGGTAGATTTCGTATTGCGTCGCTTCCTTACTCATGAGGAAGCGGAGATTGTCCTAAATGATTCCCATAGTGGAGCATGTGGGGGTCATTTATCTGGGTTAGCAACGGCCCAGAAGATATTGCGTGCCAGTTATTTCTGGCCCACGATATTTAAAGATTGTGTGGAAGCAGTGAAGTGTTGTCATCCGTGTCAGCTTTACACCAGGAAGATGCGGTCGCATCCTGCTCCGTTATTTCCCATTGTCTCGATAGGCCCCTTCATGAAATGGGGGATTGATTACATGACATGCAACCCAGTCTCAGCTGGGGGGCATAAATACATCATTGTCACTGTTGAATATTTTACGAAATGGGCAGAGGCAATGCCTACTTTCAAAGATAACGGGGAAACAACAGCTTTCTTTGTTCTCAATCAAATTATTGCAAGTTTTGGTATTCCCAAAGTGATTGTCACTGACCATGGTAGTCATTTTCAAAATAACATGATGACGGAACTAACTACTATGCTCGGATTTAGACAAGAACATTCTTCTCCATACTACCCGCAAGCAAATGGTTAGGTTGAGGCTGTCAACAAGACTTTAAAAACTATCCTTAAACGGACAATTGATGCAGCCCGTTCTAATTGGCACATCATGTTATATCCTGCTCTTTGGGCTTACAGAACTAATGTCAATACTGCCATGAGTTATTCCCCTTTCCAACTTGTTCATGGGGTGGAAGCAGTTACTCCGATTGAATGCGAAATCCCGTCCTTGAAGATAGCCATTCATGTGTTACCTGATACGACTGAGATTTAGGAACGTCTGGTACATTTAGAACACCTTGATGAACAACGTAGAGATGCGTTGACTGCTAATCAGGCTCATAAAAATAGGGTTAAATCTCAATACGATAAAATGGTCAAACCTAGGGTTTTCTCTGAGGGGGGACTTGTCTTGCTTTGGGACCAAGATAAAGAACCTCTGGGGGCAGGAAAATTCAAGGCTATGTGGTTAGGACCCTATGTCATGTCGAAGGTATTAAGTAAGGGTGCATATGAATTAATTGATTATGATGGGAATAAGTTGCCTGAGCATAGAAATGGGCTCTACCTGAAGAAGTACTACGCTTAGGCTTAGCACTTTTTCTTGTATTTTAGTGTATGTATTTTTTATGTACATTAGGTTGTCAGTTTTGTTTTTTATATTATCTGCTGGTTGTTGCAGATGTCTTCTGAAATGTATATAGGTTTCTATAATGGCGCCAGCTGTCGTACTTGTAACCTGGCTTCGACATCATGGGTTATCTATTCTCCCTCAAGACATCTTGTTGCCACGGGGGGCGCTTGTCTAGGTCCTGCTTCTAATAATGTTGTTGAGTATAGGGCTGTAATTGAGCTCCTATGGGATGCTTTGTCACATGGCATCACCCAACTTGAGGTCCATTTGGATTCTCAGCTGGTAGTTTCCCAGCTCAATCGAGCTTATCAGGTACGAAATCCTATCTTATTACGTCAGTTCATGCAAATTCGTTTATTGGAAAGACATTTTGAGGTTATTACTTTCAATCATATTCCACGAAACCAAAATTCATTGACTGATGCATATACTAATTACATTTTGGATTGGAATCTCACACACATTTTATAAAAATATACAGCAAACATATAAAGAACACTTGTAAATAAGCCGACAACCAACATCAATATATATATATATATATATATATATATATATATATGTAAAATATCTGTCTATATATAGGTCGAGTCTGATCCATAGATCCCATCATATACAAAAGATACAAAAATGTGGATCATAGTCCATCAAAATTCCCTAGGTCTAAGCTGGACTGCCCTGGCCACTAGGACCACCTTGGTCCCCATGATCTCTATGCATCCTGGCTTCCTCAGCCTCCTCGGCTTCGACAGCCTCCACTGCATCTCTATATACGAGCACTGCTCTCGCCACTCATCTGAAAAGACGTAGCCAAACCGGTGGAACCCCAACTACGAACTCCTGCATGCCTGCAGGGATATGCTCTATTCGTATGGTCGGTACTCATTGGGTTAGCCTGGCTAGCTTTCCCTCTAGTACTCTGATCAATCCCTGATCCTCACCCACGAACATATGAGGGTGCCCTTCAGGGCAGACTGGTCCAATATCTGCATTTTGACACATGAATAGGATTAAGACTTGTACATATGTATATATATATCATTTGAAAAATTCATAAAAAATTGATAATGATAAAAAATTAAAAATTACTTACCTATCTCTCCCCATTCTCCTCCTGGAGGGGGGACAAGGTCGGGGTCACCTTGGAAGTCCATTCCAGGGTATGGGAACTGCTCCAGCGCCAACAGCTGTCATTCCCACCAAGTATAAAAGTCAGCATCATATACGCTGTGTACTATGTCTCCTCCTCCTTGACGGAGGAATATGTCTCCCCACCGGCTCAGCCTTGGCTGACGTGGAGATCTGACCTGTAGTGGTATAGCAGGGCTCATGGCTGGTACTCTCTTGAAGAATAACGCCACTAATATACTTGCATAGCCAAAATTCTTGCGTCTTCCTCTCTTGCAGTTGGAAAATTGCCTCCTCGTAATGGGGGCAACTCCCAAGCACCAATCATACAGAGAACCTCTAAGACAGTCAACTGCCACCCTCATTTGGTTCCTGGTGGCCATATGTAACCCTGTTGATCCTGCAAGTCTCACAATGGTACTAGCTAATACCTGGAGAGTAAAATCCTGGATGTCTACAATTAGAACGTTGCTTCCTTTCTTCTAAGTACCCGGTGTACAGAATATGTCTACATAGTTTTGGACACTTAAGGGGTCACCGCCCCTGCCACTACAATTAGAACGTTGCTTCCTTTCTTCTAAGTACCCGGTGTATAGAATATGTCTACATAGTTTTCGACACTTAAGGGGTCACCGCCCCTGCCAATGCCCTCCAAGTTCACTGGTGCTCCCCATCGTGACAACTCGGTAATGAAATATATGTCTTCCACGGTCAGCTCTAAGGTCTCACCTTGAAGATTGAACATCCCCATCTCATGATCCCAATAATTGACCATGAACTCCAATATGCAGACATTGGCCTGCATGGGTGATGTACAAAAGAATTTCAGCAGCCCACTAGTCCTCAATGCTTGTACGGTGGGCACACTTTGGAGTGCCGCATGATCCATTATTTCGTGCTCCCTTTCCCTCCACTCTAGAACCATATTTCACCTGGAAAATACAAGCAATTGAATTCAGTATTTCCATGTCGAAATTTAAAAACTCTTGCATATTTTTAAGTTTTTTCCCACTGCACAGTATTCGCGACTATCTAATTAGGCAGGTCGCAGATCATTCGCGGCTATCTAGTTAGGCAAACCGCGAATATAACGCGTATTCACGAGTTTCCCTCTTAGCAACCCGCAAATGCACACTGCCATAGTTTTGGTTGCTGTTTAATACTGAATTCACATTTAAACCTAATATTTGTTTGGACCAATTTGACGAGATTAGGGTGTAGAATTACCTGAAGCTGACGGATTCCGATTTCAACGGTCCAATTGTCCACAATGATTGATCAACGGTAGAGGGTAAACTTTGCTTTTTTTGGCTCAAAAGTTCACATGGTGAGTTTGTTTTAATTTTCAAGCTATTTATAGAAATTATATTTCATAAAGTCGGTCTTTTTTCCTATAGTTTGAAATGCCAATTAACTAATATCACCATCTTTGTGCCTTGAAACAGGTTGATCACTTTTTACAAAGTGTTGTTGCTCCAATAGGGTGGTTTTGCTATTTACAACACATGTTGGCATCTTTTCACTCCACATTAACCTTAGTATTCAACATTTTGCCACGGAATATGGTATTCTAAGCCATTAGTCCCTTGTCTCTACCATTTTTCTTCCATGGCTAGGGCGCTTCTTTCATGAGTATCATCTTTATATGCCTTTGTCATCCTTTGATGCTCATGCCGCCACTGTTTCAGGTTCTGGGGTTTCCTCTTAGCTATTTTTCATGCCAAATAGAGCTTCTTTTGAATCTATTTTTACAAGCTATCCCTTTATAGGAATCCCCGCCCTTATGGAGTTTCTTTAGGCCCAGGTCTGACTCCTCCAAAATAGACTTGACTACTGAGTTATCTTGTCCGTTCAAGCTCGTTAAGAATATGTGAACGGGCATCCACATTGGTGGTAGGTTATCTCTTTCTCAGACCATGCGGAATAATATGAGAAAGGATCACTCTCTTTTCTTTTGAATTGAGAAGAGTATTCTCAGGCATAGGTTTATCACTTTTTCGGACCTGAGGGACTAAATTTACGGAAAAGGAACACCCAGTTTGAGCTTAGTTTTCTCTTTTTCGTGCTCTGGACCCAAACATGAAAAAGATTCTGAGTGTAATTTGTGTCTTTGTCATGCTCGTTAAACACTAAAGAACAAAGCAACAAGTTTATTGTTGTAAGCCCCATTTCTCGTAACCAAATGGATATTTCCGAGTGATCTTGCTTTCCTTCACACTCGTAAAACTCAAGCTATTTTATGCTGTTCTGGAAGGAGCATTGGGTAGGTGGTACTTTAACCTTTTTCGGACCTCCCTGACTAAGTATGAAAAAGGTTCACCTTTTCTTCTTCGGAAGTTAAGAGAGTTCTTCTGTGGTTTGTTTTATACTTTTTCGGCCTCAGGAGACTAAATTGGATGAAAAAGGACCCCCCTGGAGTCTTCTTTGGTGTTTTTAGACTCTCTAAATGTGAAAACACCAACTGAGCATGTACTAGTTTGGGCTCATTAAATCCATGAATCAGTGACACTATCAAGCATTATTTTCCCATCTCTTCAAGCTTGTTAAAAAATGAAGAGGGAACCGAGTTTACTTTCCTGAACTCATTAAAATGTAACAGGGAAGGTAAGGAAGAAGTTTTCTCTTGTTTTCAGTAATGGCAGCATGTCATCCTTGAACATAGCACTCTTTTCTTTCCGATATCTATGTTTCAGTGTCCACTTGTGTTCAGCTATCATTTTGAGTTTCTTACTCCTCCTCTTGTCCGTTATACCTGGGGAATCTGATCATGTCTCCTACATGACAGATAGGTCTAGTTGTTCTATCTATAAGTTATACGCTGCCTTGGGTCATCTCTGTGTTGTGCTCACTGTTCAAGGACTCTTCCCAATGTCTGATATATAGCCTGATCCCATCATTGTTATATTTGTTATCTATTTGTGTCTCCCTTCTTTTGCCCAGTTCCTAGTCACTCTTGTGATCCGTCGGAGGATCTGTTGCCTTCCTTATCACAGCATGGTTTTGTTTCAGTACTTCCTGATGACGAAGACCTAGAGTTTTTTACGATCGTACCTCAGGATTCACTTTCCTCATTGGTGAATTCCTTTGCTTCAGTTGTCAATTATCACCTATTGGTTGACAAACTGTTGAATCCTCTCCATGTTCGACTTTAGCTTACCCTTATTCACATGGCTTGGATTGTACTGGTTCTTTGGGATCCTTTATGAAGACCTTAGTTCCTCACCTATGGAATAAGTTGTGCAAGATTATGTTATATTCATCTACATAGCTTCCAGATCTTTGATGACTCATCATTATTGTATATTGTGGCTTCGATCCACCCTTGTAATATACGTGGTTTTCTACCCATATCATATGATGTACTCAACTCTTGTAAAGCAGCTAATGTTCCAGTAAATTGAACATAGAATCCTCGGATGTAATTTTGTATATGACATTACTATGTATTTGTTTTAGGTACTCTCTCTGCTCCATTGGATTTCTGAGTTCTCCAAAGATAACTATTATAATGTATTTCGGCCATCGTTTCCCTCTGACCTCACACATTAGGGGGCATCTGTTATACACCTGAATGGCACCTCTCCGTCCGAGTGCCGACATCCCTCATGTTGGCACACAAAAGGAAATCTATGGATAGAGGTTTTCCCAAAACACTATAGGTTGGCTTAGTATACAATACATTACTTTGCCATTTTTCTATATTAAGTTGTATTCGCGCCTCTCCATATATGCAACTCGCACATCATTCGCGAGTGTCGGTTGCTGCAAGTCGCGAATGGATGTATTCGTGGGTTGCTCTTATAGCAACTCGCGGATCATTCGTAGGTTGTCCTTCTACATACCCGCGAATATGTCCCTTAACATTTAAAAATAAAAACACACGATGATCTAAGATTAGTTAAGCCATTTACCTTAATCCTCTTAACTGTCTCAACCTCCTCAACCTTCGAAACTGCCTTATTTCCTCCATATAAATACAGGCCTTGGGGAGGGTGTTTGATACATACACTTGGAGAGAAAAGTTATGCTGGTGGATTGTATACAAAAGTCTTTGGAGTAGTGGAGCTTAGAATCCTTTGGTTGTAGAGGAGTCCTTGTCTTAGGCGTTGGGTTGTAATCTGAACTCTTTCCATTGTTGATAATAAAGAGAATCCTTCTTCCATATGTGTTTCATGTATCTTGGTTTGATAAATGTTTATGTTTATGCATTTTATATATGATTTATCTAACCTGCTTATATATATATGAATCATCTTGTATCTGGAAGATTGACTCTTGACAGGTGAAAGAGGAGCAACCTTGAAGACTTTGGAGAAGAAACAGAACGGAAGAGGACTAGCAAGGATCAACCTTCGTTAATTGAGTAAGTCTTTCTCATCCTCCTATTTCCTTTACTACACTCTAGAGTCAATTGTCTGCAAGTTGATTGAGTATGTTGGTAACCCTAAACCTATGGCTATTAGGTGTGTAATCCTGTACAACAGCCGCCGAAACCCCTACCTCGTCGCCGTGGTGAATTTTTGCTTTCAACAGATAGCGACTTTGAAAAAAACCCTTTTTAACTTCTGAACAAACACTTAAAAACCTATTGGTGATCAAAATCTCTAAACACTAAGGATCAGAACTTTAAACCTGACTATTCCGTAGTGTTAGCGATTCAAACCACTAACATCGCGATGGTTAAGCATTCATAGGTTAGGAAGACTAACCACTAAAACATCGGAACCTCAAACCACTAATGCGTTGGAACTTCAAACCACAAGACTCTTCATAGTGTCAGCAACATAAAGGACAAGCACTCTGAAGTGTCGGCGTCGTAGAGGACTAAAACTATGACCGCTGTAAAAAAATGTTTCGATGGCAGTAAAAAGATTTGGAAATAAAACAAAAAAGAGGTAAAGGCCATGGTTCAGTGAAATTCGGTGGCTAATGAGATGTTCTAAGCCTCACCTAAGACACCGAATGAACCTTTCCCGGTGCTGCTTGCCACTCACTTTCGGTAGTTTAAACCCTTTTATCTCTCTTTCTAGTCTGCCGAAACCACCCCTTTTCTGTTGCTAATGAGTTTCTATAGTCTCGCCTAAGCCACCGAAGGTGTTACTTTAACTCTTCTTGCTCAGACCGCTTTCAGTGGTTTTCCTTTGGCCCGCGTTCAACTGTTTAGCCACTGAAACATAGCTTTTCAATGGCTAATGAGCTAGGATAGTCCTCGCCTAAGCCACCGAAAGCTACAACTTGTGAAATTTTCATCCAAATAAAAAACAGAGGCTTTCAAACTGTCAGTGATATTCATATCCTTCATTGCATGAGTTAAATTCTTCATACTATCAAAATAAATTATTTTGGGAGATAACATCTGGATCCTACTTGGGGATGGGAACCTCCCAATGAGGTCTCAAGAACCCCAGACCAAAAATGCCTTTCCCTAAAAGCAACTAAGTAAATTAACACTATCATTTATTGTTCCATTGGGCATGGAGTTTATTCTGAAAGCAAAACAACCTACTATATACTAATTTACAATAATAAGGCCTCAGAGCCTCAAATAAAATAGGGTTTCAAGAACCGCCCATTCACTGGGCCATCAAATACCTCTTCACCTTCTAGATTCTGCAATTTGACGGTGTTATTCTTATGTACTTGGGCTATCACAAAAGGGCCAATCCACAAAGAGTCTATTTTTCCATGTTTTCCCTTGTCCTGTCTAACAGCATCCCACTTGAGGACCCAATCTCCCACCTAGAAGTTGTCTACTTTTTCTCTTTTGTCAAACATGCCCTTTATCCTCTGTTGATGGGCTTCTGATTTTCCTACAACTTGCTCCCTTATTTGCTGTAATTCCACCAAATCCATCATCCTTCTCACCATATCATCTGGTTCATCTTCCTCTTCCTGAAATAACTTTTCCACTGGAAGGATGAGCTGGATAGAAAAAATGGCCTCAGTGCCATAAACTAGCTTGAATGGAGAAGTCCCTATGGATCTTTTGTCTGTTACCCTATCAGCCCATAAAGCAAACTTAAGCTTTGAATCCCAACTTTCTTATTTGTCTCTAGCAGTTTCCAGATGATTCTGACTAAGCTTTTGTTGGATGACTCAGCTAGGCCATTACCTTGGGGATAATAGGATGTGGAGTGCACCAGTTGAATACCCATTGATTCACACATTTTAACTAATGAACCAGCCTTGAAAGCTGGTGCGTTATCAGTTACTAGCCTTCCACTATACGCATACCTTCTAGCTGAGGTATATTTATCTCAAGTGGGTCATCATCATCCAATTATCCTATAATATTGTATCACTCCATCCAGTTGTGTACTTTCATGGTGCATTGATGGAAATTCGTGGCTGCAACCAGGATTTCTTTATCTTTTCCTTTATTATTTGTAGCACAGCATCGACTATCGGATATTCACTTGTGAACTAAAATGTCTGGGTGAATATTACAACTAAGCTTTCCCATTCGACAGTTCCTCTTCATAGATACAATGATGTGTACCAATTTCTTGGCACCGTTTCTAGAGTGTCAATGAATTGATGAGCCCACTCTTATCGAGGATATTCTTTTCAGTTCATGCGACACTGCCCAATATGTTCCACAGGATCTGTCAGTCCTATATACTTTTGATCAGGGTAACTGATCTATTATTCAAATATAATATCCATTAATCTTCTACACTGTGGCCATTCGGATATAGAATGTTTGTGTGTACCCCCCCCCATCTAGCGGGCATAGCTTTCAGCACATAGTCAAGGGCAGACAAATGCTGAGATTCTATGACTTTTTATTCAAATTCTACTAGAAAATATGCAAGGTTAGGTAATCCTTCATATGTAGGCAGTGCTCTTTCTTCAGCTCCCACCCTTTAGAAAAATCTTGTGATTCTTTCACATCTTCTCATGGAGACTTCATGTAACCTGTTATGCCAATTTTCCAAGGCATCACCTGATTCGTGTGTGCACGAGCTTACATTCCGCAAACTTAGTTTCCCTTCAACTATTGGATTAGTATAATATTCTTTTGAAGACATGATGTTATACAACTGATCTAGGTAATTTTCCTTAACCTTCACTATGTACGATTTCAACATATCTCTGTCCTTCAAGCGAGTCAATTGGCGCAACCAACCTTATTTCAGAATATTCAAATGATAAGATCCTTTTCTTGAAGTTTATAATGGTTTAGTTGTATATTTCACAATCAATTCCCAATAGTGTAGGATATGTATTTGTGTCATCAAAAATTTCAATAACTTCGAAGTCGGCATATGTTCTTAAGCTTTTGAATTCTACAGGCACTTGAGTTGGCCTACCAATTAGTAACACTTTCAACTATTTTGCAAGCCTTAGTTGAATGGGAGACCAATCCAGTCACGACTTATTCATGCTATCCCGTGTTTGTTTTGTCAATATGTTAACATCTGATCCCAAATATAATATGATATAATCCATATCATAATCTCCTATCTGCGCAGTCATTCACAGTTCTTGGCTTGTTTTCAGAGTCTTCCTGATATGATTAACTCTTTTTTCAGGTCATAGGTCATCCGTGGTTTCTTTTATTAGTGTTGTCAATTCCATGACAACATTTTTATAATTGATTAGTGATAAACAAATTTTGAAAAATCCTTTAATCTTACTAACCTTCTTCATTGGTGGCTTCCTGAATAGTTGTTCAAATCATTCGAGCATGGTCTTGACTTGTGCAGATGTCGACAGTTGATTAGCATCAAAAAATTCTGGTCTCACCTCCAAGATGTTTTCTTTCTCCTTTTGGACATCTAGTGGAGCTTTCTTTTGTGGCGCGCATTTCACATGTAGTTGTCCTTGATGTGTATTATCGTCTTCCCCTGTCGCAATGCCTACTCTCCTCACTACAACAATGTGAGGTTCTCTGGGTTCAGCAAAGATCATCTGAATGTTCTAATTGGGGTTTGGATTTTGATTATGCATTTGGTTTGGATTTAAAACAGTTTTATCCTTCCATTTCACAATTAGTTGTGGAAACTATTCAATAGTGTGATCAAATGCTTTATAGTATGTACAAGTTCTCATAGGAATTTGAAAATATCAATAAAACTGTCATGGATACCCACAATTATAACATATGAATTGGCCTCTTCCTCGACCAAATCCTCCTCCTTATTGTTGTCCTCAACCTCTAAAGTTTCCACCCCTCCTCGTTTGCAGAGGGTAACGTTGTTGTTGACGATACTGATTCTATTGGTATTGCGGCTGAGGGTATTGCAATTGTTGATATTGAGCAGGATGATACTAAGGTTTCACTCACTCAGCTTGCATTTCCTCATCATTTTTCATTAAGTAGGTATGCATAGTTTTTTCTTGCAGTAGCTAAAATGCTCTACAATCCTTTTCATCATGACCTATTGATCTACAAAATTTACAATATAGACTAGATGGACTGCTTACAATCTTATGTAAGTATAGACATTCTTTGGACATGTGCCCCCTAGTCTAGCATATGCTACACCAAGGAATCCCCTAGGTGTTTAACTGATTCGACGCTCCTACTGCGAGGTAGTTCATGAGCATCGAGAAATTGTCTTTATGGTGTCCATCTGTTTTGCATCTTGTACACTACATTTATTCCTGAAATTCCTTCCCTCTCTTAATTTCCTAGAGCTGAACCATAAGGTTGGCCAACTGCAACTAAATTTGCATCATTCCTGAGCCAGTGTCTCCAACCGGTGAGGACTCTAATTTCATTGCTATTTCTAGAGCCTCTATCTGTGACAAAATATTTTGTTGCATCAATAGGGTTCGGATATGTGGTAACAAGGAAGCAATAAACCATTCCTTGTGTTGTACAACTGACATTTGGAAGCTCACTTTGGACATCAATGTCTTAAATCTCTGGTCAAATTCCTAGATAGATTTTGTTGGTAGCTGCTTAATTTCTTTGATTTCAGTGATGCACTGTGATTCATATTTTGGATTTCACAACTCGTCTATCATACCCACTCGAATCTCATTGAGTATTTTCGAGAAAACTCTTACTGGTACAATGGAAAATGTCATGTATCAGTCGAGCACACAACCTCATAGAGTTGTGATCATCCGTGCTTTCTTGATATTCTCATCCTGGATCTATCGCACAGTTCACACAACTTCACAAAGGAACCAATGTTGTTCTGGGTCTTCCAACCCATTTCCATTGAATATTGGTAACTTAATGTTATCTCCAGCCATTGTATTTGTTGTTGGTACAGTCTAAACAAAATTTTGGCTAGTCGGACTTCCTTTTCCACTAATTAAAGTATTAGTACTACTTATATTTATAGAAGTACTTGGAGATAAGTCTCTCAATCTTAGATCTCACGAAGTATGTGGTGTTGTAGGTGAGTTGTAACCACGTTTTCATTATGGGGCTTCAGTCGATTATTCTGACTTGTCATCTCCTTCAGAGATTGGCTGCTATTCCTCTTCTTCATCACAATACCCTTCATCCAAGTATGACACAAGCTTGTAGCCTTCTTCTTATCTATTCGTGTTGCAACTCCCTCTTCCTAACATAGTTTTTCTTTGCTTACGAGATCTAAATTTTCTTTCGCTTCTTAAAAATCCCGCCTATAGTTTAGTTCCACTATCTCCTAGGAACATATCACTTTAGGGTTCTGCTGAGACATATCCACTCTATTTATATATAGTCTTGTTACATTCACAGAATACCTTCTCACATAAAATCATTTTTATCCACATCTTTAAAGATGACAAATATCTACTATGTGGTCCTTGAAAAAAAATTCACTCTACCTCATTATATAAGGTGATTGTGCAATAGAAAAATCGTTAATATACCCCTCTAGGATACCCTCTATCCAAAAATATATAGCCCTCGACATAGGTTTTCTTACTTCTTACAGTCATTCAATTAAATAAGGAGTCCACTCCCTCGGTTCTCCGCCTTGAAAATTTCTTTGTTGGGTCACTAACTTAGATAACCATTCATGCAACACAATGGGAAACTCAGGAAATAAAATCTCATGAATGTCTATGTATATGTATCAGCCCAACCACTCTGTTGGGTTCCACAGATATCCTTCACTTTATTTTTGTGCAAATTCTAACTCTTTGGATTCCACCCAATCTTGGATCTTCGGTTTTGTTGGTTTCCACAACATATCCGTCACCACAACAATTTAGGTCCTGACAATGGAATCATTTGTTGGATTTTAGTCCCTTCTCAAGGGATCTTGACCCAAGTTCAGTCCCTTCTACTCAGCACAAATAATCCCAAGATATCGGCTCAACAGA
Source organism: Pseudotsuga menziesii (assembly GCA_001517045.1). Taxonomy (NCBI): domain Eukaryota; kingdom Viridiplantae; phylum Streptophyta; class Pinopsida; order Pinales; family Pinaceae; genus Pseudotsuga; species Pseudotsuga menziesii. The sequence goes on along the minus strand of LPNX011209160.1, from coordinate 181,376 downwards.
GAATAGCTTGGTTGGCAGCACCTGCGACACAGATGTCGTCTCACCCGAGATATCTCTCTTGGATGGGAAACTTCCAGAACCATGTTTCCGCAGTTGGTTGGGAGGATGTTTAGTACCTTGGCTCTACACCAAGACTCTCAACAAAGTCTGTGGGTAAATTAATTTTGTTCACTGTGATTCAACAGCCAGGTTGTGCCCCATCTTCTCTATGCAACTCATTAAACAAATACGAGACATGCAGCATAATCATATTCAATTAATACAATGTGACCATCATACATATATTGATTGGTAAACAAATCTATAGTCATTCATTCGATACAAAATTTACACATATATCTTCGACACATTCACACATATACACAGAATGTAGCATGGAAATCCATCTGGGAAAAAACCAAAAGGTTCTCTTCATCTGGCATGAGGAAATAGATGCACCTTTTGTCTATGCACTAAGTTGCAGAATCTTCTTAAGATATTCTTCTCTACCTTCACATACTTTTCCTCCCTTTCATGCTCTCTGCTCTTCTCTCTGTTCTCTTCCTACTTTACTCTACTAGTGATCCACACACAACCTAGATCGAATCGACCTTTCCTACTCTTCTGTGCACTCAACTGCAGATCCTTTACTTTGATTCACTTAGAAATCCAGAGCCACCAACCAAGAGCTCATGCTTTTCAATCGACAAGAGTCTAACAATTTAGAGCTACTATAAAAACTGACCATAGGGAGAATGTTAAACCCCCATACAACTTGGGTTCCTTCTTTCATAGCCTTATTATAGACTCGATATAGATTCCATACATACTTGATACAAAATCAATACCGACCCAATAAAAATCCATACATACTCAATACAGACTCATTTTTGTCACTTTCTTAGCCAACTTTCTATATCCAACCAACATGTTGTATTTCTTATTAAAGTAACAATTAATCAGGAGGCACTAACGGACTCACTTACAGATATGATTTCATGTGTGTGGCTTCCACCGGCTCCATTTGAGCTCATATCCATGATCGTTAAGGCCTGTCACTTTCTCAACATTATGTCTTACTTTCATTTTCCAGTTGTTGTGCTACTTGCATGCCTTCTGTTTCTGATATTTTGTCGTATCTTCCCTTGTTGCACTCCATCCTTCTGTCATGGCTTCCTTATCTGGAACAGTTTCCTCCTACGGTTCCTCCTCCTCTTCTTCTTCCTCTATTTCATGTACTTTGTTGTAGCGTCCTTTCTCTTATTTCCTTTATGTTGTTTCCTAAGTCATAAATCCTTCTTCTTATTCTTTATCTCTTCTCCATACTTAAGTAGAATTCTACATGAATTATTCCTTACGGTCCCTAGGCCCAACATATCCTAATCAACAGGTATCTCATGTGGGAATCTAGGATCTGGAGGTCATCACCCATGACATGTGATTTTTGACTGTTTTGAGCCCTCGTGGGATGAGGGAGTCTATTATCCCACGGATGAGTGTGGGGCAGTCAATTCAGGGTTTGATCGACTAGTACTCTAGGGAGCATATGATACTTACGACCATGGGAAAATTCATATTACCAGTATTAGGAGTATGAGTGTGTGGTCCATGGAAACAATAGTGTTGAGGGTCCTTGGGTTGGCTTTGCCTCATAGGATTTCAAGTGGGTAGTTACTCTTGGTAGATTGTGTACAGGCCAGTAAGCGGGTATCATGGGGGATGATGATCTGAGAGAGCATGATAAATGGGTTGGAAATGCTGCATTAGAGGAGAGAAAGGACATTTCATCATGGGATTGTCCTAGAAACTCTATTCTTAGAGAGGTTTCCTTCATTATGACTGGTGGTTATGGTACCAGATTAAGGGCCTCAGAATCCACAGATGATGTATTGGGGGAGTGATGTGATGCCCCAATTAGCTGTGGGTGAGGTGGGTGCATACTATACTCCATGCTTTATGGAGGTGTGGCTTCACCGAATCAGACTGATAAAGTGGTATCCCAGGTGGGGTATGGACTACACTGGTGACTCGAAGCTACCTAATCCTCCAAATGGTTGGGATGAGACAGGTACGCGCTAAGTATTATTATTATGATATCTACTTTTGTACCTTGATTTGATGTTATGTACATATTTTGATATATACTTGTATTTTATCTTCGCTTTGTTTCTACTAATGAAAATGTGGGACCAGTACCCCCACCTACAAGGGTGCCTCAATGTCGTCGTCGAGAGGAGAGAGAAGCGAGAGAAGCGGGGTGATCGCAATTGTTGCTACTGATTTTGGTGCTCCTGCTAGGACAGGGAGCAATTGGTGGCTTTCCTGGGGGAGATCCAACTATTATTTCCTTAGCTAAGGTGGTGAGGAGTTTGGTCATTGCAAGAACAAGGATTGGTGAGAGGGAAATCGGTGACCTCACCGATCAGGAGCTATCCCTCACTTTAAATCTTCCAGCCACATGTAGGCCGTGACTCTAATATGTTATGAAGAGGGTGGTGATTTATCGTCATAGGGAATAGGAAGTGTGGGGAGGAGATAGATCTCATCCTAGACAGAGGCCATGATAGGATCTCAAGCCGGCCTGGGGACTTGAGCCGAAGATAGTTCGAGCTGAGGTGGTGCAACCATTGGCTATCGTGGGGCAGTGAGGTCCAACGGGTGGTGGTGCAACTTGAGTGCTCCATGTTTTGATGATTTGTTGTATTCATGGCTGATGTACCTTATTTTGTAGATGTATGATGCTCAATTCTATGGGAGATGGTTTATATGATACATCCCCCATAAGGTATATGGTTATTTTTGTATATGCCCGATGAGGGTCATTTGTACATGACACACTAGTTTTTGGGATATATATATATATCATTTTGGGTGGCACACATGTTGTTTCTCATGGATGTTTGATGTGTATCGATGTTTATTATGTTTTGTACCTATATGTTTTTCATATCAATGTTCAGTATTTGTTACTTGTATAAGATATTTTGTTGAGAAACATATGATGAATATATTATGGGTATATGTTGATATGGTTTGTGTTTGTTATGCACGATGTATATCTAGTTATTGCCACATTGTATGTGATGGATGTTTTATACATGCATAGTGATGGGGACTTATACATGTATGGGATAACATCATTTTAATGTGTAGGTTAGGTATGATGGATTAACTGCCAATTCAAGACTTCATCATGACAATGTTGGTTTTCCTTGGGACATGAGTGGAGGTAATGAGTTCAAACTATCATATGAGGAGATGTACTCGAATATATTTGTGGAAGGGAAGAAGGTTCAGGACCTGAAACACATTGTTCAGTTGCAACACAACTAGGTTAGAACCTAGGTGGACTTGTGGATGGGTTACACCAAAATGGATGGAATCAGTCAATAGTCCTATAATGGCATCATATTCAGTTTCATTGTTTGTAAGTTCCCAAAGAAAAACTCCACCAGTTTGGTAGAGATATTAGTGGGTGAGTAAATGGTCCAAGCATCCAATGCTAGGTTTTTTTACCAATGACTTGTGTCGTTCGCGAAATCAGTGTAGGTGTGATTGATATCCACCTACATGAGCAACAAAAGGATATCTTTAGGTTTTCAATACATGGGATTTTAAACATTTATGATTTTTGAAATTTTTGTAATGAACTTTGGGTTCCATAGTGATATTCGATCAATATCGCAAAACTATACCATAACTAATGGAGTGTGAGTATATTTTGACGTTCCCGGTAAGAGATAGAGGATCCTCATATGATCTATTTTTAGGGTGATCGAGGAGGTTCATCATTGGGGGAGGGTGACTCCTTGTTAGATTATGATGATACCTTTCTTTTGATGAATCAATCCAAGGGATATGTATCATTGTGTAAGCTATCGTGGGAACAATGTGCTCCAATGGTGGTTCTTGTGATGAGATATTGAGTTGGATAAATTGGTCCCGGAGACACATTTTCTCTAAGGGAACCTCACATTTCGCATGTAAATGAGGAACTAAAAAAAATATTGCGAGGTAGCACCACATGCTCGGCATGGGCATGATCCCCTAAGTGGAACTAATCTTGGTTTTAGGGATGTTGTAGGAGATGTGGGCCTGATATGTTTGGGAACCATATGGCAGTGATTTCTGCATGAAACACAGCCATTTGGTTGGGTTTCATGGTTCATAAGAGAGCGATTAGGTTGTGGTAATATAGTGGTCTCTAAAAGGGTGAGCTTGAGAGACACTATTTTTTCCACTTCGTCAGTGGTGACCATATTGTTTGAGGCTACCTCATGTAAGTTTTTCTATTGTTTGAAAAATGAGAATGGTTTCCAATGCATTTTGAAATCAATGGATATCAAGGAAATGGTGCGTATAATTCCCATATTGAGAACAAATTGAACATGTGTTTTTGGTGCGTAACGATTTGGACTTAGGGGTTGATGGGTTTAATGTGCCCCTAGTCTCAGTTTGGGGGGGAATGCAGCACTAACAAGTGTGTTTAGAAAATTTATGAGCTCAAGTAAGGTAGGGCATAGATTGGTTGCATGGCCTTGTCATCCATATAGCATGGGGGTGTGACCCACATGGTCAGAGTGTCATGCACGATGGGTTCTTTTATTATTTGTTGGGTGGAACCTTTCATGTTGGGATTAGTTGTTATTGCGGATGATTCAAGAGCATGATTAGTTGTTATGGGGGATTTCAACTTAGGTTTCTTAATGCCTCTGTTGGTGTGGGTAGTTGGATTGGATTTAATGACACCCCTATTCTATAGTGTGGTGGCTAGTGGTGGTGGTTGAGTCACTGAAAGTGAGGTTTTAGTGGATTCAGTTGAAGTGGTAACTCGTTGCACCAGGATCAACTCATAATGGGCTATAGGTGGCGAAGCCATTTCTAGAAATGGTGGTGTAAGGTACCACACGTGTAGACCAAGTGAGAGTCTAGGGAGTGCCAGCTGGTCCATAACCAATGTTCCACGTAATTCCATTGGGGGGTAAAGAAATAGTATCTAGAACATAGCTGGTATGGATTTGTTCACGATTTTCTCAACATCGTGGCTTGATGAGGTTGTTGATGATGATGCCCCAGGTGTGGATGCTTCTTTCTCCACGGTAGAAAGGGTACACATTAGACCTTTTGTTGGAGGGGGAATGATATGTGGAGGACATGAATATGTCTCCAACATATCAGAGTCCTTATAGACTCTTGGTCTAATCTCAACATATGGTGTATTGTTGGTCTCACTATTATGGAGAGAAATTCCTATGGCTTGGGGTACCACAACAGACAACTTGAATCCAGAAATCAATCCTTTCCAATATGCAAGAGAAATCAAATATCTAACACTAAAGTATAAAAACTTGTACCTTATTCTGGACGGTTGAAGTAGATCCTCATTGAGCTTTCCAACTCCAGCTTGAATTGATAAATTACTTCCTCAACAATCAGTAAACAAGACAAGCATGCTATATATATTGGTGTTAGATCTACTCTAGCATATATAATCAACAACGTATAAGCATTTGAAATCATCCATGCATAAAATATTCATTCAAACATACATTATTGGATAGGAAAAGATATTTCTATTAATATAAAATCAGAGATTACAATGAATACAACCTCTGTCAGCACGTATGCGAATCGGAGAAACTGAATCCCCCACTTGGGCCTCCACCACCTCAATCCTCCATCTCTTGATATCAATATCACAAGCAAAAGGCAAGATTAGGAAGAACAACAAAGTGCTCCAAGGGACAAAGGGATGCAGACTCAAGCATAAGTTCCAGCAACAATGGACTATAGTTTCTTTGCTCTCAATTCTCACATATTTTTCAATGTATCCAAAGGGTTCCTTATATATCTCTTCAATGGGGAAATGAAGGATTGAATCCGAGTGATCTCAAGGCATATGGAAGGCCAGGAGACAAGTGAGTCAGATCCATGTCAAGGAAAACTCCAAAAGAATTTGGCCTTTTGCACACATCCCGATGTACGTGGTTTTAGGGGTCAAACCCGCGTATATACGTGAGAAAGGGTTTAAAAGTCACATATAGCAAATTAAGCATGTTTTTAAGGATGATCTTGGAAACATCAAAGGTATAAAAAAGGTCCATGGGGTCCAAAGAGTCTGTAGAGGGATAGGGGAAGGCCATACAAGTGTGATTCACCAGGTGTGGTAAAATCAGCTATAACAACAGAGGATTTACTCTATAATATATAATCAACAACGTATAAGCATTTGAAATCATCCATGGATAAAATGTTCATTCAAACATACATTATTGGATAGGAAAAGATATTTCTATTAATATAAAATGAGAGATTACAATGAATACAACCTTTGTTGGCACATCTGCAAATCGAAGAAACTGAATCCCCCTCTTGGGCCTCCACCACCTCAATCCTCCATCTCTCGATAGCAAGCTCACAAGCAAAAGGCAAGCTTGGGAAGAACACCAAATTGCTCCAAGGGACAAAGGGATGCAGAATCAAGGATAAGTTCCAGCAACAATGGACTATAGTTTCTTTTCTCTCAATTCTCACATATTTTTCAATGTATCCAAAGGGTTCCTTATATAGCTCTTGAATGGGGAAATGAAGGGTCAAATCCGAGCGATCTCAAGGCATATGGAAGGCCAGGAGACAAGTGAGTCAGATCCATGTCAAGGAAAACTCCAAAAGAATTTGTCCTTTTGCACACATCCCGATGTACATGGTTTTAGGGGTCAAACCCGCATATATACGTGAGAAAGGGTTTAAAAGTCGTGTATAGCAAATTAAGCATGTTTTTAGTGATGATCTTGGAAACATCAAAGGTATAAAAAAGGTCCATGGGGTCCAAAGAATCTGCAGAGGGAGAGGGGAAGGCCATACATGTGTGATTCACCAGGTGTGGTAAAATTAGCTATAACAGATGCCCCCCTAATGTGTGAGTTCAGAGGGGTCATACGATGGTCGAAATACATTATAAGTCCATCCCAGAGGTGGAGTGATTTAGAACCCAGTGGAATACCAGCCACCCAATTAGCATAGTACCATGATACAACTCTGCATATAACTGCAAATACATATAGCAGTCCCGGATACATAAGAGTACAATGGCCATGAATAGGTATGATACAAAATATGACATAAGTGGTAATTTCCACGTACAATATACATAGATCAGAATCTCCATGATGAAGATATACAACGGATCAAGATCTCCATAATGGCTGAAGATATAGAATGGATCAAGATATCCATAATGGCTAGAAATGTCTGACATATAGTGGAATCAAGTCATGAGAGCTGAAATCTCATGAACGCTGGCACGATCAAGGAGGTAGCATATAAGAGATGACACCAATCTGGAAGGTCTTCTACACAAACTGCTACGAGTATAAGTCCTACTATGTGAATAGAGGTGTCGAGGTCAAACATAGTAGTCCATCATTTGATTACCAGTCATTGATGTATACCGTTAACAGACACGAAATCACCCACCGATAACGATAATGGGAATCAAGGTACTAGAGTGCAAACTAACAAGTGTGAATAAATGTGTTGAGGTTGAACACTTGAGAGAATCCATCGATTAGGGGACATTGATGTATTCCCAATGAACTGTCGATGGTGAGAGAACCTACCACTGATGACTGCAAGTCTCAAGGCACTCAAAAATGACTCTAGATTCCAATCCCAGAATAAATTATCTAAATTCGATGGGGTGAAATCTGCTGGAAGGAGGGCATTAAGGCATCCCCCATCATCCAACACGAGATACTCAGCAAAGCTGTATAATGTGGAAGGACTCGATCATAAAGTGCACCAACTAGTAATTGTACCGGGAATGGCCAACATGCAAAGTCAAGATAACTGAGGAATGACCAACTCAGGTTTCAACTTCCTTCGAACAAGAGCATAAAGGTGAATGGTGACTGCATGTAGGTAGCATAGACTCGATATGCAAAATTGGGACATCTATGCAACACAGGAGGCATTGATAAAGGCTCCATAGGGACTGGAAGCTTAACCAGTCGGTGGAGATAAACTCAGATAAACGAGTACAGCTCCTAAAGTCAAAATATAAACTCAACCAACGGATGTGATATACAGTGCTATGTTCGAAGGCGACATGACTCGATAGCTGCCAAAGATAACATCTTTCCTTGTCCGGCTTTTTGGTTTTTTAAATTTTTTTTGGACTTTTTCAAATATTTGAAAAGCTTGAAAAAGAATAAAACTACTTTATAGTTACAGACTAGGAGGAGACGATTTTCATATGGGAAAACAAACTAGTTCCAAGCAATGGAACATACCTATGCTCAATGCAAGGATACATGTGTAGGATAGCGACACTCAGGGGAAATTCCCCTCCCAGTGAAATAGGGAATCAAGCTGCAAAGGATATAAAAGATGGCTCTACATGGTTAGACATGAGACAAGCTCGGGCTATATGGTTGATACTCAAAGTCAGGGAAGCCGGCATAAGGCTCAATAAGGCAGGCAAAGCTCATGATAATGCAATTAAAACTTGACATATGGCAAGGGAGTCTCGGGGAAATGGCCAGCATAAAGTTCAAGAGGAGTATGAAGCTCTTGCTCAAGGACATGGCAAGACTAAAAGGGAATCTTAGAACTAAGATAGGACTCATAGCATGGGTACCAAATGAAAAAGGGAGCTAACTAGGACACCCATGTAGAGGAAAGCTCTACCATTCACATAGTACCACTTCTAACAATAGCATGAAGGTTCTGTGATACCATGGAATGGGTTTGCACCTAGGGATAAGATGAAACTGTCATAAGGTCATGCAAAATGCAAGCGGATGTGAAATCCTAACCTATATGCCAGTTTAGACATGATACCTATGATAGGAACGAACGGATCAAAACCTCGGAGAGAGTGTACAAAAACCAGATCCTACATGACAACCATATTAGTCGAAAACAACCCAAAATAGTCAATAAAGAATCCAAACTATAGGATATAGGGAGGAATTATCATGACAACTTCTCCCAAAGGAAACAATACGATAAACGATGGGACATAAAAAGGAAAGTAAGGTGTAGACCCAACATTCACGCATCCACTACCACCCCCATGAGGGTGACCACCAGTGTAAAGACCGAGCGAAGGGAGTCAACATCCTCCACAAATGGAGTAGAGGGAAGAATGTGACCACTTCAAATCTATGAACAGGGTAAGGGGTTGTGATGCCCCTAAGTCTAACACTAGGGTCCGTACTAGAACCAAGACGGGTGATAGGATACCAGGCATGCCGAAAATAAAAGGACCTGAACTCAAGAGAGCATAAATATACACAAGTAACCGTGATCCCAAAGGCCAACTAGCGCACAAAGAGAACACTCCTAAGAAAATCTACAACCAAAATACAAGAAAACTAAGCAGAGGATATGTGAGCTCCCAAATGAAGTAGGTATGTCTCACCCGGGAGAGGCTTGAAACTCCCATACACTACAAGTGGAGGTACGTAACCAATTATAGTGGCCCTCAATTTCAATGCATAAAGCGACTGTGCTGTTCGACCTCTACCTAGCCAAGAAACTCATAGAATAACCTCTGCAAGTACCCCTTCGATAACCTAGGTAAGGAAACTAAGGTCACCTCAATATAATCAATGCTTAGGCGGACAGTCACAGGAGGGATTAACCATATGGGCAGGGTAGCAAAGCCAAAAACTCTCGAAAAATCCCCTAGATACGAATACAATCCTAGAAATATATCCGGTGCTACTCATCTATGACTAGGGGTCATCCCAATCAATAACTACTCACACTGCCTTGTGCTTAACTCCCTTGTAAGAGGAGGATCCTAAGAAACACTGATTATACCAAGGAATTTCACACTCTCACCTGGATAGATACATACATGTTGTTGTTTAGTGGTCTTGGAGAATTTAATCACAATGAACTATTTGAAGACCCTAAAATCTAATCTTGTTGGTGCACCCTATAAAATAAAAGAGTGTAATTCATTTTATTATGCGTTGATTTTAATTGGTTGTAATTACTCAAAGGGAAATGACCGTGCAACTAATGACATTATGACTCAGTAGTGAAATAAATATGCACACCATAACAAACAATGCTAAGTGCAATATTTTTCAAATGAAAAATAGGGTATGCCACTACATGAGATTCATAAATATATATTCCTTTCCGAATGCCAATGCAATCCTTCCTATATGAAATCCTAAATAAAACTCTCATCCAAGCAATCCAATGCAAGTACCTCCTCAAATCCATATGAAAAAAATGCAACTATCTTGTATTTTTCAATATAAAAGAATGAAAATGCAATAAAAGTCATCTAAAACTCTCATTCTATGCAGCAAGTATAAAACACAAGCCCAGCAAGACACTGAGACAAAAAGAGTAATGCACTAATGGCAAAACAAAAAGGAAAAATGACTAAAATTACTTTCAAAGAAAAATCAATGAAAAAGCGGTCTTTGGTCACAAAAGAAGCATCCAACAGGCAACATCAGACCCAAGGAAGACCCAACCACACTCACAACCCACCCAAGAACTTCCCACAACATCAAACTCACCAAAAGGGAGGATGTATGCGACTATTTAAAGAACAACTACATGTATACGCGACTTTTGGCCAAAAAGCTGCATGTATACGTGGATTTTGGCCAAAAACTTGCATGTATACATGACTTTTGGCCAAAAATCTGTTTATGTACGTGACTTTTGGCCAAAAACCTGCGTATACAGAGAAGAAAATGCTAAAAAGTAGGCCAAGGGTCAAACCAATAAAGGGGAGTGTCAATGGATGAACATCCTATAAAATGCAACACAGAAACAAAGAGAAACAAAGAGCGAGTCAAGAATATCAAGCCCGTTGTGCCCACAAACCCCACATAAAAACAAGGAACATCACCAGAGAAGTCACCAATTCTGTTACAGAGAGAAATTCCTATGGCTTGGGGTACCACAAGAGACAGCTTGACTCCAGAAATCAATCCTTTCCAATATGCAAGAGAAATCAAATATCTAACACTAAAGGATCAAAACTCATACCTTATTCTGGACGGTTGAAGTAGATCACCGTTGAGCTTTCCAACTCCAGCTTAAATTGATAAATTACTTCCTCAACAGTCAGTAAACAAGACAAGCATGCTATATATATTGGTGTTATATCTACTCTATCATATATAATCAACAACGTATAAGCGTTTGAAATCATCCATGGATAAAATATTCATTCAAACATACATTATTGGATAGGAAAAGATATTTCTAATAATATAAAATCAAAGATTACAATGAATACAACCTCTGTCAGCACGTCTGCGAATCGAAGAAACTGAATCCCCCACTTGGGCCTCCACCACCTCAATCCTCCATCTCTCGATAGCAAGCTCACAATCAAAAGGCAAGCTTGCGAATAACACCAAAGTGCTCCAAGGGACAAAGGGATGCAGACTCAAGCATAAGTTCCAGCAACAATGGACTATAGTTTCTTTGCTCTCAATTCTCACATATTTTTCAATGTATCCAAAGGGTTCCTTATATAGCTCTTCAATGGGGCAATGAATAGTTGAATCCGAGTGATCTCAAGGAATATGGAAGGCCAGGAGACAAGTGAGTCAGATCCATGTCCAGGAAAACTCCAAAAGAATTTGGCCTTTTGCACACATCTCTATGTACGTGGTTTTAGGGGTCAAACCCGCGTATATACGCAAGAAAGGGTTTAAAAGTCGCGTATAGCAAATTAAGCATGTTTTTAAGGATGATATTGGAAACATAAAAGGTATAAAAAAGGTCCATGGGGTCCAAAGAGTCTGTAGAGGGACAGGGGAAGGTCATACAAGTGTGATTCACCAGGTGTGGTAAAATCAGCTATAACACTCGCTAACTATAGGCAAGACATTTTTAGGTTTTTTGGATGCATTGGGGTTATAGTAGCTAATTTTTTCAAGGGTGACCACCTTCCCATTGAATGGGAACACCATGATATGGAATACCGAGGAGGCGAACTCCTTCATGGAGTACATATAGATATACCCCAAAAGGATGTTGTATTCAAGTTGGGAATCTATGACTTCAATGTCAATCATTACCATTTTGTCCCCCAAATTGATGGGGACATTCTGGTACAAGCCACGTGGTTGGGAGGGTTTTCCATCATATGCATGAAGAGAAATGGATGATGGTGCTAACTCTAGGGAGCCCAATATTTTCCACACATTGGAAGACATTACGCATGTGGACGTCCCTTCATCGATGATGCATCGATGGATGATGATGTTTTTTACCATGATCGACACTTGAAATGAAACCGATGAGGGTAGTCATGGTTCACCCTTCTCTAGGTTGAATTTCATGAGGTTTTTGTCACAAGAGTTGACAAATCCTAATGCATTCAATAATGCCTTTCATTGGGAAGGTCACAGTTGAATTACCTCTAGGGTTTACATGGCCACTGGTGATTGTGACAGATAGTCAAAAATGTTGTATTTATGGGCATCCTTCATGTGAGGATTGTGAGGGGTACGCCTTAATGATAATTTAGGAATCCTTGGAATTTTCTTCGTGGTAGGCCACAGGATTTTCAAAGGTCCTCCTAAAGGAATTCAAGTTTCTTCAAGGGTAGGTGAGGTTTTATCATTGGTATACTGCTTAGTGCGAGCTTGTAGGTTAATTGATTCTTGAGTCATGATAATGTTTTGGAACGATGCTTTTCACGATGGGAGAGGATCAGGTTGTTGGGTAAACACCCAGTGATTGGAAAAGGGTTGTTGAAAAACAACTTGATGTGATTGTTGTGAAAGAGGTGCTTTAGGAGGGTTTGTGATTGTTTGCTTCTGGTATCCCAACATATTTTGATAGTTGGGGATAAGAGAACAATGGTGAGTGTAGTGACCATACTCACCACATATCGAGCTAGGGTATTTTTTCCTCAAATTGGAATTCTCTCTTTGTTTGGGGGATTTTCCCCTTGTTGGGGTTGGTTACCCTAGTTTTGATTCTATTGGGGGACTTGGTTTCCCCCTTTCCCTTGTTGTTGGGGTTGCATGTTCTTCCCTTTCTTCTTCCCCTGATTATGTGGGTCCAGGGGATTGGCAATAGTCAGCTGCTCAAATTGTTGAGTTTTTTTTTGCATTGAGGATTTAACAAAGTTGATTCCCATATTAGGCATGGATGATGTAATGGGAGGGCATGGATATGGGTAATAGGGATTATATTGGGGATAGGACATATGTAAGTTGCACCGCATATGATGTGGATGTCAACACAGGTGGATTCATTTGTAGTAGGGGAACCTATTTCACTTGGATTGTACTTGGATAAATAGGGTTGTATGTTCCATGCGAAGGATGACCAAATGGAGGATTTGGTGCAGTAGGAGTGGGATCCAACACAACGGGGGAAGGTGGGTATTGTGGTACCAGTGGTGGTGGTGTAGTGTTTGTTTGTTGGGTAACTTTACTTTGGGAAGAAATGGACCTAATAATCCCATTCACAAAATGTGGCATACCTGCAACAGGAGGATCGAGGGATCAATGTCGGGGACAATCTAGTATAAAATGTACAAATACCCTGATTGGACATATATAAGATCAAAGTGTTGGGATTTGAGAACAACTTCTTCCTTAGTTTTTGGAATGGATGTAGCCACATCCTTTGCTATAGCTAGTTGGAGTGATTTGAGGAACCAACCTAAGAGGAAGGGAGCTTGGATGTTTATTTTGTATAATGCACAATGGCGACGTCATTCATGGATATCGTCTGCTATATGTGTCGTTGTGTTTTGTCAAAACTATGTGACAGTTTTGAGGCCAAGATCATGTCTTATATGTAACTGTAGATAGGATAGAAAGGATGCAACAATAGCTTAAATGTGGTATGAGAGGTTGTTTCCAAAAAAACATACAATTTCATGACTAGATTGATTAGGATTCTTTGGAAGAGACGAAGGCAAAACGAATATTCCACTATGTTTTTAGAGGAACACCATAGGTGGAAAGACATAATGTGGTTGGCAGGATCATCTCCTCACTTCCCTTCAAATTTATGGATATCTGAAGGTAGCTTTTTTGGCATATCTAGTGAATTGACATCATGAGGAATGGGATCGTTAACTAACTTGGCTAGTTCAGGGAAGTTAAGTCTTGCCATGAATGGTAATTTTGGATTGGGATTGGTTGTCGTTATGTTATTCTTAATGTTTTTTCCTCGAGGGGGGTACCTTGGAATACGTGGCAGTGATATTTTTCTTCTAGGGGAAGATGGATATGTAGTGTGAATTCCTCCCAATGAGAGGGGGGGTAATATCGAGTACTCCTATGTGGGGGAGCACTTAATGGTAAACCTCTTTTGCAAGAAGAGGAAGGGAAAGTATTAGTTCAATATATTCTAGGGGAGATAGTTAATCAAATAAGGTGTATCATTGTCTATATGATCCAATTAATGTGGCCTAGGAGTGGCTTCAACTTGGTGATCTCCCTTGTGCCATGGGGGGATAAAGGGAAAAAAAATATCGAGAGAGAGAAAAGACCTTGTAGTATATGGGACTTGCTTAGGGGGGGATTTTGTTCCTCAATGGTGGAAGTATAGTTGTCATGTGATAGTGATAGGTGATATAGTAAACAAATGTAGACAAATGCAAAAATTATGCCAACCACAATAGATGAAATATGGTTCAATATGTTGGTGATATGTGCAAATATGGTTTAGTGCAATGGTGTCCACATGTTAGTTATTTTTAAATTACGAGTTTAATAAGATTGTATTTATAAAATAATAACACGTGTAAATTCCCTAAAAGACCTAACATCCTTCCTCTTGATTGTAACTAGACCTCCCAAAAGCACAATTGATGGTGATAGTGGATTCCACATAACAATTGACTATTGGAGGTAACAAAGAGCCAATTCTACTGGCGATGGGTCCAATGTTCCAATGAAGAATACTTGGAAACACCCCCTAATGGAAATAGTTGAATTTAGGAATCACTTGCACTCCCAAGTGTTCCTTGGCGGTATCCTAAGTTTGGCCACTGTGGTTACCTTCCGTCAAGAGTGGATCGACATTTAGGCCTAGGAAGTATACTATCGTCTCCCTAACAACAAGGTGAGTGTTTTGGAGGGGATAGTAGGGTAGCTATAGCTCATATTTTATTTCCTTGGTGATGGTACATGTATCCAGCTAGGGTTTAGCAAGATTGTACTAGGATTTAAAGTACCCTAGAAGACAACAATGTTATGTTTAAAAAATATGCCTAATGAAACTAAATTGTTGGGTATTGTTTGGATTCCTAACCCAATCATCCTACCAAGATAAAATATTGTTTTGTGACCTCGTGTGGAGGATTTTAGTTGGTTAACATCTTATAATAGTTGCTTCTTAAGGATTTTGTTGTGAATTTAATGAGTGTAAGGGAGGTATTTCACTAGTTCCTTCCTTTCTGATTCACTGAAAACGTGAAGAACATACTTGGTTAGAGAGAGTATTTAGGTCCCTTAGTCTGTGATAGTGGGCATACATATGTGATGAAAACAAATAATATTGTTGCCATTAAGTGAAGTGCTCAAAACAAAATGATTGTAGTTTAAGCTCTAAAAAAACTAATGATGCTTGCAAAAAATAAATGTTATGTGTGCATAGGAGGTATTTCACCCTTCACTTCCTTTTATGATTCACAAATATCGTAAAGAGCATACTTGGGAAGGAAAGGGGCTTTAGGTCCTTTCTTGTGTGCATATAATGGATGTTACACTACTTTAAACTAAGGATGTTGAAAGAAAAAAAACAATCATATATAGTCTTGAATACTAGTGACAACAATGAGGTCCTTGGGGAGCCTCAAAGTTGGTTACCTACCTTGATTTCAAAGGGAAATGACCCCTTTACTCCCTATTCTTAGTCTAGGTGGGATAATTACTAGTGGAACAAGTAACCATTGTCAATTAATTAGTTCCCATTTAATTAGTGAGCAACTAGTGGGCTACAAATTATTGATTGGACAAATAAAAAGAAAATAAATGACAAACATCATGGAAATTGCAATTACATCCACACTGCAATGCAACAGAAATGCTCACTAGTGCATTGTAGCACAAGAAAAGTGAGGCAAAAGATCGTTGATCTGTGACACACAATCTGCATGGGAGGAACACTATGAAAACTCACTAACAATGTGTCTTTCAAAGGATTAGTCACATGACAATGACCCAAAACTAATGGGATCCACGCTAATGAGTAAATTGGTTGTCTCGGTTGAATGGAGGCTGAATTTATAGAATGGATGGGATGATCCTCATCACCTACAAGACATAAGGTAACAGAAATTAACTACACAACAAGCAACAACCAAAATAAAAATAAATGAAGAAAAATGAAGTGGATTCGCCATTTATACAATCTAGGAAATAATGCACAAGAGTGCTTCTAACTTTAGGATGGGGCTAGGCCTTGTAGGATGCAGCAAGGCCTCAGTATTGAGCCCCTCATTGGGTTGGTTGGGTGAGCCCAAGTGATAATGCAATAGATTGTTAGAGGAAACAAAGAAAAACAAACAATATAATAATGAAATTTAAAATAAATAGTAAAGGGGGAGAAGATGCAAACTCCAACAACCAATGTGGTCCAAACAACTTGTATATTGCACACTGGTCAAGCTAACAACACCTTGGAGAGGTGGGCTCCAAATTGAGGAAAACACGTTTCCCCTAGGCTTGTCCAACAAAATTCTTGAAGTGTGGTTAATGAACAAATATATATGACAATATCACTTGCCCCTTGAGGGAATGAGGCAAGGGAAATTTGGAGATGCTTGGAAAAAGGGAAGAGGTGAGCTAAGGGGAAGCTCAATCAAAGTTCCAATAGCATAACCTTTCTCTTGATTCTTCGTACAAATAGAGTTCCCATGAATTTCTTTTATAGGACAAGAAATAACAAGATCATAGTGCGAACCCATTGATTAATGATTTGAGATCCCAAGTACACCAAGATTCGATTTAAAACAACCAAGTGTGAAAGAGGAAAAATTTGAATTCAAAGGGGTAAGTGGAGCTTTCATGAGCTTTCAATGTACCGCTGGTGGGTGGGATCCTGTCATTTGTGTCATTAATGCAAACCTCGAGGGATTTTCAGTACTGCAGCCATGGGGGCTTCACTTGTTGGCCAATATCCTATCACGTTAGTTCATATTGTGGGTTTTAAAATTATCAAAAATAGAACCAATATATTGGAGGTATTGGGGGATGAGGGGTTTAAGGTGGGGGTAGGTAGGGTGGTTTATAAGGATTGAGGTATAAAAAGGGGTGGAGAGGAGGTTTTAAGTATTGGGAGGGGGTTTCAACAAAAAGAGTTTGGGTCAATATCTCTCGAAATTAAGGGTATCTTTAATACCCCACGATCGCACGTGCTATGTGAGAGGTTCACTAACTTAAGTCCCTGTGACTGCAGCATGGGTTTTGTTTTGGAGTCACGCGTTGTAGCGCGAGTAGACAAAGTTAAACCTACGTTGTTGTCGATGTTGACAGTTTTGAGGTCATTTTGGGATGAATATGCACTTTGTACCTTGTGAAGATGTCTTCTTCTATGTGCATGTTGAATTTTGATGATACTTTACCGTGTGAATTGAAAAATTGTCATAGGTGTGTGAGTTTTTTTCATGATAACAATGTAAAATAAGGATAACCTTTTATCTTTTCCTTATTAATCATATTTTTATCGATAAGATTTATATAGGTGGGATTCATCTACAAAAATGACAAAATATCTATTGAAGATATTTTGATGAAAGAGATGGAAATATTTGATCCACTTTACTCTATAAACATCTTTAGAATCAATAGGTGGTAATTGCCAATCATATGTAAGACCAGTCTCATTTATGGATATCAAAATAGAGTCTTTAGGAACATATGTAGCTAAGGATGACAATGTTTTGCTAATGGATTCATAGGATAGAGGGATTTTTGCATATTTATGTGAAATTAATAGAGTCCATTGAAGGATCCATGATGGTTAAGAATAGATCAAAGGAAAATCAATGCAAGATGGGAACTAGAGAGGTAACATATAAAATGGAATGACCACTTACATGCCTACTAAACACACTCGCTTGGCTCTACCTTTTCCACTTATTGGATCTCACATTAGACCACGATGAAATATATTTCTCTGTTCTTTAACAAACATAAAACATAACATGCACATAATATAGCTTCAAACGAACGTAATATTTTCTACAACTGGAATTATATTATAAATACTTATAAGTTTACCAAGCATATGGATCTAGTACTAACAACACCAAGGACCGAATTACTTTTCCAAAATAGACTGATTACAAAAATTACATAGGTCTGATTGTCTTTGAAGAGAGAAGATTGTCACGGACTACTTAGAAATGAAGAGTGATTTTGATCCCAATAGATAACATATAGTGCATATGGAGAGCATATAAAACTCTTTGACACTTTATAATTACTCATAAGAGAAACAACAAAAAGGACCACATCGATTTTCCGAAATAGATTGATTACAAGGTTAATTACAGAAATCTCATATGTTTGGTCATCTTTGAAGAATGAAGATTGTTACAAATTACTGAAAAATGAAGAGTTCTTTTGATTATAATGAATCACATATAGCACGGATGGAGAGCATACACAACTCTTTGACACTCTAGAATTACTCACGTATAAAATTCCCAATGCCTCTAAAGAGTTTAGGGAATCTTTATTTATAATAGCTTGCATTCATGGTAACATGTTACTTAAAATTAGAATATGTAAGTTAAAAGTAGCTATACTATTCTTGAATTTTATTCGAGACATGTGAAAAGATAACATGTTATCTCATCCTTAAAGTATTTTGACATGTGGGGACTTAAATGAATCAAACTGACATGACCATACAACATGGACCTATTTGAAATATGTGACCTGCAATGTGGTATCTAATTAATGACATGAATCAAAATAACTTGACATGACTATGCAAAGTAGAGCTATTTGAAATACATGACCCACTACATGGAATCTAAATTCAAATTTTCTTTCCCACCATGCTTTCGACAGAGATCAGTTTGTCTTCTTCAAATCCTTCGGACAGAGGAGAGAAAGGGTACAAATAGTAATCAAAACATCTTTGGACATTAGACCCTTCCATACTAGGACATGGTCACAACATGATTCTCCATAAAATTCATAATGAAATTTTAATTAAACTCATCTTAATTGCTGAAGATGTCCATGATAGTTTTTGACATATCTTTTATATCTAAATTTTTGAGGAGGATGATATTTCTTAGGTGATACCCTTAACATCTTATTTTAGATTTAAACCAAAGATTGCAATGATACATCCATAGTATTTGCAAATAAGCGTTGGATAAAATTGGTTGATTGGTTTACCCACTTTTTCTATTGGACATAACTTTTCCAAGAAGACATCTATCCATCATGTCCAAGATTGTTGTAGCATAGAGTGGGTTTCAAATCAAATAATAATTTCTTCTTGTTCTATAACAAGCTACATAACTAATCTGTAAGTTGTAGGTATCCCATGACATTGTTCTGGAGCCTAACAATAACAAACATAATCATAAAGTTGAATATAGACTCCATAAAATCCTCTTACTAATTCTTCAAGTGTTTAATCATTTATGATGAAGATTTTTCTAGTCCATATTTATAAAATATTGATCTCCATGAATGAATATCTAAATGCAAAAATAAGAGAATCATTAAGTGTTTCTTCTACTTCTTCTCTTGACACCCATATCGTGGTCTTTATTCAATGTTTCAGCAAGGGATTCAACTCTAATTTCTTCATTGAATCTTTGACGTGAGTGTTATAGTTCTCATTCTAGGAGGCATCCCAAGTTCTGCTCTATCTTTAGCTTCTTGGTGTTTCTTTTTCCTAGAATTTGAGCCTCTCGTTGAATAACCTAAAAAAATTCCTAGGATTGAGGCTTCTTTTTCCCTGGCCAACATGTGAGCCAAGTAATTTAAGTATTTGGTTTTATATTCAATGTCAATCTCAAACATTTTCTAACCACAACCTATTTTTTAAAGATAGTATGGCCATTAGTAACCAATTTTCTCCTTTAAGCATTCCTGGTAAATTTTGTAAGTCAGTTCTAAGGATGAATAAATTAGGTTTAATATATAGCACAAAATGTTGGATGGCCTTTTTTTACAACAAGGAGTTATTTGTGGCTAGAGGGGTAGTTTAATTATGCATCACAAAAATTTCTAGATGCAAAAGAACATATTTCTTCTATGCCATCTATCTTCTCAAGAAGAACTCCTCCCATGCAACATTTGAAGCTTAAGTTTCGATAATATAACTATTGTGTTTAGTTGGCACTGACATAGGGGAAGCTCTTTGACTTTCTTATTGATTTTGTGTACAACTTCAATCGTTTTATTGTTCCAAAAACGTGGAGATTTCTTCAATATGTTGTACAAAACAAAAATATATTCTACATGTCCTTTGTAAAAAGATATAACAAAATTAAGACAACTTAAAAATCTTTGAAGCTAGGTTTTATATACAATTACATGTTCATGTTCATGTGAAACTACCTATCCATTAGCAATTTGAAAACCAAGGAACTCAAATTTTGTTCATGTGAAACTACCTGTCCATTAGCAATTTGAAAACCAAGGAACTCAAATTTTGTTTTATTGATCTTCTTATTTTATTCAAACAAAACCAAATCATGTTGATATACAAACTCATAGAAATGTTGGAGATGCTTAAGGTGTTCTTGGATATTCTTCAAACATACTAGAATATCATCTATATAGATGATCAACCAAGGATATAAGTTTTAAGATATATCTCCATTCTTTTCCAAAATCCTCTTGGCACATTCTTCAAGCCGAATGACATCACTTTCCACTGATAATGGCTATGTGGAACAACAAAATCATTTTTGTGCTAATGTTATGGAATTATTCCAAAACGGTAGAAACCAAATTTACTATTAAATTTGTTGAAAATTGTTTTTCAGTGATTCTTAGCAATAAAGATGCTTTATTAGGCAATGGATATATGATAGGATGTACGACTTTAATAAGAGATTTATAATTTACACCAAGCCTAGGTTTTCCTATTTTCTATTCCAAATGCTCATTTACATAAAATCCTTGGCATGCCCATGATATTTTTGAAGGTTCAATTAGACATTTGTTTAGCAAATCTTTTATTTCTTCTTAGATGGTATTTTTATGAGGACACATTAAGGCTACATAAGCCTTATGTGGAGTAAACTACACCAAAGGATTGCAAATAAGAGACAGAAAATATTGTTCCCTATGTTAGAATGCATTAGGGGCCTCTAAAGTGCAATCATTGTCCTCCTTGAGAAGAGCAAGAATTTGCTCACAATGTAATGTTGCATAGCATATACTTCTTTCCATTATAGGGGATTCTAAAGTGCAATCATTGTTCTACTTGAGAAGAGAAAGAATTTTCTCATAATGTAATGTTGCATAGCATATACTTTTTTCCATAATTCAAAAAATGTCATTTTGTTTTCTTCCTTAGCATTTCTTTTCATTTCTAATTCTTTTCTTTTACATCTTCCTTTTAGAAGTAGAGGGGATTCTACTTTATTTCCATTAATCTGGAAACACATTTTCTTATTCTTGGATTTGATCATCATTGGACTGACATAGACCAAAAATGGAGATCCAAGAATACAATCATGTTTTATTCCATTCAAGGAATAAAATTTTAAAGTACATGAATTATTTATTGCTTGGAGAGGAAAAACTAATGTTTCCAATAATGTGAAATCCTACATCAATTATTGATGTTTCTGGATATCAAGTAGGTTTCCAATAGAAAGAAGGGGTGATCTTTTTTCTAAGTAAGTTTAGCTAACAACCTGAATTAATCATGCATTCCACTTGATATGAAACTGTACGGTGCAATTTCAAGAGGTCAAAACCAGGCAGTAATGAAGAAATTAATAGTTGACATTGCTAGAAAATCCTTTTGAATTTTTTCTACTGCTAGTTCTTTTTCACTTTCTTCTTTTGAGTCTTCGGGGGTTTCTCCTCGATCTTTATTTTGTATCCTCTCTTGGATTTGGGAAATTTGTTGAGATTCTTTCATAAAACTTTGATATTTCTTCATCTGAAGAGTTATCTTTTTCAACTCTTACAAATTCAAGCAAACCATTTTATTCTTTGATCTTTTCAACAATTTGTTTCATAATTATTTGTTGTTATCCAATTTGTAATAACAACAATGGTTCCTTGTCTCTTTTGAATTGTTGTTGATTTTTAGGTTTATATTGATCTTGTTCACAGTGGTCAACTAGATACTAATGACTATGTTGGAAAACAGAGTATGAAATTAAATTAATAGACATAAAATTTAATGGACAAATACATAGAAAAAATACATAAGAGTTTGACGTGGTAAAAACCCTATTTGGGGAAACATTTGTCGGGTAAAGTATTGATGTCTTATTTCTTCAAAAATCGAGATTACAATCAGGCATTTCCTCATCCATCATACACATATTTGTACTCCTCTCAAAATCACATATAAATACATTTATTTGATAGGTTACATAGTTAGGATAACTACCACTGGTTAGAGAAAGTTCCAACCAACCAGCGATTAGAAAAACTAACCAGGTTTAGTAAACCAATACCAAGTTTTGAAAAACCCATTTAGTTAAATTAGCTGTCACAAATTTAACAATATCCACCTTCACAAAAATTTATCTAATCCTTTGCCCAAGAATATTCATCACCTTTTTTTCAAACCAAGAGAAACCACACACCACCGTAGCTTCTCTAATAACACTCGTTTTGTAAACACATCTGCACAATTTTCTTGAGTATGAACCTTTTTTCAGATCTACTCCTCCTTCACCAATGGCTTGTCTTACAAAATGAAACTTTACATCAATATGTTTAGTCTTACTATGATAAAACAAGATTTGTATCCAAATGTATAACACTTTGATTGTCAAAGAAAACATACACATTGTTCTGTAATCTTCCAATTTCTCTAAGTAGACCTTTTAGCCAAATCACCTCTTTTCAAGCATGTGAGGCAACAATGTATTCAACCTCTGTAGTGGATAAAGCACTTGTTTCCTGAATATTTGACATCCAAGTTATAGCTCCACCTACAAGAGTAAAGACATAACCTAAAGTAGACCTTATCTTGTCCAAATCAACTGCAAAATTTGAATAAAACAAACCGCATACAGAATCATTGTTATTATTAAAGGTGATACATTAGTCACTTGTGCCTCTTAGGTACAGAAGCACCCATTTCACGGTATTCCAATGTTGTTTTCCTGTATTTTCCATGTATTTACTAACAACAACTACTACATGTGAAATATTAGGTCTAGTACACGCCATTGCATACATTAAACATTCCTACTGCACTGGCATATGGTACACGAGACATATAATCCTTTTTCTTTAACAACACTAGGAAATAAACCTGAAGAAAGCTTAAAATGGGAAGCCAAAGAAGCATTCACATGTTTTGTCTTATTGATTTCGAATCTTACACGTATTTTCTCAAAGCACTTATCCTATGAAAAACTAAGATTACCATTTATTCTGTCTCTTTGTATCTCAATACCCAAAAGTTGTTTTGCAGCTCCAAGATCCTTCATATCAAACGTTCTATCCATTTGAGCCTTCAACTTGTTAATCCCATCCATGTTTTTACTCACAATAAGCATATCATCAGCATACAACACTAAGATAATGGATATGCCATTCGTCATTTTGAAGTATAAACAAAGATCATATTCACTTCTAGTATAACCTTGGCTCACCATGAAAGAATTGAACTTCTTGTACCATTTCCAAGCTGACTGTTTCAGGCCATACATTGATTTCTTGAGCTTTCAAACTAACATTCCTTTATGGTGCTGCACAAAACCTTTTGGTTGTTCCATAAAAATGTCATCTAAATCTCCATGTAAGAATGTTGTTTTAACAACTAGTTTCTCTAACTCCAAAACAAGCAATGCAACTAGTGCTAACACAATACGAAAATATACAAGCTTGGAAACTGATGAAAAAATCTCATGATAGTCAATACCTTCCATTTGAGAGTACCATTTTTACGACCAATCTGTCTTTGTATCTTTCAACCTTACCATCAACGCCTTTCTTCAACTTGAAGACCCACTTACATCCAACAATTTTTCTATCTTTGGGGATTTCAATCAATTCCCATGTCTTGTTTTTCTCATTGGCATCTTCCACTTAGCATTGCCAACACAAATCAATGGATTCCTAAAAACAAGAAGGTTCTCCATCATCAGTAAATAATGCAACAAACAAAACAAAATCGGTATACCTCTTAGGAGGATTTCTCTCCCTTGTTGATCTTCTTGGTGTAGGTTGTTAGGTTTCCACATTTTCTTGAATTTCTTCATCTTCTATGAATTCTTTATCACCAGAAACTTCTTCTAGCTTCTTTGAGCCATGAGAATATTGGGTCTCCAACCAAACTAGTTGTTTTGGCAGTACCAATCCCTGTTTCACATCAACTTTTACATATTCTGATTCAAAAAGAGAAGATTTGTTAAAAAATAAATCTCTACTAATGATGATCTTGCGAGCAGTAGGATCCAAAAATCTATATCCTTTTGTTGCATTATCATATCCAACAAAGATGCATTTCTTTGATCTTGGGTCTAACTTAGAACATTGACTTTTATGAGTAAGTGCATAAGCTTCACAGCCAAAGATGTTCAAATTTGACTAATCACAAGGATGGTCGATCCATACCTTTTTCGGAATTTTACAATTTATTTCAGCTAGAGGTGACCGATTTACTAGGTAACAAGCAGTCAATATTGTTTATACCCAGAAATCTTGGCCCAAATTAGAATTATTGACCATGCTCCTTGCTCTCTCTAGAAGAGTCCTATTCATGTGTTTTGCAACGCCGTTTTGCTGAGGAGTGTATACATTTGTTTTAGGCCTTGCAATTCCTTCTTCTTTGCAATACTTTTCAAACTCTAAAGAAGTAAACTCACGTCTGTTATTCATTCTTAAGAATTTGATTGTCTTGCCAGTTATTTTTTCCACCATAACTGTAAAACGATTGAAAGTATTCAACACATCAGCATTTCTTTTTAAAACATAGACCCAAATTTTCCTTGTAAAATAATCTACAAACAACACAAAATATGTTGCTACCTTGTAGGAAATCATAGGAGATGGAACCCATACATCAGAATGAATGTAATCGAGAACACTTTTACTAACATGACTACCTATTTTGAATTTTTGTCTTCATTGTTTCGCAAAAATACAGTCTACAAAACATCCAATCCAGAGATTTCAGATTTGGAAGGAATTTATGATTTATTAATACCCAAAGTCCTCTCTCACTCATATGACCAAGATGTTGATGCCATAATTGAGTGGATTCTGACACCTCTTTATATACTAATGTTATTTCATTAACTTGAGTTCTTACAACCAATTCGTAAAGGTTTCGTATTCCAGTTCCTTCATGACCACTAAATCAACCGTAGATACTTTTAATACTCCACTTAAACCTATAAACTTATGACCACAAGAATCCAACACTCCCAAAGAGATTATTTTTTTCTTTAATTAAGGCACATGTATAACATCAATTAGTGTTCTTATAACTCCATGAGACATTTTAATTTTAACACTACCATCCCCACAATATTACATGAAGGGTTATCTCCCAAAAGAACTACACCATCATTAATTGTTTGATAGGAAGCAAACCAATCTTTGTGAGGACAAACATGGTGCAAAGCACCAGAATATAATAGACATTCTTTATTATATTCAGAAACACTACAAATGGGAAAAACTTCATCGATCATGCCTGAATTTGCCTCTGATTTGGATTCATCTATCTTGGATTCTTGTCTTTTCCAACAATCGTTCTTGAGATGACCGGTCTTGTTACAGTACCAACCTTTTAATTTTCTATTTCTCCCCTTTGATTTAGATCTAGAAGTACCTCTTGAATTTTGTCGTCTTTCTTTGGATCGAGCTCTAACAACCAAAGCTTAAGGTGTATAGGTTTCAAGACTAGATTCCTTTCTCAACTCCTCAGACAACAATGCTTCAACCACAGTGTCAAATTACAAGGTATCAGTTGTACTAAGACTAATGGAATAAACTAATTGACCCTAAGATTCAGGTAAGGTACATAAAAGATTGACATTTTTATCTTCACCATCAACCTTAACATTGTTGGGTAATTTTATTGTTATTTAATTTACCTTGATTTAATTATCGACCAGAGTACGTATACTTCAAGATGCTACACTATATGTGTGGGCAAAGTAGTTTCAATGCTCATATTTAAAGAAATTCTAGTCTACTCACAAACAAGAAACAAAAAGTAATTGATGGAACTATTACTCTATTAAATGATCAATGCCAAGAGTTATTGAGTCTATCCTAAAGAGAGGGAATCAGCTTGCTAATCCTTATCTTACAGTCCTCAAGACTGCCAGATCTAATGTAATCTTGAGCAACCTTAAGCTATACTAATTATCGATCTATTCTTCAAGGCAAATAACCAAGCAAGTAATTTATTAGAGGAAAATCCTAGTTCCAAGCTTACCTACATAATGAATATGCTGGGACAATCCTAATGGTCTTATATCGTATCAACCCTAAAGAATTCGATGCCAAAATTTATACAAACACTTATCACTCTCAAACAACTACTGAAATGAAATCTGTCTCTTCTTAACCCTAAATCGTTCACAAACAGTTACAAAATGAAATTTAACTTGCTGCTAATGTCAAATATACTCTACCTGCGTTCTAGGCACACAAAAGAATATTGGAACTATCCAAAGAATACACACACACTCTCATTTGCATGTATTATGGAACTGATATTCAAACTCTAGTAAACAATGCTGTCATCAATTAATGAACTATGATTCTTTTCCTTAATTTCATTCAATGCCATGAAGTAAACAGAAGCATGATTCCAATCCCTATATAGCCAATTTAAAATGCTGTTTGGAAAACCCTAAATACTCTGTAAACTAAGATCTTTAAACCCTCTGTATATTTAATAGGTACTGCAAGTTCTTTCACATTTAGAAACAATAAAATCCAATCTTTTAAATTATTCCACAGTTTCATAAACTCTATAACCCTGAAAGGATTCTTGAACAAGGATTGCAACCATCAAATAACCAGTATCAAGATGGAAGCAAAAGAAGTATGAAATCCAAATCTACTTTCAGTCCTCTGTTCAATTGATCCTACAGCAAACTAAAGACAATCACATTCATCATACCCATTGTAATGACACCAAACTAGTTCTATGTAAACGTGAATATCATTCCCAAATCACAAGTGAATAAAGCTATTGGCATTCATTTACAAAAACAATCTTAAAACATGTAATCTGGATTTACTTACAGCAAAAGAAAACAATGATATGCACAGTTGGTCAGAGTTGAAGGTGGGCCCTGCCTTCAATGCTTACAAGTCTGAAATCAAAAGCTTAAGGAGATAAACGCTCGATCAATTAATAAAAGCAGAGTTTTACAGTATTCTCTTTGTGTGTATCCCTCCTTAGGGTTTCCAAGTTACATTTTATACTTGAAATACAAAATAAAATCGACCTTGGAGCAAGGATCGACCCTATCCTAACAACTCTACACCTATCTCGGCATACATGAACCAAAAGATTGGATTCAAATCCCTTGAGATCCATACACTGCTAAATATGGAGGACAACAACACCTTGAGCAAAGGACAACCATGAAACAACACCTGAATAATCTTCACATGCATCTGGAAAGCGATGTGAATCCAAGAGAGACATCTCATTTGTGGACAAAATCCCCCAAATCCCTGGTTCATATATCTTCTGAGTGCCGAGACAAGAGTTGGGTCTAATAACCAAAAGACCACTGCATGAAAGAAAAAAAGACTCATTAATTGACCCATTATTAAATGAAAACTAAAGGTTACATTATATACATAAAAACAAAGCAAAATAATAAATAACAATTAAAAAGTCACTTACCAAAGCACCTTGCAATGTTGATCTTTAAAAGGCATAACCAAGCACAAAACATCACTAAATAGAACTGATTATTAATTGGCTGCATGGAACTTGGAACTAGAAAATATAGTGCTGAACAAGTCAAAATAGGAGGCCAACATCTCCCCCAGACTGAAGACCTTGCATGTCCCTATGCAAGAAAGTTTCAGACAGACAAAATTGGAAAATCAAAGGAGATGATCAATCTTTGGATCAAACTCCAGAAACTGAAGCTGAAGTATTAAATAGGACTTGTACTTGAGGAGGAGATGGAGCTGTTTGTTGTTGTACAATAAGCAAATTTTCAAACTGTTTGTCCTTGTTCTTTAACTGTTTCCTAAGACTGCGATTAGACCCTGTAATATCATCAACTAAGGTTTGTAAAGAGGCTACTTTCGCTTTCAAAATTGCATTTTCCTGCTTGATAAACCGGTCCAACGTAACATACTCCTGTAATTTCTTGGTCAACTTAAAGTTTCTCTGTCGAAAGTAATCAACTCCCTGAGCTGAAGCATCTAACCGGTGAGATTTAGCATACTTCGGGCCTGATTTGGAAGGTGATTCTTTAGCAAACTTTAGACTAGAGTTTGAAAGTGATGCTGGCAATGAAGGCTCATTGACAGGGCTCGGTATGGAGGAATGATGATGGGAACCATGGGAATCATACTTATCATGGGAAGAAGAAGCAGTGGATGAGGACAACTCGACATGTACAAGTGCCTTACCTTTGGATGCCCTCTTCTTCTCTTGAACAGCCATACTATGGGTAAATCTTCGATTGGGTGAAGCAAACAAATTTTCATTACCAAACTGACCCTTTTCCTCCCAGACTGAGAGTTTACATGCTGCCCCTTAGATCCTGGAGACTTCTTAGTATGGGATGGTCCGGCCTTCTTACAACTCTTGATAGCTGGTTCCTGAGTATGATTGATTTGTTGTTCAGAAATATTTATAGAGGAGGCTTTATCAACAAGATCAGGGATACAAGGCTCACATGGTTCATTCCCCAGGGATGATTTGAGATGAGAATTGGACAACTCATATACAAATTGCTCCCATACCCGATCCTTCTTCTTTAACTCAGCTAAAATGAGCATCTTGATAAGCCCATGATGGTAGAGACTATGAGTAGGATTCTCTATGTTCTTCCTAACTTGCGATGCCATCTTACCCAAGCTCTTCCAGAAATAAAATGGAAAGTTAAGAAGCTTACCGAACTCAAAGTGAGCAAGCAGGTGAAAGTGACAGGATTTGTAGGTAGAGAATCATCCTTCACAGGTAATGAGCTTGGTGATGACCATTAAGGAATTGTGAAATTCATCTCTGACCCAGATCTTTGAGAAGCCCTTTTCACCTTTTACGGCCAAAAATTCAGGTTTGAAGACACAGTCATAATCTTTACGTGGCAACTGGAAATTCTTAAACCAACGATCCCCTGTGCGTGGGAGTCCTGTAGCCAATGCAATTGACTCCTCTGTAACTGGAAACTCCAAGGACCCGAACTTGGCTGTGTGCCCATCAAAACCTAAGGCAAACTGCAAGGAGACAACATCATCGTGGCCTTGTAAATTGGTTAGGAAAGAATGCCACCCAGCTCAAATAAACATCTCTTTGCAAGCTAAAAACTCAGGCATAGCTAATAACTGTCCAAACTCTGAGGGTTCATGCTGGTTAAGCATCATGGAGAATAGGAAAATATGAGACAGTGAATTAACAGAGAGCATGCAATTAATTCAAAGACAATTAAAATACTTCATCAACGTTCTCCCGTGGTAGAGATAAAAACTAGAAACAACCCAAAAAATAATGGCAAGGGATGGTAATAATAATCAGCAGACGTGGTAGAGAGAATCATTGCAAGCTAAGGCACGTACTGCCCACATTGCATCGGATCATGACCATATGAACACGTTTTGACCAACCCGTAACCTTAAGACATCTTTACCATGGTGTTTAACAATTCCAATTGAAATATATCAATGACATAAATTATATTAACAATGGCACATTAATAATAAAGAAATGAAATATTGCCAAAGGTTAATGCCATAAAATGATTTACAAATAAATGGTGGTGTATCAACTAAATAAATGCCAAGGTTATATGGTAAATCCACAGTTCATCAAACTTTATATTAAAGGAAAAAGAACTTGGTTTATAAGAATGACACTTAATTTATAACAATTAAGGCTTATCTCAGCATTCATTACCTTTACCACGTAACATATCAATTTCCCAATTTTCATTCTGGTACCTCATCTGGCACCCAATCCAGCACCTCATCCAGTGTAAGATACAAAGGTATTTTCAAACTAACAAGGGTGAAAAATAATTACCAACATAGTAGTGATATCAAAGCAGATGTACTCAAAGTAGTGATGTTAAAGAAAATGGCTTTCTCCAAAAGACACCACTTGTATGAGTTGAAAAGGCAAGTAAGATGGATTGAAAATTGGTTTTACCCCAACAATCTCATGGCACAATTACCTCATTTCAGGGGTGCTTCTTCACCTAGCCACATAGAAACAGAGCTGAGTCATGAAACCAATCCTTATTATCAGTACAAAAACAAAATTAACTACAATTCATAGATAGACAATCTCACTCCTATATTCCAAACTTCAATCATGAGCACAAACTTCGTTCTCGTCATTCATATAGAACTTTTTCCACCAGAACATGTGCCTTAAAACACAAGACAAGAGGAGTACTAAAAGAAGCCAATGGTGTACTGGCCAACTTTGACTCAACTTCACACAAGACAGTCTGAGCAGTGAAAAGAAAAACCAGTACTGAGGTTCACAGCTATGTTCATGGACTCAGTAAATGCCAGGCATAAACCTTTTTCTAGCAAGGATCAGGTGACCAAAATTTAGAGCATCTGAAGATGATTATCAACTGGCTATTATAATTGAATCTCTTTAAATTTTGTTTAACTCACACATATGACTTCTCTTTAACATTTACATAGGTACATCGTTCATACAGACAAGTATGGATGAGGCTTTTAAAAGAGATATCAGAGTCAGAACCCACTGCCAGCGAGCCCATTCAGTACTCCGGTGGGGTAACTGTAACATCTAAGAAGCTTCTTCCCCAGGCAGATGCCCCATTGCCAACAGGCCTGTTCAGTACCCTGATGGGTTTTCCTGTTTATACCACAGGTCGGTACTCGTTGCCGACGGACCTGTTCAGTATCCCAGTGGGTTAACCTCTTACACCCTTTTTCTATCAGAGGCCCTTGTCCCAAATTCATCTTAAAGATAAATTTTATGATTTGCTTATGCATAGATGAGTGGGGGAGTAGCTCTGAAAAACCATCTAGGAGTGGGATGGTATCAAAATTGGAAAAATGTTCTTGATATATGCCTGTAAAGATTTGTCCAAATGAACAACTAACCTCTGTAACTGTATAAAGTGAAAGTCATGGAGTGGCTGGACAAGCAAAATGTATATATATATATATATATATATGTATTTGATATTATGGCAGCCAATAGATAATAATCAACAGATGGCTTAGTCCTGGAGACCTTTTTTCCAAAATGGTACCTGAATGAATAATAACTCAATGCCCATAGCTATTGCTACTTAAAAAAACAATATCCTCGTTCCATCTAGTGTGAAACCAAGTCAAATGGCACAAGTAAGCCATAAGTTCATAAGTAAAAGCCCTTTTGAAGCTTAAATCACTCATGGAGGCAGTGCCAGGTGGACAAGCACTTGTATGAATAAAGAGGACAAGTCTGAAAAACCTAGCAGCACACATTTATTTACTTGACACAGGCATTCCAATTACCCAGTGAAACTCAGAAATTTAATTCAAATTAACACAGTCCTTTGTAAAAATAACCAATGGCTGAAAATAGGAATACTAACAAAAGACTTCCCTTTTGTTTTCAAAAACATCCTGAGCCTCACCGAAGAGAATATCTGCATCCTTCAAAAGAACCCTATTGATAAAGAAAACTCCTGTACATATATACAAAAACAATTTCATTGAATGTTACTATGAGAGGGTAGGGGATGAAGAAGCCATTTCTTCACCTACCAGCTCTAGTTTAGATTGCTGACTCATGTTATGAATGAACTCTTGCTTAGAAATAGGTTTATGATATACCTTTAACTAATGTCCATTCACTACAAATGCAGTTTGTTCTTCATCTATTGTCCTTATTTTGACAGAAACATTATAAAAAATAGTCACAATTTCATATGGTCCCATCCATCTAGTGGTAAGCTTACCTTTGAAATGTTTAAACCGTGAGTCAAACAACAGAGCCCAATCACCTTCTTCAAAATTTTTCTTCTTCAAAAACTTGTCATGCCATTTAGTCCTCTGATTCTGTATTAAAGCAGTTCGTTGGACAACATCTTGTCTGATTTCATCAAGCTCATTCAATTGCATCAACCTTTGCTCCTAAGCTTCATCTAAATTCATGCTCAATTGTGTAGCAGCATGAAAGGTCTTCACCTGAAATTATATAGGGAGCAAAACATACTTCCCATAAACAAGCTGATATGGGGTATGCCCTGTGGTGTTTCTCCACGTAGTTCTATAAGCCCACAATGCCTCTGGTAGCCTGTCTGCCCAGTCCTTGTGATGCATATGCACAGTCTTGGTTAAAATGGCTTCTAACACTTTATTTGTTGATTGCACCTGACCATTTGCTTGGGGGTGGTAAGGAGAGGATTTATAGTGTTTAATCCCATATTTCTCGGTTAGTGCTTTCATTAATTTAGAGACAAACTGTGCTCCATTGTCGGTTACAATTTCGCGAGGAATCCCAAAGCGAGTGAAAATTTCTTCATAAATGAACTCTATGACTAATTTCTCAGTGGCCCTTAATAGAGCTTTTGCCTCCACCCACTTAGTCACATAGTCAGTACAGACTAAAATATATCTTTTCTTTCATGACATTGGTGAGATTGGTCCAACAAAGTCCAATCCCCATTTTTCAAAAGGTTCAATTTGTACCTGAGCTTGTAAAGGCATTTCATCAGTAGCAATGGGTCTTCCCATTCGTTGGCAACTGTCATAGCCCTGTACATATTTTTCAGCATCTTTAAAAAGTGTAGGCCAATAATACCCTTGATGTGACACCTTGTATGCTGTCTACTTGTCTGAAAAATGCCCTCCACAGGGTCCATCATGACAGGCTTGAAGGATATCGTACATCTCATCCTCCCTCACACACCTCCTGATAATCAAGTCTGGGCCTGTTCGAAAGAGGTCATTACCTGCCCATGAATAATTGGCACTTTGTTGTATGATTCTTCGTTTTTCGTAGGATGACAGATGAGCAGGTATTTTCCTTGTGACCAAATAATTGGCTATATCTGCAAACCATGGTGTTTTAATAGAAACAACAAATAAATGTTCATCAGGAAAGGTATCATCTACAGGAACATTATCATCAGTATGAGTCAATCTTGAGAGGAAATATGCAACCATATTTTCCTTCCCTGGTTTATCAACTATAGTAATGTTAAATTCCTGTAGCAAAAGAAGCCATCTAGTAATTCTGCCACTAGTTATAGGTTTATTAATAAAAAATTTAATAGCAGAATGATCAGTATGAACAAATACATCATAGCCAGTATTATAATGCTGGAATTTATTGATGGCATGAACTACTGCTAGAAACTCTTTTTCAGTTACTATATAGTTGAGTTCTGCTGGTGTTAAACTTTTACTGATGAAATAAATAGCGTAGTAAGACTGATTTTCTTTCTGTCCGAGAACTCCCCCTAAGGCAGTGTCTGAAGCATCAGTTTGTATATGAAAGGGCAAAGACCAATTTGGCCCCCGCAGAACTGGTGTTGAAGACAATTCTGATTTTAATGTGTCAAAGGCTGTCTAACAGTGTTGATCCCAACAAAAACCAATGTCTTTGGCTAATAATTTGAACAATGGAGCTGCTATCTTGGTAAAATTAGCAATAAACCTACGATAGTAACCCACATGTCCCAGAAAACTTCTAATTTCTTTTTGTGTAGTTGGTGGAGACAAACCAGTAATGATTTCAATTTTTGTTGGATCTACCTTAATACCTTCTGATGAAATGTGGTGCCCTAAAAAAATGCCCTCAGTTAACATCATTTTACACTTTTCATAACTTAAGGCAAGATTTGTTTCTTGGCACCTAATTAAAACTTTCTCTAGGTTATCTAAGGCTTCCTTGAAATCATTACCATAGACTGTGAAGTCATCCATATATATTTCCACACAATCATGAACTAAGTTTGCTAGAATACCTAACACTGCCCTTTGGAAGGTGGCAGGAGCGTTACACAAACCAAATGGTAACACCTTGTAAGCATAAGTTCCCCATGGGCAAGTGAAAGTAGTCTTTTCTTGGTTTTCTGGGGATATTCTTATCTGGTTATACCCATTGTATCCATCAAAAAAAGAAAAATATTGTTTTCCTGATAAAGTGTCCAAGACCTGATCTATGAAAGGAAGAGGGAAGTAGTCTTTGAGAGTTGCTATGTTTAATTCCCGAAAATCAACACATATTCTCCTCTTACCTCCCTTCTTTGGGACAATCACCAATGGAGATACCCATTTGCTATCAGAAATGGGATAGATAAAATCTGCATCCAACAACTTTTGTAACTCATCCTTCACAATGTCTTTAAGCGCATGATTCATTCTTCTCTGTGGTTGCCTTACCGGCCTAATGTTTTCCTGTGTATAAATATGATGGATGCATGTGTCAGGGTGAATGCCTTTCATGTCCGTATAAATCCAAGCAAATGCCCCAGACTGTGCTTTAAGTAATTTAACTAACTGATTTTGTTGGTCTTGACATAGATTTGCATTAATAAACAAGGACCTTCCTGGACTAATCTCCATTGGTATGGTTGATGCTCCAACCTTCTAATCTATGAATAAAACCACTGATGATGAGATGGTTGAAGGGTAGTACTGTTCTTGAAAATCTTCTGTGAAAACATGGTCTAAGTCAGATAAGGACTGGGGGAACTCAATACTAGTAGTGGCTGAGATAAATTGATCTAGGATATCATCTTCAGTCTGGTCTTCCAGCCCCCTAGTTTGACTGATGGACAGTAAGGGTTGTTCCACGTCCTCATCCCCGTAAGGACTCTCTAACCATAGCATATTTTCTGATACAGGCTGTGCTGGGGGATAAATAATAAGGTTCTGTAGAGAAGTGCCATTTGATATAGTTAAAATACCTTCTCTACAACCTATAAAGGCATTGGTAGTGGCTAACCAGGGCCCGCCTAGTATAACAGGATGTTCCCCCATTGGGTGTTTAGTTTGGAGTACCAGAAAATCCACTGGATACTCCCAAGAAGCTACTGTGACAGTAATATCATCTAATGCCCCCACAGGTTTAACTGTGCTCCTATTAGCCAACTCCAAAATGGTAGGAGTAGGTCTGAGGAGATTATACAACTGAAGTCTCTGCATGGTGGTCATAGACATGACATTAATTGTAGCCCCCAGGTCAACTAGAGTGTTTCCTATTGGAATCTCATTAATGCAAATGGTCACCACTGGGTTTCCAGGGTTTACAAATTTCAGAGGTAAGGGATAGTCTGAAATATAATTGGACAGCTGGCCTATAACGTGTATTGTGGGTGGATCTTTTTGTTTTCGACCAGGTTTCTTCAAGAATAATTCTCTTACCATTTTTGAATAGATAGGAACGTCTCTAATGGCCTGAAGTAATGGAATCTTGATACAAACGTTTTTCAACTCATTTTCCAAATCAAACTGTGGATGAACCACAAGCTTCTCTATTAATAACCTCTCTAGATAAGGGGGGTTGTTATTCAATTGTGGATGAACAGATGATTGGGAATTTTGAGTTCCAAGCACTTGAGTGTTTTCTGAGGTAATCTGCACTTCTTCTTCCTCTGGAATTTCTTTTTCAGTGCTTTCTTCTCCAGACTCTTCTTGAATAATCACTGCTGGAGGAGTTTTATTTAATGTTTTCCTAGACCTTAATTGTATTTCCTGGATAGGAGCTGAATGGATCACATAAGTCGGGGCCATTTGTATTTCAGCATTATGAAGCAGCTGGGATGGCCTGTTGTTAGGGTTTGGGATAGGTTTAGCTGGAAACAATGTAGGTCGAGGTGGGTTTGGATTTTGATACTGTTGTGGAACTGGGGGTATAGGAGGAAGTGCAGGTGGTGTAAATCTAGGTAATAGTTGTTGCATATTTGGGGGCATTGGACAGTAACTAGGAGGGGTGTGTAATGGGGTTGTTGGTTGTGTTCCTCCATAGGACTGTCCCTGTGGTCCCCCATATGACTATCCTCACCAACCTTGCTGCCATGGTTGGGTCTGAGTAGGCTGAGGAGGCCAATTCTGCCACATTTGTGGACTCCATGGCTGCTAAGATTGCTTCATGGGATAGTAATATGCAGGGCTTGGAAAAATAGGTTCTGGGTACATGCTTTGGGGTCTAGGCTTCCAGGGCCTTTTTGATGCATATGATGGATCCATAGGTTCAACATTAATCTTGTAAAAAGCTTGCAATTCTGGTAAAGAAGGGCAATTGTCAGTAGGGTGTTTATCAGAGCAAAGAGCACAGACTGAAATAGTATTAAAAGGGCACTCTTTCAAAGGGTGTCTTTTTCTACATTTAGGGCAAAATATGTGTAGTGCTGCCATGTCCTCTTCCTCTTGCCATTTATTTGTTTTCAATGCATCAAATTAGGAACTCAAGGTGCCTAAAATGTCAGTTTTGAAATTTTCTAACAGGTTCCCCAATTCAACTCTTGTGATCCCACTAGTTCCTGTTGTCCTAGAAATGCGGGAAGGACCTTCCCTTGTGTTTTTTCCAACCTTGGCTCTACTTCTAGAATATTTTCTACATAGTTCAGTAATCTCCTCAAAGGATTTATGAGATACATCACCTGATGCCATGAGGTTGAGTATTTACACATATTCCTCCAGAATCCCTTTCAGAAAAAGAGTTCTGACTGCATCCTCTTGTAAGGTGTTATACTTAGACTTCTGTAACACAAAGCAGAAGCATTCTAAAAAGTCCTCAAGACTCTCCTCTTCTTGCTGTTGCATTTTAAAGATATCATTTTGAGAGTTTCTAGGTCCACAATAGTCTCGGTATTTTCTAAGGAAAGCACTCTTCATCTCTTCCCAAGTTCGAATAGTGGATTCCCCCATACCCATAAACCATCTAAGGGCAGAATCTTTAAGGGTGGCTAGAAAAAGTTTTAACTTTTGTGCATTGTGTAGATAATTATAACTCCTACACAGGATGTCAAACTCAAATAGAAAGGTATCCGGATCTTCAGTACTTTTCCCATAAAAGGTAGGTAATGAATATGCTGGGATATTTTTCATATTGACATTTCGTGCAAGATCCAAAATGGGGAAGGCAAAAGTTGTTTCAGTTCGTCCTTCGTGTTCTCCCTCCCCTTCCATATGGTGCCCAGTTTCTTGATCACTCATGACAAGAGGATTCCTAAACCAATTGACACCTAACCTGTCTCTTCTTGGGGATGGAATGAAATCCCAACGGTCTGGCCTAGGACAAGATTGAAGATTGAAAGGATCTGTGGTAGATTCCACTTGAGAAACCACCAAATTTTGAGTATGTCTGAAAAGGGAATTCACTCTTTCTATGTTCACTGTGTCAACTAAATTGGAATCTTCCTTTTTTGGTGAAGCTTGTTGAGTCTATGGAATCTCCACTGAGTGTAACTGTTCACTGAGTATAACCTCAGTTCCTGATGGTCTGGTTCCTAATTCCACTGAATTTTGAGTGTTGTTTTTTTCTACCTCGTTGCTGGTATTCCTATCCCTAGGGTTAGTGAGGGGGGGGGGGTTGTTTCCAAAAAGATCAGAATGAATTTTAATGTATCTACCCTTACTATCTCTGGGTCTCATCAAAATTACTAAAAATGACAAAACTTATAATCAAAGGAATCAAAATACCTATGCTATAGATAGGCTTTGAAGGAACCTGTTATAATAGATGCGCAGGTTCTTACCTCTCGTCTTACCGTCCCTTCTCCTCCAATATGCAAATACCAACAGAAAAACAATCAAGAAATCAATATAGAACAAAACTGATCAAAAAATGTCTAAATGTATCTACTGCTGCTATCGCTAAATTTTGTCTAAGCAACAAAACAAGGCAATCACACCTCTATGCTACAGGTGGGTTTGAAGGAACCTGTTATAACAGATGCCCAGGTTCTTACCTCTCTTCTTACCGTCCCTTCTCCTCCAGTCTGCAACAACTAGTCACACCTAAAAATGCTGTGAAAAATGAGCAAGATACCAGCTTACCTTAGAGCAACTCCCCGGCAATGGCGCAAAAATGTTGGGTAATTTTATTGTTATTTAATTTACCTTGATTTAATTATCAACCGGAGTACGTATACTTCGAGCTGCTACACTATATGTGCAGGCAAAGTAGTTGCAATGCTCATATTTAAAGAAATTCTAGTCTACTCACAAACAAGAAACAAAATGTAATTGATGGAACTATTACTCTATTAAATGATCAATGCCAAGAGTTATTAAGTCTGTCCTAAAGAAAGGAAATCAACTTGCTAATCCTTATCATACAGTCCTCAATACTGTCAGATCTAATGTAATCTTCAGCAACCTTAAGCTATACTAACTATCGATCTATTCTTCAAGGAAAATAACCAAGCAAGTAAGTAATTTATTAAAGGAAAATCCTAGTTCCAAGCTTACCTACAGAATGAAGATGCTGGGACAATCCTAATGGTCTTATATCGTATCAACCCTAAAGAATCCGATGCCAAAATTTATACAAACACTTATCACTCTCAAACAACTAGTGAAATGAAATCTGTCTCTTCTTAACCCTAAATCGTTCACAAATAGTTACAAACTGAAATTTAACTTGCTGCTAATGTCAAATATACTCTACCTGCGTTGTAGGCACACAAAAGAATATTGGAACTATCCAAAGAATACACACACACTCTCATTTGCATGTATTATGGAACTGATATTCAAACTCTAGGAAACAATGCTGTCATCAATTAATGAACTATGATTCTTTTCCTTAATTTCATTCAACACCATGAAGTAAACAGAAGCATGATTCCAATCCTTATATAGCCAATTTAAAATGCTGTTTGGAAAACCCTAAATACTCTGTAAATTAAGATCTTTAAACCCTCTATAGATTTAATAGGTACTGCAAGTTCTTTCACATTTAGAAACAATACAATCCAATCTTTTAAAGTATTCCACAGTTTCATAAACTCTATAACCCTGAAAGGATTCTTGAACAAGGATTGCAACCATCAAATAACCAGTATCAAGCTGGAAGCAAAAGAAGTATGAAATCCAAATCTACTTTCAGTCCTCTGTTCAATTGATCCTACAACAAACTAAATACAATCACATTCATCATACCCATTGTAATGACATCGAACTAGTTCTATGTAAATGCGAATCTCATTCCCAAATCACAAGTGAATA
The DNA here is from genome assembly GCA_001517045.1 of Pseudotsuga menziesii. Classification (NCBI taxonomy): domain Eukaryota; kingdom Viridiplantae; phylum Streptophyta; class Pinopsida; order Pinales; family Pinaceae; genus Pseudotsuga; species Pseudotsuga menziesii. The sequence continues at coordinate 141,888 of LPNX011209160.1, read as the reverse complement.
AAGCTATTGGCATTCATTTACGAAAACAACCTTAAAACATGTAATCTGGCTTTACTTACAGCAAAAGAAAACAATGATATGCACATTTGGTCAGAGTTGAAGGTGGGCCCTGCCTTCAACGCCTACAAGTCTGAAATCAAAAGCTTAAGGAGATAAACGCTCGATCAATTAATAAAAGCAGAGTTTTACAGTCTTCTGTGTGTGTGTATACATCCTTAGGGTTTCCAAGTTACATTTTATACTTGAAATACAAAATAAATCGACCTTGGAGCAAGGATCGACCCTATCGTAACAATTCTACACCTATCTCGGCATACATGAACCAAAAGATTGGATTCAAATCCCTTGAAATCCATACACTGCTAAAGATGGAGGACAACAACGCCTTGAGCAAAGGACAACCACGAAACAACACCTGAATAATCTTCACATGCATCTGGAAAGCGATGTGAACCCAAGAGAGACATCTCCTCTGTGGACAAAATCCCCCAAATCGTTGGCTCATATATCTTCTGAGCGTCGGGACAAGCATTGGGTCTAATAACCAAAATACCATTGCATGAAAGAAATAAAGACTCATTAATTGACCCATTATTAAATGAAAACTAAAGGTTCCATTATATACATAAAAACAAAGCAAAATAATAAATAACAATTAAAAAGTCACTTATCAAAGCACCTTGCAATGTTGATCTTTAAAAGGCATAACCAAGCACAAAACATCACTAAATAGAACTGATTATTACTTGGTTGCATGGAACTTGGAACTAGAAAATATAGTGCTGAACAAGTCAAAATAGGAGGCCAACAAACATCCATACTAGTCAACTGATAAATAAGAGTATTAAAAATATTAAAATAATATGTTATATTCGTACATTTTTTCATTTTCATTCCATACAATTATCTCTTCAAGTAAAGTTTGTTTGTTAAAAACTCCATCATATACAAGCCTTCCAATTTGCTCCATAAACTTGTTGTTGATTTTTCTCCAATGATATTGAACAAGGCATCATCCGCAAGACATAAATGAATTGTGCTAAGTGCTCTGGCATCCAAGTCCTCCCATTCATCGTTTGTCGTAGTTACTAGCATCTTTTTCTTGCCATCTAAGACCTTCGGCAACCCTTGTTGAACTAATAGATCTCACATCTTAAGTTTCCACAATTCAAAATTATTTTTGCCATTAAACTTCTCAATTTCAAATTTAGTTATAGACATCTTTGTCATCAAAGTTTTATACACTAACTCAAAACAAAAAAAACTAACTTCAGAGAACTTGAACCAACTATTCACCTCTGATCACATGACTTTATTCAAACACGTTGGTTTCATATCTAAACAATGTCGTCTACAAGTATAGGCTCTTCAAGAGCAGCCTCTCATAGAATATTTCTTCACCAACGACCTCAAGGATAGTTTTTATATTTTTGTTTAAATCTACGTGAAAGTCCCTCCTTCACATCCTCAGACCAACAATGTCGGCTCCGGATCTTATTCCCTCACGACAGGAGCAACAATAATGGGTTTCTCTCTCTTCTTCACGTTCCACGTGGGCGGCTCCTTCATGTCTCTTCTCCGGTGGAAACTTCTTTAAAGAATGACGACTCCCCGAGGAAATCAATGCTCTCCGTTTGTCTTGATCAGGTCAGCAAACTCTACGGCGACTTGTCTGGAGCATCACTCTTTTCACCTACGCTCTGATACCACTCATTGGAAAACATAGTCTAAAATTAGATTAATAGACAGAAATTTTAATGAAAAAAAAATACATAAAAGTTTGATGTGGTAAAACCCCAATTTGGAGAAACATTACAAAACAAAGTACAAAGTATTAATGTCTTATTTCTTCAATAATTGAGAAAACAATTAGGCATTTCCTCATCCATGATACACATATTCGCTTACTCCTCTCAAAATTACATATAAATATATTTATTTGAGAGGTTACATAGTTAGGAGAACTACCACGAGTTAGAGAAACTTCCAACAATTAGGCATTTCCTCATCCATCATACATATATTCGCTTACTCCTCTCAAAATTACATATAAATATTTTTTTTGAGAGGTTACATAGTTAGGAGAACTACCACTAGTTAGAGAAACTTCCAACTAACCAACTATTAGACAAACTAACTAGGTTAAGTAAACCAATACCAAGTTTAGAAAAAACCATTTAGTTAAATTAGTTGTCATAAATTTAACAGACTAGAGATGGCTTTATATGGGGATGGAGGGGATGGAGCAGGGTTTTTTTAATGCTACTAGATGCACTCTTAGTCTTGCTATTTGTTTAAGAAGCTCATATTTTTCATCTCTCAAACCATTCCTCTAACAATATTCCATATTAGGATTGTCTCTATTAAATTGTCAATATCCTTCATCCTATTTTCAGTATTCTAAGTGGATGTACACAATGAGAACATACATAAATCAAACTTAGGACAACAATCTTCTCCCAATTTTTGTGGCAAAGGAAAAACATCTGGGCTTGAGGCACAAAATTCAGATTCTGGAGACTCATCATCGGAGCCAGAATCACAAGAATCTTCACAAATAGGAAAACTCATCCGATTCAAGATAATAAATCTCACCATCAAGGTACTCCGTGGCAGAACAAAAGAATAAGTCCCACCATTCATGTTCAAGCTCTTCTACAAAGAGAGTTGCAAGTCTTGGCCTTTCCTACTTATGTGGAAAATTATTAACCCAATGGGCATGCTTCTTACTATTATAACAAATACAGTTTTTAGAAGGAGAAGATCATTTTTTCAAATAAGAGATCGTCTGGAGTACTTCTTCTTCTTACACTGACATGAAGAGATCTGATACTTTGGTGTGCTCTCTTTGTATGCACCAAGATCCCTTTATAATGTTAGAGTGAACTTATTATCAAGTATTTTAAAATCCTTACAGACTCGTATCTGGAGGTAATGTTATTGTATCATTTGCTTGATATGTTGACTGGCCACTACCAATGACATTCCTGGAGTGAAATGTTCTTATCCTTAAAATATTATTCTACAACATTGGTAGAGCTCATGGGAATCTTGAGATATAACTTGATATAAGTAGGATTTAGCAAAAATATTGCTACTCGAATAAAATTCGTATGGTATTGTTGGCACCCCAACAACTCCCCTTCATTTTGGTAAAATCAAAGGGGTCCCTCATATAAATTTTGTAAATAATTAGCTTTTGATTTTATTTTATTTGATAGGTGATTTCGTAGTCTTCTTTTCTTTGGTCCTTTAATCTTTATGATGCTTGTCTCTTGGCTTGATTTTCATTTCACAAGGTTTTGATGATTCCTTGAACTTCTTAGCTTCCTTGATGTTTAAAAAGATTGCATGCTGTTAATTGAGGTTATCTAAGTTGACTCTGTGCTTTAGTTTGAAAAGATTGGGTTATTTTGATCTTACTACATTTTCACAAAGTTTCAATCTTTGATTCTTTAGTTGGTTGAGAGAGAATTTTGGCGGATCATACTATTTGTAAGTAAATGATTATTTTGATCATTTTTATTTACATTTTGAAAGTGTGCATATTTAAGAATAAGACTATGCTTTTGGTTCTATCTTTTATTGAAAATACCAAATTTATACGAACATTGATTTTCCTATTTAAAATTTATGTTATGTTCGTAGTTTGTATGTTTTTTTTAGTGAAACATGAAGAATTCTATTATGATTGATTTATGTTCAATTTTTGTTGTCTTAAACAAATCAAACTTTAAAGGAAAGGTATCTCAATTTTTGAAAGTTCCTTAATCAAAGTCAAAAGGAGTTGAGTGCTCAAATGCATTGAACGTTTCATATTTGTACTTTTCTTTCTAAACTCAAAATCTGGAATGAATTATTGGAATAAATAAATTCTTTCACTTCTTTTACTTGTCTCTTATTAGATTCAATTTCTTGATTTGGACAAGTTTATTAATGTAGGTTGAAAGAACTTTAAGAGATCATTTTTCTTTACTCTTTTCCAATAAATTTCCAATATTCACAATCTATAATCTCTCCAATATAACATTGATGATTTTAATGGTCAGTTTTGGTTGTAAATTTGTGACCGCAATAGTAAATGAAAATGGTAATCATTCAAAAGTTTACTAGATAATTGTTAATGTTACAACTATCATGTATATTGGAAAGAAGAAAGATTATTGCTACTAAATGCTATATCCCTAGTCAGTTGACAAACAAAACGTTATCACCATTTTGTTTTATGCTTTTTCAATTACATATCTTCATTAATAGTTCTTTACAGCTTCATTAAAATATAACATTTATTATTTGCCAACACATTTCTTTAAAAGATTGGCAGTAATTAAATCATAATCTCATGCTTATTTGAAATGCGTTAGTTAATGTGTAGTTTTGTATTGTTGAAATATTGCATGGATTAAAGTGCATGCAAATAACATTAGATTACTAAAAACGATCCAATACATATTATTCTTTTGTCAAAATCAGCTTGAAAATCACATGTTTGCAGTACCATCAAATGCGCATAAGAAGATTTTATCAAATCATTTAATAATTAATTAATATCGAAATATATCTTGTTAAGTGCAGGTGTGACAAATAATAATAGTGAGATGGGATCTCATAAGGAAAACCATAATGAATGATGAGATTGTTGGAATAATAGTTTACGCCTGAAATCACGAAATTAGTTATGTAGATTTAACCAAGCTTGAGGATTGATGAAGAAAAGATAACAAAAATGGGGAAGACACATTTTTGCATGGATGATTGAGAGTAAACAGTGAAGAATCAACCCAAACAATTAAAAACCCACTTTACAAATGGGCAGAATTACCTTTGCTCGCGGGCCGTTTCAACCATATTTTTCCAGAAATATTTCTGTTATGACCAGAACGTTATACTTCCTGATCGTACGTTATACTTCCTGATCGTCTATATAAGGATGAAGATTCGATTGACTGAAGGGGAGAACACTCCAGGAAACTATGCAAATCTTATTTTGTTTTTATTTTTTTGCAAGTTTCTCTGCTAGGATGGTCTCCATAAACCAAAGAGATGACTGTGTTTTTCTTTCTGTTTTGTTTTCTTGTTACTATGCAAAACTGAATTTTTCTCAGGAGAAAACTATTTTGAAGCTATGGTGCTTTGAATGGACATTGCAACCTGTTCTCACAGCTTCGTAAAATTTCTTTTATGGAGTAATTGAAGCAGATTTACTTGTTATATTCATCATCATCCTTTATGGGATTGAAGCAAACTGTAAACTTTGCTTTTAGTTTATGCTTCATTTCTTATGATCGGAGTCTTTGAAAACTTATTTTGAAAAATAGTGATTGTTGTTGTATTTGATCTATCAGCTGATATTGATTTACTTTGCAGAATTAAAAACATATAACATTTTTTTCGTGATCTTAATCCGTTAATTTGTAAGAGCTTTTAAGTTTTTTTTAGCATGTAATAGTTTAATTGTGAGACTGTTCTTCAATTTAAATTTAATATATGTTTATCTTTTAAATGCAAGCTGAATTAATATTAATTTTAACTCATACTCTTGGCCAAGATAGGTAGTCAGCATTTAGGTTATCATAGAATAGAATTAAGAGCTACCATTTTTTGCATTTAGCTTAAGATAATCTTTAGCATTAGTTAGTCATTAGGTTAAATTTCTCTGATTTGTTAACAATTTGGCTTGAGTAAACTTGGCACACACCCACCTTAGAGAGACTCTCTATTCTGAGAGCACATCATACAAGCAGCAGGGCCTTGATCCTATGAAGGACAGTTACTTTAAACACATACAAGATTGCATTAAGTCGAGTGTGTGGGTTGTCTTTGGGTAAGTTGGCCTAGGACAGTTTTTCCGACCAAAGGTATCGAATTTGAATCAGAATTCAAGCTAGAACTTGGTAACTATGCTTTAAAGTGGGTGTATCATGAAGTAGATGAGAAACTATTTTTAAATTGGTTGTATCATGAAGTAAACTATTTCTAATTTGTTTAAGATCTTAAAAATCTCATATTTTTCTTGTTAGCACATATATGTATTGGTTGTCAATATTCATCCCTGTAAAATGTGCTTGGAGATTACCATAATCCATCGGCTTACATTTATCACTCTAACACTCTTTTTGTCCTGATGTCTTCTGAAGTTTACCATAATTCATCAGCTTACATTTATCACTCAAATACTCTCTTTTTGTCCTAATGTCTTCTGAGTACTCTGTGAAAGGAGTGGATGGCAGATTTCTTCCTGGAAGGAAATATTCTTCTCTTGAGGGATCAACTTTGTTGTAGCAGCTAATCCTTTTTTTTGCTGCTAATCATTTTTTT
>LPNX011209160.1:0-135362 GCA_001517045.1 Pseudotsuga menziesii | reverse complement strand
AGGTTGAGATATGTAAGGGTACAGATTTATTTGGTTTTTTGCTGAGATACTTCCTTAAATCATCTTTTTCATCTTGATACTTATTCTCCTAGGCAGTAAGGTAAGAAATTCAAGTCCAATCGAATGTAATAAGCTGAGTATTCTTTGAGATATCTGTTTGAATTATACTGTGCAAATGAGAGGTAGATTTGGCTGTTTGGGTCAGTCTGAGAGGCTAGTGTACCAAATCTAATGACTATCATGCAAACTGAATGATTCCAGAATTTATAAATATATTTAAAAGGTATATAGGTAAGAAAGATCATAGATATATGAACTAACATAGATCCATCTAAAAGGGGATCTATCAAGCACTGAAAGGAATTAAATCTCTCAAGATGCAAACCCTTTTTTTGAGTGAAAATGTTGATGAAATGTGTAATCCAATGCTTATGATTTTAGTTTATGTAATTTATGTTCTTATATATATATATGCAATTCTAAACAATTTAATTTAATTTAAGTTTACATGTTATTTTTAATAACATTTTTTTATTTTTTTATAAAGGATACTTGTCAACTCTAAGATGAGCACTGAAAAAGTTACACATCTCTCTCCTACTGGACTGTAAAATGCACCTTAATCATTTAAAGACAGAATATATGGATAAAGATAAAATATAAAATGCTTAAGTAAAAACATAAAATACCCATAAAAACAATAGATTTCGCAACAACTAGAAAACCAACTTTGAAGCAGGGAAGCAACCCTCTCCTTGTACAATCCTAATATCCAATGGGGAGTTTTATAGTTGACAAATCATACGAGAGAAAATGGCTACTTCTGTCGGACTTGCTTATGCTCCCAACATAATATTCATCCCACTTCGATGATCAATCTAAATGCGAATAGTTACAGCGTTACACAGTATGTGTTGACTATCTCCAATAGCATGCTATGCAGCTTCTCCGGTGCAGAGAAGAATGGACTATGGTCTGTGTCCAGACTGTAGATTTCTCTGGTGGCGAATTGGCTATCAGCTCTTCTTGCTTGGCAAGAAACAGCGCTTTATCTTTAGTGGCTTTGACGTAAATTCTTGGAACAACCCCATACCTTTCATTTGTGGTCTCCAGGTTCAGGTTCGTTATTGCCATGGTTGGAGATAGTCGGAGTAACTGAGAAGCCAAACTGGCATCCTGTCAACATTAAATTATATTTAGTACTGCTCTGCCATTGAATCAATCGATAAATAATATGATGATTAATGCACTTACGAATGTGGAGGTTGTCCCATAGAAGCAATCCTTCTGAAACTTTTTGGGCACTATACAAGATGTAGGAAGTTCTCCAGACCCATTGCCAAAGGTGAATTCAACCTGCTCAACAATGTTTTCCTCCAACAACATCTGCACAGACGATCATACTCTCAATTATATCTACATATCTATATTTTATTAATTAAATCCATGCAATAGATCGAATCCTTACTAATTCCTTTTCCCGTTGCATGAATTTTCCACCCCGAATCATATGACCGCAGACATAAACTGCCACAGCAATGAGATGTGGGAAGACTTCCGATGCTCGGGCTACGCTAACTCCTCCCATGCTGTGTCCCACTAACACTATCTGCAATTAAAAGACATTTGGCTTAAACAATCGATCATAGATGGCTGCAAATCCAGCATAATAAAAAACATTTTAGTTAATCAAAACCATCGATCATAGATGGCTGCAAAGCCAGCATAATCAAAAACATTTTAGTTAATCAAAACCATCGATCATAGATGGCTGCAAAGCCAGCATAATCAAAAACATTTTAGTTAATCAAAACCATCGATTATAGATGGCTGCAAAGCCAGCATAACAGAAGGAACCAAAGTTTAAGAACTTACAAAGAAAATAATAGTGTTTACCTGAAGGGGAAAAGAGAACTTGGCATCCATACAGAATAAGAAGGAAAAGAGAACTTGGCATCAATTGTGACAAATTCAAGAAAACATTGCAGCAGGATTCAACTGTGCATGGTCTTTGAGATTTTCAGGCATAGAGATAGGGTAGGGTGAACCAACAATGAGAGGAAAAAATATGACACTTCTTAAACTGAATATGAAATAGAAGAAAGTAGTCAACTGTCAAAGAAGACTCTCTAGGTCTATCCTTCAACTACTACACTTTTACATAGTCAATAGACTGTTATTGCATCCAGAGAAGGAGATCGTTAGCCACGTTATGCACGTCACTTGCTATCGACAAAAAAACAAAATAAAAAAAATAAAATTGTGGATCCATATATTTATGTAGGGTAAAACAAAAAAAAATACAGTAATAAAAAACCAATAATAACTTACATATAAAGAAATTGGATCTCTTTGTATGCTTTCTCGATCTAGGTTTAAAATGGATTTATGCTGGTAGTATATCTTTGAACTTTCCTAAAATTGTGTAAGTTTTGTCAGTTAACATTCATGCCTTTTCAATACCTATCAGTTTGATGAAACTTGTTGAGATCTCACAAAGAACTTAGAATTAGGATACATTGGGGCCCCCTAACTTCTCAAGTGTTCTCGAGTGACCAAGAACATCAACTATATATATATGAATGTATAATTGTGGATTCATATATTTATGCATGGTAAAACAAAAAAGAATATAATAATAAAAACTCAATAATAACTTACACCTAAAGAAATTGGATCTCTCTAGATGCTTTCTAAATTTAAGTTTAAGATGGATCTATGCTGGTAGTATATCTTTGAACTTTCCAAAAGTTGTGTTACAAGTTTTGTCAATTAACATCCATGCCGTTTCAATACCTCTGAGCTGGTTGAAACTTGTTGAGATCTCACAAAGAACGTAGAATTAGGATACATTGGGGCTCCGTAACTTCTCAAGTGACCAAGAACAGTCAACTATATATATATGAATGTATTACAGTCATTGATGCAACGACCTTTTCTGTCTGTGGAAGCTGGGCGAGAAAGTCCATGAGAGGTTGGTTATATTCGTCAAAAGACATGATGGAATCTGCAACAGCAGGATTTGAACCAGCGCTCTTCAGATCGATGGCTGACACCTTGTGACCATTTTTCTGTAGAAGCATCACAAGCTTATACTAACACCAAGCTCCATGCATTGCTCCATGAACCAATACAAAATGTACTCCTCCTCCTGCTGCAATCTTCTCACAATCCATTTCTTTTTTCTGTCTCTGTGTCTTATCTAATCATTCACCTCACATAGTATCTTTAAATCTTCTAATCATGTGTTATAGCTTATGAAAGCATATTCTCTTCTTCAAAACTTTAGTCTTCTTTTCTCAATTTGGAAGCAGTCGATGTTGGCCAACTTAAGTAATCAGTTATTTTCATAAAGACTATTCAATTCCTAAATCTCAGTCTCCCATGTATCATGCACTGCCTAATCATATTTAAATACCAAAATCATAATTAAATACCATACCATACTAGCAGCATATAGGAGTGAGTTAATGTTTATATTTGTATATTTTTAGTTTTGCTAAAATCTAGCTAAAAACAAAGTAGCTGAAATTGGAGTTATGGTTACTGGAATTGAAATTTTGACTATATTTATAGATGCATCCAGATTATGCAATTTCAGCAACCTAAAACTGCAATTATTTATGGAAACATTAATACAAATAATGGGAGTTGACTAGACTCTAAACCATTTGCACCTTTTTCGGCAAGTTTGGTTGGAATCCAACAACATTCACTTACCTCCAAAAGACCTGGGTTATACAATTCCAATCACTGAAAACCATCATTTAAACAATTTCTACTAGATTTTATCCAAAAAAAACTAACCCAATTTTAAATGCAAATGATCTAAAATTTATCTTACTCCCAAATAATCTAAATATTCTGACAATTAATTATCACTGAAGTGACACAAACTCCAACCGAGTAGCTCACCCATCAACCATCGACTAGTCAACATATGATTTTTTTATATGAACGTAAAAGTCAACATATGAGTTTTTTTTATATGAACGATAGTCAACATTTAATTTGGATTTTTTTTAATCGTGATTAGAGAGAAAAAGACCACAAAATTTTTTACCAAGTAAAAAGCTACTGCCTATCAATTTTGACCAATTTAAAAAGCTATGTATATATATATATACCATTTTCTTCTTAAATCTTTGTTTATATATAAATTCAAATGTTTTTTTGTTCTTTATATAAATATATTTAAAAATTAAATTACTTTTATCAATAAATATTTAAAGATTATATCTAATTACATTATAGAATAGCGGAAATTGGGATATTTAAAAAACCATAACATTAAATAAATTATTACATATCAAACTTCAAGATTTAAGGCTATTTTTCCAGTTTAAAATTCTATCAAAAGTCTTCTTTCTCGATCAAAGTATTTATTCATTAAAAGTGATGTATATTTTATTTAATCTAAATGATTTAGTTATCTAACTCAAGTCTATAATATTTACATAATATTTATCAGTAAGGTAAAATATGATTATTTTGATTATTTATTTAAACGAAGAGAAGATGGAAAATTAACTTTATTACTCGTGGTTCTTGAATCATTTTCACCTCAAGTCATTTTCATAGTTCACTTAAACCCTAATTTATGAGCTTGACCTAATACGGTGTAGATCTTCATTTATTGGTTATAATTTATTTCTTTTTATCATTTTATGTATTTCAAAGTAGATCTTCATTTATTGGTTATAATTTATTTCTTTTTATCATTTTATGTATTTCAAAGTTGTTTTCATTAGTGTATTCCCACAAGTTCTTTGGAGGTTTTCACTATTTAAATCATTTTTATGGAGGCACTTTTAAGGGACATTTTTATTGAGTCATTTTCACATGGCATTTCCACTAAAGCACTTATAAAGATTCCAATAAATAGAGAGGAATTAAAATAATCCAATTGGAGAATAAGTAAGAGAAAATGGAGATGAGATTACAACAAATAAAAAATAAAAACCAAGAAAATTAACCATCAACCTAAGAAGGAGAGGTTGTTAATCTATAAGATTAAAGAGTTAGAAGAAAAACTAAATAACAACTTGGCCCTAAATAGTTTGGAGGTAAATTGAATATCAAATTCATCATGGAAGAAATGAATAAGCATACAAGGTTAATGAGCTTAACAAAGGAGAGGTTGTTAATCTATATGATTAAAGAGTTAAAAGAAAAACTAAATAGAAATTTGGCCCTAAATAGTTTGGAGGGTAAATTGAATATCAAAAACATCATCCAAGAAATGAATAAGCTTATAGGGTTAATGAATTTAGCAAAAGAGCCTTGAACCTCATAATTTTTTGTTTCAAAAATGAGAAAGAAGAGGACATGTTAGTCAAGGAAAAACTATAAGAAAAATAATCAAGCACAAAGATAGATTAATCTGTGTCAAGGTGGGCTCTAATGAACACAAATATGGAATACTCAATAAAATCCAGCATCTAAAAGAGCTAGAAATACATATAAAGGAATATCCCATTCTAGAAGATCAAGCTAAATTAATAAAGGAATTTCAAAAGGTAAAAGAAGCTAGAAGGGAAGGAAAATGAGAAATAATCATGATTAGAAAAGTTGTTGTTAGACATAGAGACCAAAAGGATAATAATACATAGAAATTTGGGACATTGTGGATCCTATCTTGGAATTGCCATGGCTTTCCATGGGGCAAGGGCCCCATTTTAAGTTGGATCCCAAGTGAAATTGATATTGTATTGCTTGTTGAAACTTGGGAAAAAGAAAAAAGTAAGGTCCTTGACATAGAAGGATATGTCTAGTAGTCAATATGAAATAAGATATCTTATCGTAAAGAGATCAAAGGCATAGATTGCTACATAAAGAAAAACATTTTTCTTCATATTAGGCTTCACAAGAAAGATGATTTTAATCTGTACATGTGGATGGATATTTCAGATATCAATGCTAAGAATATTTATAGAGAAATAGCCTATTTCGGGCATATTAATTATACTTTTTATAAGAAGCACAATCTAGATAAGTATTATTATTACAATGGATTGGAACAAGGTATTTATGACCTAAGAAATTAAAGCAATATTATCTTGCTGGCTAGATGAGGACCTTGTTTTGGCTAGTAGATACAAAATGAACTTTGAAGACTTGGTTGAGAATTTGTTTGGTACCAATCTAATCAAGCTTTGTAGTTCTCAAAATCTAATAGTTTGCAATGGTCATATGAAGTGGTCGAAATCCAACTAGATGAATTGTATCCATGGTTTGGGTAGTAATGTTGTAGATTATGTGATATTCGATATCCTTATAAACAACCAAATAGTAAATTTTGACATCTTAAATTACCATGAGCCCGACTTTGAGCATAGATCTTTAACCCTAACTCTAAACTTTGACAGGAGCATAATCCCCATAACAGAGAATTATAGTAACAAAAAACACTTGATCTTTGCTAAAAGTAAAATTGATATATTTTTAAGGGATTTAAATAATGAAATAAATATTCTATTTAATAAGGACAATATTGAAGACCTATATGATAATTTTACCACAAACCTCTCTACTTCCATTAACAAGTTCTATATCATGGCTTCATGTAAAAAGGAGAATAGAATAACCAACTCTTCGTATGATAATGAGTGCATGCATGTTAGAAAATCCATTAGGGATGCTTCCAATGTGTCCTTAAAAAATGATAATATCTCTAGGTACAAATCCCTAATTAAAAGGAAAAAATGTTTTTATAAATATAAAGAAACTTTAATCTTTTACACCTCTTTCAAGTAGATTCTAAGAAATTCCAGAGACAAATTTCGAGTTGTAGAACTAATTAAAACAATATGATTCCCTTAACGGATTGGAATTCCTACCTTAAAATTTTTTATGGATCCACTGCGTGGAAAACATTCAAACCCTTTCTACAAATAAAGAAGTTTTCTCTTTAGAAGACATAGAGATTGGGGTTAAGCAACTCGCAAAAGGGAAAGCTAAGCACATCTAAGGATACCAATAAAAAAATTAAAAATTTGGTGGGGAAACTATCGTCATCCCTCACATCCACAATCTCTTCAATTTAGCAATCGAGTAGGTTGTCCCTAAACCTTGGATAGAAAGCCTCATTATCCTATTTTTAAAAGTGGAGATAATGAAAAGTCATTTACTTATATAGGAACAATATGACTAACCCTCTTTTATACAAATTATACGGAATTATTCTAGAAAACAAGATTAGTATATGACTAGAAAGTTATGGAAAAGGAGCTATAGGCTAGGTAGGATTTAAAGGATATAATTCAATTGTGGAACACCTTATTTCTCTTACCACCATTGCTGAGGAGTGTCACAATAATAAAACCAATCTTCTGTGTTGCTTTTTTGGATTTAGAAAATAATTTGACACAACGTCCAAAACTAACCTTTGGAATAGATTACAAGATATAAAAGTCATTTTGAGTGGAGAGATTTCACGATAAGGTTGTATGAAAATATTATTGCCAATTTTAGGAAATTTGAGGGCTAGTCAGAAGAAATTAATTGTAAATAGGAGTCAAGAAAGGTTTCCCCCTATTCCCCACCTCTTTTGGTATTTACATTGATAGGCTAGAGGGTTGTTTGGAAGAGGCAGGTTATGCTAGCATGACTTTGAATGATATAGGACCACTATCCTTATTCTCTACATTAATGATATTGTTCTATGGAGAGGATCCCCTATGATCTCAACAAGCAACTAAAAACTATCCAGGTTTTTTTCTCTTACATGAGTACGAATATTAACACTAACAAAACAATGGTTATGATAATTAATCCCAAAATATCACTTATGATAATTTCATGTATGACAAGAACAACTTGGAGGAAGTGACTTCATATAAATATCTCTAAATCAATCTTCATCATAAGCTCAATTGGAACTATAGCATTGAGAAAATGATTAGTAGAGGCTAGAAATCATATGATGGACTTAAAAACAGTTGTAAATCAAGACACCTTTAGATTTGGGATAGGAAGAAACTCCTATTTGAGACTCTTGTCACTTATGGAATCTTATGTGTTTATGACGTTTGGGGTTGCAAAATCTCTAGAGAATCATGGAGAATGATAGGGAAAATCCAAAAAGAACTTTATAACATATAATATCAAAATTAAAGGTAATACACACTACAATACTCTCCTGATAGAATCCTCTCCCCACTTGAGAGCATGGCTATGACTAGGTATAGAATGTACAAGAAAAAGATAAACAACATGGGAGACACTAGAATTCCTAAAATTGCTTCATACTCTATTCAAAACCACCTCTGACTTAAGCTAGCATAAAGATGCCAAGTCTTGGAAAAATAATTGGGAGTTGAGGAAGAGGTCACTTTGCATAATAGTGATAGTATTAAAAATATTGTTCATCTAAATTCAAGGAGAATACATGGTGCATGTTGATGTTTATAGCTTGAACGGGTATTTCCATGAGTTAGTGTCTTACATATGGGAATCATAAACAATACCTATTAGGAACTTTGGAAATTAGCTTTATTAAATTCAATTAGTAATGTTAATGTCTTTTTAAATTAATTGGGGTTAATTTGGAGCAATGATTAAGTTTTGGGGATTAGCAATTTAAGTTAATTAATTGAATAACAATCATTGATCTCATGTGAGTGAGATATAATCTTAGCTATTGGAGTTAGGGTTTTGGTTCATCACAATATTATCAAAGGTAGGAAAGGGGGAAGGAGAAGACACAATACATCTCACAAGAGAGAAACTCAAGCGTTGATTTGGAGAGAAGGAGGAGGACTTTCTGATTTTTAGTTTTGGCAAAGAGAGAGAAGAAACTATCCAGGAAGCAACGGGTAGTTGTACCAGTTAGGCAAGGGTTTAGCTAATCAGTAGAGGTAGTTGTACATCATATGGAAAATCTATACAAACTCATGGACAAGTCATATGGAACCACACAACTATATAGATCAGTTTGCACATGTTCTATACCATCATATGGGTAG
This sequence comes from Pseudotsuga menziesii, assembly GCA_001517045.1. NCBI lineage: Eukaryota > Viridiplantae > Streptophyta > Pinopsida > Pinales > Pinaceae > Pseudotsuga > Pseudotsuga menziesii. Next base: position 126,396 of record LPNX011209160.1, on the reverse strand, counting down.
ATTGTATGGATCCATATAGTCATATGAATAATACCGTACCAATCATACAGTATCAATCCGTACATGGTAGCAACAAAGGCATATTTTGTTGGGTTTTAGCTGAAGTTTTCCAGGGCAGATTTGCAAATGAAGTTTGTCTTCTAAGGGGAAAAATTTTCTAAGTTTGGTATGCATTTTCTCAAGGCCATTTTCCTAGGAAGGAATCCCTTACAAGCTTGAAAATTATTGAATGAAAATATAATTTGAAAGGAATAAAATTGTGCATGTTTTTAGATGTATTTTCTTTGGTATTGCTTCTGCTATTTTATTTATGTTAAAATATTCCAACAATGTAATTTATTCAATGAGTAGTAAGAGCAATATTTAGCAAGAAAAATCACTAGGAAATATTTTATCTAGGCCTAGAGTAAATACAATTTAACATGGTATAAGAACCAACACTCTAAAAAGGGATCAGATATGAAATCTAAAATAATAGATCTTGGTGGGTGATTGAAGGAATAAGCACATGACAATTAGTTTGTTGAGATATAGTTATGAAAGCAACCAGTCTCAGATTTGAAGACATGTTATATGGATGCTTTGAAGTTCTTGTCATGGAAAGCAAGAGTTACATTTCTTTTGAAGGAACATGACCTTTGGGATCATGCATCAAAGGTTATTCCTAAACCAACATATCCAATTGATTTGGCAGTGCACGAGAAGAAGGACATCAAATTCCAGAGAGTAATCATTAATACTATGAAGGATCACTTGATTCCTCATGCAGCAGACAAGACGTCGACCAAAGACATGTTTAAAGATCCGACGAATTTACTTTGGAGTGATAAAATGAACATGAAGATGACTCTGAGAGACAAGATTAGGGATGTTTGGATGGCTAGATCAGACAATGTTACCAGCTATCTGATGAAGATCGCTCATATTTGTGATCAACTTACAACCATTGGGGAAGAAAAGGATGTATAACTCGTATGAATGGTGTTGTATGGATTCACCAAGCATTGGGAACCATTTGTAAAAGGAATATATCCATGGGAGAGACTCCCCACTTGGGAGAGTCTATGGGAAAATTACATCCAAGAGGAGACTCGAGAGGAGTCTAGATCCCACAAGAAAGAACACGACAAAGAAAACTTAGCCCTTGTCAGTAAGGCACATAAGGGAAAATGAAATATTTCTAGCAAGAAGGGTAATAATGAGGGGGAAGTCTGACAAACAGAGAAGAAGAAGAACTTGAGTAAAATCAAGTGGGTTTTGTGCCACAAGAATGGGCACTATGCATATCAGTGTCCAAAGAAGAATAAAGGTAAAGGTAAATTGCAACATAAAGAACCATCCACAGAAATTCATTTGAGTGAGTTTCCTACGAAGTTTGAGAGTGACTTCTCACTAGTTTCATGTCTTTCTACCATCGGGTGATTCCATGAAGATGGGTAACACTTTTTGGCCAAATTTGGCGATGAAAACCTGATTTTTTACTCATGTGCTAGATAGAAGCCCTCAAAACGCATATATGCCATGTGAATTTTGACTTGCAGTAAAAAAACAAATTGTAGAATATTATGTTGGCTTCATAGTGATATTTTTTTTTAAATATTCCGATGTCATTTAATGTGTGAATTTTTGCATTTAATGAACTGTGTGACCTTAAAAATTTGAAGAAGCTAATAAGTGGCTTGTGTCCACGTAGAGTAATTCAATCTTGCATTAATAATTTAAAAAATATATATATATGAGCATGATCTACATAAAATGCAGTGTGATGTGCATTTTTTTTGTTAATTTTTTTCGCATTATACAATTATTTATTATTTTTCTAAAGTGACCACATTCGATTTCAGCATCGTTTTAAACACATATTTGTCCATGTAAAGCAATTTTTTCTATTTTTTCAAAAATTGAAAAACCAAAGATACCCTTTTGAAGAGGACACGTCGATATGTGATGTGTGCATTTTTAAGAATTTTTTGGCTATGTATTTTTAGCTCTGCGGATTTTTCTTTGAGCTACTTCGAAGTTGCAGTGTGTTTTTCTAAGTATAAGTTTTAGAAGTAATTAAAAAATAAATTTCATATGAATGCCAAAATGCGTGTATGATACCTCAATGGATAGAAGATTCGTTGGTGAATTTATCGGTATCAACTCCGCTTAGTTATGTGCTAGGAATGGCAGGGTGTACACCTCTGCAAGGCATAGAAAAATTTTCATTTGTTTGAATGTGGGCTAAGTCTATTTTCTTAAGCCCTCGACCGAGGTATTTAAATACCTCGGTCGAGTTCTTAACCAAACGACCGAGGGTTTGTTGCACTTAATACCTCGATCGAGGGTTAAGAAATACCTCGATCGAGGGCTGAACAAAACCTCGGCCAAGGGCTTGATAAAACCTCGGTCGAGGGTTTAACAAGCCCTTGACCGAGGTGCGTTTTTCTGTTTTTGCCGAAATGCGCTTGCCAAAAAGTGTTACCTAGGTCCGCGGATTCACCCCATCACAATTTCTAGGAGTGCATGATACTTGGACAGTGGTGCATTTCATCATAATACATAAGCAAGGGATCTATTTAGCGTACTAAAGGAGTAAGACTCAGGGATCCATGTGGATCTTGGTGATGATTCCAAGTATGCAGTTAGAGGAGAGGGAACAATTCCATTCCAACTTGAGTCAAGAGGCTTGTTTGAGGCTCATAATGTGATATTTGTGCCAGGGATGAAGTGGAACTTTCTCCTAGTCTCAGTTATGGAGGACAAGGGTTTTTTCATATCTTTAGCAGAGGGAAAGTACTCATACATCTAGAGGGAGTTCTCCCTGACACAACAATGAGGATTGGGGTTAGATAAGGAAATTTATATAGGTTGCAAGGGGAAGCTTGTTCAGGATTTGGTACATGATAGTGATAACTTGTGTGAAATTTGGCACATGAGCATGGAACACTTGCATTATAGGGTTTTGTTGATTCTAATGGATATTTTCACTAGTCTTTCATATTTTAGTGTTTAGCAGCAGGGCGCATGTAGAGTGTGTGCACTTGGACATATTGTCAAGTCTTATTTTCTAAGCAGTGAGAGTAGGCCCAATGGGATTACAGATGTATGTGGATTGATGTCCATAGTATATGTATTGGGATGATTGTACTATGTGACATTCATTGATGGCTTTTCTAGGAAAACTTGGATATTCTTTATGAATATCAATGATGAGGTCTTCAGTTAGTTCTAGGAGTTCAAGCCTCGGGTGAAGAACTTGACAGGAAAGCAGATTAAGGTCTTGAGGCTAGATAATGGGGGAAATTTTACCTCAATTGAATTCAAGGATTTATACAAGAAAACATGGATCAAGACGAAGAAAATAGTCTCATGCAACCCACATCAGGATGGGTCGCATAGAGAAAGAACCCGTCGATCATCATTATTGCAAAGGATATGTTTCATGATTATGGATTACCTTTGTTTCTTTAGGTAGACTCATGTAACACAACAATATATATGCATAATATGGGTCATCACAGGATATTGGAGGACAAGATTCTCGAGGAGGAATTCATAGGAGTGAAACCAGAGATCGGTCACCTAAATTATAGATTTTTTCATTTTTCATTTTACATCCATGTGCCTAAGGAGAAGAGGATGAATCTTGAGCCTTCGAGAGAGAAGGGTGGGTTTTTTGGTTATAGAGAGACTTCAAGTGAGTGAGATATACTCTTAGGCTTTAAAATTAGGGTTTCGTTCATCCTAATAGTATAAAAAGCATCCAAGGGGAGAGGAGAAGACACAACACATCTCACAAGAGAGAAACCTAAGCGTTGAGTTGGAGAGAAGAAGGAGGACTTTTGAGTTTCCATTTTTGGTTGGGAGAGAGAGAAGAAACTGTCCAAGAAGAAGAAGGAAATCATACCAGTTAGGAAGAGGCACAACTGAGCAATAGAGGCAATTGTACAACGTACGAATAGACTGTATAGCCATATAAATCAGTCCACACAAGGTTCTCTACAATCATACATACAGACCGTACCGATCCATACATTTGTACATATCATATAATACAGATCAATACAGCCATTTGGACCTTACAGTCTATAGAGGGGGTCTTACAAGGCAACAATAGAGGCATATTTTGCTAGGGTTTTGTTGAAGTTTTACAAGGAAGTTTTACATGTCACATGCCGCAATTTGCAAAAACAATTTAATGTTATTAAGGAACATTGTGTTATATTTTATGCTAAGTTTGTAATTGATGACCAAATGGGGTCAAGAATAATTAATGTAGTTTAGAATATTTTATTTATAAATAAATAAATGATGAGACACCAGCTTAGAGAAGCTGTTAAAAGAGTGTTAACTGGTCACTTGGTGGAGGAGACTGGGTGGAGAGTATACTGACAAGTGGCGGCATCCTCAAACTACTTCCAACTGTTGCAGGTGGAAACTTCCCTATATTTATGGTCATGATTCCCCAAGAAAGTGGAATTGGAGCAAGTGGCTCATTAAGTGAAAACTAATCTAGAAGACCTAGGCATTTTCTATAAAATTTCCCATTGAAGACAGCTAATGCTACTCATTCTGAGAAGTGATCATTCAGGGTGAATGAAGTGCACATAATAAATTCAATGGAGGGGATTACTGAAGTGAGTTTGAGGGGTTAACTGCTGAGACTGAACTTATTGCAGCTATTAGGCTGAATTTCTTGCTGCTGTGAGCAGGTTTGGATTACTAAGGTAATTTGACTAGTCAGGTGATAGAAGGTCTTAAGGATACATCCTTCACCTAGTACTCTACCAGGAGGACCAGGAAATAGGCTTGGGGGTCTCGAGGAAGTGTAGACTAAGCTTTCTCCAGGAGTTGGTTGGGAGGAACAACCTCCTTAAGATGTTGTCACTTGATCATTGACAGGTTTCTAATTGTTTTAGTTTATTATATTTATTTACTGTCTTCAGTAAAATGTTTACTAGTTTTCAAATATAGGCATGTTAGTATTTTATTAGGGTTTATGAAGGAAAGAGTAATTGTGTATTGATGGACTTAGTAATTTATAGATTATGTTAGAAATAGTATTATATATGCTAAATGAGAAATAAATAGAAATAGATTTCCATACTGTATTTTTCCACCCTTGGTATAGGCAGTACTCTAGTACAGCTGGGTGTTTAAGTAGATATGATGATTCTTATTTAACTCTGAATGAAAAATGTAACTAAATTCTTCTACAGTTTGCATATGATTCATTCTTTAGAAACAACCATAAACACCCTATCTATTGAATGTACCTACTTCAGATAACGTATTAATATATGTATATAAAGATATTTAGTAATCATACTAACCATAGAAATATTATTAATTCTATTATTCATTATAAACACAATAGGTAAAGTTAAACAAATAAACATAAGAATAGAAAACAAACTATCACTTAGGGTTTAGAACTAGGTAGTACTCAATAATTTCTTATAATAATTTGTTGCAAGATAATATTTGTTTATGTATTAAAACATATGTTTTTACTGTAACCTCAAGGTAATTACCTAGGGTTATGAAGGATAGGTTCCATCATATTCACAAACTTGCATAAATTTACTTTTTAAATAAAAATTCACAGCTGTAAAATCACTGAAGGTAAATAGAATAACCGAGTCAAAATTAATCGAGTAAAATTTATTATATTACAGAACTGTAGGGTATTTTATCTATTAACCCTTCAGAGTAAAATAGAGTACTAATATTACTCTTAAACACAATAAATTTTTCCCATAAAACATTACACTATAAATCATTATAAATTACCTAATATTAAATTAAAATAACATTATAATCAATTGATAAAAACAAAATCAAATAAGAAGTAATGGCTTATGGACTTTATAACTATAGGTCAAGGCTCAGGCCTGTTTAAATCTCAACTATACAAAGTAAAGAACGAAGTAGTAACTATTCTTTGAAGACAGGTAAAACCCTGTAAGTCATTTACAAATCTCTTTAAATAAACTGCCAGTAAATATCATTTAAAGGTTATGGCTTAAAGCCGAAAATAAAACTTGAATTTTTTACATCTTTACAGGCCATAAAGGCACTGTCACTAAACCATAATGTCATGGCTACTATAGCCTTCGACTCTCCTACACATAGTACCCTCTAGGGTTTCTAAATATTTCTAAAACAAAAAGAGGTAACTAATAGTAAAAACCCAAGCGGAGTTTACAACCAGCAACTGAGTTTCTTGCCATTCGGACCACCACATGAATGTAGGAGAAAAACCCTTAATGTAACTAGGGCTTACCTGGTGTTTGTGAAGCTGTGAATGGAAGAACTGAGCTTCTAACTAACCCCACTCGCTGAAAGAAGAACCTGCACAAGAAGAACAAGTGTTAGTTACAACTTTAAATGTGTTTTGAATTTTATATCTTTCATGCAGTAAAGGACATGGGCTGACATCTTTACCTAATAAGGAGGCGTTGGAGAAGTCATGAGTGCAATTAGCTGGAGTAGCGCGATGGCACCTGAAAGATGAATACCTCCTTATTCTTATAGTGTCAGTACCATTGAAACCCTTAGTGCGAAACCAAAGGTTAACCAACAACACTTCCACGAGTTCAAAGAAGTAATTCACTCAACTCTGTCATCGTTTTGTTATCCAAAATATCAACTAAATCACCGATTCGGAGAAGGAAAACGCATTGTTCCACTCCTGTAGTTCTCCTCCAAGGTTGTAGGTTTCTTAAACACCTAAAAAAAAACAACTCTTACCTCTCCCAAGACCAAGCTCACAGTGGAAATGGAGAGCTGGAGGTTAGCAAGGAGTTTTGGCGGCCACGAGCTCCCAACTCGGCCACACAAGACAATGAAGCCCTCATCGTTGCAAAATGAATATTAGGGTAGTCACAAGTCTACCTAACCAATGGTAATTCCTCCTCCACGTGTCCTTCTAGATTTTTCCATCGAAGTGGGTAACTTCTCCATAGTCCTATGCAGTTATAATCTGCATTACGATCATTGCAAATCAAAAACATTAATCATTAAAATCTTATCATATTGGATTTCTAATAATGTTTTGTACCACAATCATTTTGATACCAAATCTATCAACCTTAGTAATAAGATAAGTTGTTCTTTTAGGGTCGATGTAAGTCACTATAGAATAATGTATTTTTTCTAACTTGTTTACCAAACATAGGAAAAAGGGACAAGTTTTAACCATAAACTATTTTAAGTAAGAGATCTAATGACATCTTTATTTAACCTTTTTATTTGTTAGGAGTTGGAAGATAGATGTTAATTAGAACCTAGTTTTAACAAGATCTCCTATATGTTTTAAAACAACTCCCTTATCTCAAGTCTTTACTATACAACTTTGTGTGATTGGGGTATGCTAGTAAAAGTAGTTCATAGACTCATAGAAGAATCTCAATGTAAATCTAGCATCCAAACTTTGAGAGATTAGATAGCAGTAAAATTTGGATTTTGAGTTATTTTAGTGAGAACAGTGTTTTGTAGAAGTATCAAGTTGTAAACATATTTTCGATTTTAAAACTCTAGATTATATGTGAGTAGGAGTACCAGTGTTCCTCAGATTTCAATCTCAATCACCCAGATATTTTGATAGTAATCGATCATACAATTTAACCCATGCATATGTAGTCAGTGTAAACGTCATTATGGAGATGTAACTATACAAATAAGATCAACGTTACCTCCTGGAGTCAAGCTGATCTTAAATATTCTAAGACTAGCATCTTATTCATGCTAGGGAAGTATCCTCTCGACTTGAATATAAATAATACTCTACTGGATCTTATGCTTTCCTGCTAAACCTGTAAGGAACCAACAACCCAACTATGTTAGTTGAAAGCTAAGTAAGCCCCGATCACACACAATAATTATTTCCCTACTTGACAAAAGAAAATCATCAGTATATCTAGCAGCAGCAAAATACAAGTTTTTTTCTATTTCTGAAAGAATTACAACTACAAAGTCATTAACAGCACTAACACAAGTTTTTAAGATTACACCTTTAGTTTACAGTTTTTTATAAAGAAGAAACCCCTTGTTCTTTTATAAACTATTTCATTTTCTGCTAACCATTAGTAGGTACTTAGCGGCGACTTTAGACATTTTATGTCACTTGAAAATTTTTAAATTTTTACGAATTTTTGGTTTATTACATGTGGTATCAAAGCCAGGTTCAAACACTAGGCCTGAATGTAGCTCAATTTGCTTATGTGGAATAGTAAATTTAAATAAACATGTTGATGTTGTTTTCTTTGAATGATACACCCAGAGAATTTTGTTTCTGAGTTAATGACAGGTATGGATAGATTGGAAGAATATGCGTATGAGGAATCTCCTTACACTTAACGAAATAATTTTCAAAAGGAATCTATACAAGAAGAGATAACTAATAATTCTTCCGAACTACTACAAACAGTTAAGGAATTAAAAATAGAGATGGAATCGGTTAAGAAAGAAAATGAGAGGATTCTGAGAGCTCAAGAGGAGCTACATCAGATTTTAATACAAAGATTTCATACTGAGGGGAAAGATAAAAGAACTGAGTTTGAAGATATAGGTTATCAGCATAAAGATAAAAAGACTAAACAAGTTTAAAACGAAAGTAGCTCATCTTCTGAAGTATATGGTAATTTACATAAACAAAACTTTCATTATACTAGTGATAGTAGTGAAGATAATCACCATACTAGGAAGAGAATGTTTAAACCTTATGAAGAAATCTCTGGGGAATTCAAGAAGATCAAACCACCAACCTTTAATGGAGAAACTGAAAAGGGGGGAGAAGCAGAATCCTGGATGTCCGGGATGAAGAAATACTTCCAAATTTATAACTACTCTAATCAACTGAAGGCTAGGATGGATATTTATAATCTCATAGGAAAAACAGATATATGGTGGTAGGACTTAAAAAGAGTAAAATGTATAAGAGAGAAAAATATAAATTGGAGTACATTTAAGAAATATTTCAAGAAGAAATTTTTATGTGAACAATATTATGAGGAAAGGGCTAAGGAATTTTACGAGCTAAAACTGGGAACAATGAATATGACATAACTAAATAGTAAATTTCTAAGTCTGCTAAGGTATGTGCCATATATTGTGGACAAGAAACCTAAGGTACAACGATTTCTCAACTGTTTACCTTATCATATAAAGGACAGAATTGAGTATGACAATCCGAAAACATTAGAAGAAGCAACGAGAAAAGCGAATTTATGTTATGAATAGAATCGTAAAAAGGAAAGTATGACCAATTGGAAGGACAAAAAGAATAGTAACACTAGAAATTTTCCTACTAAAAATTTCCAAGGGAACAAAAGTAATTCGCAAACCAATCTAAATAATCAAAGGAATAAAGAATCTGCTAACAACCACAGTAACTATACAAAGAATTTTGAACAGAAAGAACCCATAAAATGTTGGGAGTGTAATGGTCCCCATTATGCATCAGTTTGCCCCAATCGGAAGAATACTGTTAGCAACATACACACAATACAGGAGGAGATGACTGTTGGTGATTTAGCGAGGACAATGCCCAGAATCAACCCATCATTAGAGAACCAACAATCAGATTATCAAACTTCCATGGTGGAAGTGGAAGGTAAGATACATCAAATACCTATATCTATTTAAATTGATCCAAGAGCTAGTTTAAGCTATATTTCTCCTAGTTCAGCAGAAAAGTGTAAGCTTTCAGTTGAAAAGTTTGCAAGATCTTGGTTAGTTCAGCTAGCTACTAGTGCAAAGAAAGGTAATTAGCTTTATTAAGAATTGTGCAGTAACTATGGATCAGTTTGAAACCTCTGTTAAAATCAATGTGTTACCTTTAGGTTCATATGATATGTTAATTGGTATGGATTGGTTAGAACAACATAGGGTGGTTCTGAATTGATTTGATAAAACCTTCACTTGCATTAATAACGATCGAAAGATTATAAATGTAAAGGGAATCCCTAGGAAAACAGTTGTAAGGAAGATTTCTGCTTTGCAGCTTAAGAGAAGTTGTTAGGAAAGGCTTAAGGCTTAATAGTAATCGATGAAGAAAACATTAACAACATAGATAAATTAAAATTGGAAGATATTTCGATTCTAAGGGAATATTCAGATGTATTTTCGGAAGAAATTTCCGGACTGCCTCCGAAATGGGAATTAGATTTTACTATTGAGATGGTACCTGGTGTAGTGCCCAGCTCAAAAGCTACTTATCGGATGAATATACAAGAATTAAATTAATTTAAGTGGTAGTTAAAAGAACTCATTGATAAGAATTACATTAGACCCAGTGTGTCTCCTTGGGGGGCACCTGTCATCGCTGTTGAGAAATGATTATTTCTGGCCAAATATGAAAAATGAATTGGCAGAATATATTGCTAATATTTTCTTAAAACAAATTTTTCGGTTGCATGGAATACTAAGGGTGATAATTTCAGACCGAGACCCTAAAATTACAGGTAATTTTTTGGAAATCTTTGTTTAAAAGGGTTAAATACTACGTTAAACTTTAGTACCTCTTTCCATCCTCAAACTGATGGACATACTGAAAGAGTAAATCAAGTATTGGAGGATCTACTCAGAATATACGTAAAGGAGCAACCAGGTAAATGGGAAGATTATTTACACCTAGTAGAAATTTTCTTACAATAATCATTATCAAGCTTCATCTAGGTATAGTCCTCTTGAAATTCTGTATGGAAGGAAATGCAATACTCCCATCTCTTGGAGTAATCCAGTGGACAAGTTAGTATTAGGACCTGAATTATTGAAGGAGATGGAGTTAATTGTAAAACAGGTACAAGGTAATTTGAAAATTGCGCAAGATCGACAGAAAAGCCAAGCAGACCTTAAACGAACTCCAAATTCTAGGTAAGCGAACATGTTTTTATTAAGGTGAGACCCAAAAAGAGTTCTTTGAGGCTGGGTAGCTGTGCTAAGCTAGCACCTTGATATTGTGGTCCTTTTGAAATACTATCCAGGATAGGTCAGGCAGCATATCAATTAACTCTACCACTAAATCTAAGAGTTCACAATGTTTTTCACATTTCTGTATTAAAAAAATATGTACATGATGCTACTCATGTTATTAATTGGAATGATGTGTAGGTGGAACCCGAAGGAGATTTTCTGGTGGAATTGGATTGTATCCTCGAACAGAGGGAGATCTCGCTTCAGAATTGCACCATTGGTCAGGTGAAGGTACAATGGAAGCGCCTTAGTCCAGAAGAAGCCACCTGGGAATTGGAAATTCATATACGAGATGCATATCCAATTATATTTCAAGGAAACTTTGAGGATGAGAAATAAATAACATCGAGGACGATGTTATAAATTAATGGGGTGTGTATGTCACATGCCCCAATTCTCAGAAACAATTTAATGTTATTAAGGAACATTGTGTTAAATTTTATGCTAAGTTTGTAATTGATGACCAAGTGGGGTCAAGAATAATTAATGTAATTCATAATATTTTATTTATAAATAAATAAATGATGAGACAACAGCTTAGGGAAGCTGTTAAAATAATGTTAACTGGTCACTTGGTGGAAGAGACTGGATGGAGAGTATACTGACAAGTGGCAGCATCCTCAAACTACTTCCAACTATTGCAGGTGCCAACTTCCCTATATTTGTGGTCATGATTCCCCAAGAAAGTGGAATTGGAGCAGGTGGCTCATTAAGTGAAAACTGACCTAGAAGACGTAGGCATTTTCTATAAAATTTCCCATTGAAGACAGCTGAGACTGCTCATTCGGAGAAGTGATCATTCAGGGTGAATGAAGTGCACATGAGAAATTCAATGGAGGGGATTACTGAAGTGATTTTGAGGGGTTAACTGCTGAGACTGAACTTATTGCAGCTATTAGGATGAAGTTCTTGCTATTGTGAGCAGGTTTGGATTACTGAGCTAATTTGACCAGTCAGGTGACAAAAGGCCTTAAGGATACATCCTTCACTGAGTACTCTACCAGGAGGACCAGGAAACGGGCTCGGGGGTCCTGAGGAAGTGTAGACTAAGCTTTCTCCAGGATTTGGTTGGGAGGAACAACCTCCTTAAGCTGTTGTCACCTCATCATTGACAGGTTTCTAATTGTTTTAGGTTATTATATTTATTTACTGTCTTCAGTAAAATGTTTACTGGTTTTCAAATATAGGCATGTTAGTATTTTATCAGGGTTTATGAAGAAGAGAGTAATTGTGTATTGATGGACTTAGTAATTTACATATTATGTTAGAAATAGTAATATATATGCTAAATGAGAAATAAATAGAAATAGATTTCCATACTGTATTTTTCCACGCCTGGTATAGGAAGTACTCTAGTACAGCTGGGTGTTTAAGTAGATATGATGATTCTTATTTAACTCTGCATGAAAAATGTAACTAAATTCTTCTACAGTTTGCATATGATTCATTCTTTAGAAACAATAGTAAACACCCTATCTATTGAATGTACCTACTTCAGACAACAATTGAATATATGTATATAAATATATTTAGTAATCATACTAACCATAGAAATATTATTAATACTATTATTCATTATAAACACAATAGGTAAAGTTAAACAAATAAACATAAGAATTGTAAACAAACTATCACTTAGGGTTTAGAACTAGGTAGCACTCGATAATTTCTTATCATAATTTGTTCCAATATAATATTTGTTTCTATATTAAAACAGATGTTTTTACTGTAACCTCAAGGTAATTACCCAGGGTTATGAAGGATAGGTTCCATCCCATTCACAAACTTGCATAAATTTACTTTTTAAATGAAATTTAACAGCTGTAAAATCATTGAAGGTAAATAGAATAACCGAGTTAAAATTAATCGGGTAAAATTTATTATATTACAGAACTGTAGGGTATTTTATCTATTAACCCTTCAGAGTAAAACATAGTACTAATATTACTCTTAAACACAGTAAATTTTTCCCATAAAACATTACACTATAAATCATTATAAATTACATGATATTAAATTAAAATAACATTATAATAAATTGATAAAAACAAAATCAAATAAGAAGTAATGGCTTATGGCCTTTATAACTATAAGTCGAGGCTCAGGCCTGTTTAAATCTCAACTATACAAAGTAAAGAACGAAGTAGTAATTATTCTTTCAAGATAGGTAAAACCCTGTAAGTCATTTACAAATCTCTTTAAATAAACTACTAGTAAATATCATTTAAAGGTTACGGCTTAAAGCTAAAAATAAAACTTGAAGTTTTTACATCTTTATAGGCCATAAAGGCACTGTCACTAAACCATATTGTCACGGCTACTATAGCCTTCGACTCTCTTGCACACATTACCCTCTAGGGTTTTGAAATATTTCTAAAACAAAAAGAAGTAACTAACAGTAAAAACCCAAGTGGAGTTTACAACCAGCAACTGAGTTTCTTGCCATTCGGACCACCACATGAATGCTGGAGAAAAACCCTTAATGTAACCAGGGCTTACCCAGGGTTTGTGAAGCTATGAATGGGAGAATTGAGCTTCTAACTAACCCCACTCACTGAAAGAAGAACCTGCACAAGTAGAACAAGTGTTAGTTACAGCTTTAAATGTGTTTTGAATTTTATATCTTTCATGCAGTAAGGGACATGGGACAACATATTTACCTAATAAGGAGGCTTTGGAGAAGTCATGAGTGCAATTAGATAGAGCAGCACGGTGGCACCTGAAAGAGGAATACCTCCTGATTTTTATAGTGCCGGTACCAATGAAACCATTAGTACGAAACCAAAGGTGAACCTGCAACACTTCAATGAGGTCGAAGAAGTAATTCGATCAACTCTGTCATCATTTTGCTATCCAAATTATCAACTAAATCACCAATTTGGAGAAGGAAAACGCATTGTTCCACTCTTGCAGTTCTCCACCGAGGTCGTAGGTTTCTTAAACACCTAAAAAAAACCAGCTCTTACCTCTCCCAAGACCAAGCTCACAGTGGAAACAGAGAGTTGGAGGTTAGCAAGGAGTTTTGGCGGCCACGAGCTCCCATCTTGGCCGCACCAAACAATGAAACCCTTGTCATTGCAAAATGAAGATTAGGGCAGTCACGAGTCAACCTAACCAATGGTAATTCCTCCTCCACGTGTCCTTCTAGATTTTTCCATCGAAGTGGGTAACTTCTCCATAGTCCTATGCAGTTATAATCTGCATTACGATCATTGCAAATCAAAAAAATTAATCATTAAAATCTTATCATATTAGACTTCTAATAATGTTTTGGACCAAAATCATTTTGATACCAAATCTATCAACCTTAGTAATAAGATAAGTTGTTCTTTTAGGGTCGATGTAAGGCACTATAGAATAATGTATTTTTTCTAACTTGTTTACCAAACATAGGAAAAAGGGACAAGTTTTAACCATAAACTATTTTAAGTAAGAGATCTAATGACATCTTGAGTTAACCTTTTTATTTGTTAGGAGTTGGAAGATAGATGTTAATTAGAACCTAGTTTTAACAAGATCTCCTATATGTTTTAAAACAACTCCCTTATCTCAAGTCTTTACTATACAAATTTGTGTAATTGGGGTATGCGAGTAAAAGCAGTTCATACACTCATACAAGAATCTCAATGTAAATCTAGCATCCAAACTTTGAGAGATTATATAGCAATAAAATTTGTCTTTTGAGTTATTTTAGTGAGAATAGTGTTTTGTAGAAGTATCAAGTTGTAAACATATTTTCTATTTTAAAACTCTAGATTATATGTAAGCAGGAGTACTAGTGTTCCTCAGATTTCAATCTCAATCACCCAGATATTTTGATAGTAATCGATCATACAATTTAACCCATGCATCTATAGTTGTGTAAACGTCATTATGGAGATGTAACTAAACAAATAAGATCAACGTTACCTCCTGGAGTCAAGCTGATCTCAAATATTCTAAGACTAGGATCTTATTCATGCTAGGGAAGTATCCTCTCGACTTGAATTTAAATAATACTCTACAAGATCTTACGCTTACCTGCTAAACCTGTAAGGAACCAGCAGTCCAACTATGTTAGCTGAAAGCTAAGTAAGCCCCAATCACACACAAGAATTATTTCCCTACTTGACAAAAGAAAGTCTTCAGTATATCTAGCAGCAGCAAAATACAAGTTCTTTTCTACTTCTGAAAGAATTACAACTGCAAAGTCATTAACAGCACTAACACAAGTTTTTAAGATTACACCTTTAGTTTATAGGTTTTTATAAAGAAGCAACCCCTTGTTCTTTTATAAACTGTTTCATTTTCTGCTAACCATTAGCAGGTACTTAGCATCGACTTTAGACATTTTATGTCACTTGAAAAAATTTAAATTTTTATGAATTTTTGGGTTATTACATTACAAGTGAAGTGTGTCTTCCGAGGGGTATAATTTTCTAAGTTTTTTTTGTATTTTGAGAGGGCCATTTTTTCAAGAAGGGAGCCCTAATAGATTGGAAAATATTGAATGAAAAACTAATTTGAAGAGAAGAAAATTGTGCACATGTTTATATCTTTTTTCTTTGGTATTGCTTTTGTTTTTTTATTTTTGTTAAAATATTATAGCAGTATAATTTATTCAATGAGCTGTAAAAGTAATTTTCAACAAGAAAAATCAGAATGAAATAAAGAGGTGACCAACTTTAATCCATAATATCAAAAGTATCTCTCATTTTAACAAGCATAAAGAAGAAAATCAACATTTTTAAAATAAGAACAAACTCTGGGACGAGGTCCATAGTGAAATAAGGCATTCGACAATTCCAAAAATGCCATGTGATGAAATAATTAATCATATTTGTGGCATGAATAATTTTGAGGATAAAAATCTCTTTCTCCTAAAATGTCGTATGTGCACCCACATTAGAGGGCAATTTAGGAATGGTTCTCTTAAAGGTTTTTTAGCATAGAAATACAATTCTAAAGAAACCCAAGTAACTCCTTATCTTCTTAAGGTTAGATAACTCAAAGTTAGTCTCAATGGATATTAATAGTTATAATCATCATTATCATTGATTAATAAATGTATTTATTTAACTTTTATTTTGATTATATCACAACTATGGTGAATTAGGAATGGTTCTCTTAAAGGTTTTTTAGCTTAGAAATACAATTCTAAAGAAAACCAAGTAACTCTTTATCTTCTTAAGGTTAGATAACCCAAAGTTAGTCTCAATAGATATTAATAGCTATCATCATTATTATCATTGATTAAATAATTATAAATATTTAACTTTTATTTTGATTATAAATACAAACAAAATAATTTTAATTCATAAAATTTTATTTCAATATTTTCTATTTATTTATATACAACTTATAAAAAAAAACTTATAATATGTTTTCTTCTCTACATTTATATTTATATTAAAAATATATTTTAGTTTTCTTAGTTTTATTATTTTAAATTATATATATATTATCTTCAATCTAAAGATAATAAAAATATTAAAATATAATGAATTCTTTTTATTTGGGAAGCAAATGTAAACATAATTTCAGCACTATTAATTTCACATAAATCGAAAATAATTCATTCGGTATAAATCGAAGATAGTTGATTCATGATCATCACCGTCACACCACCTCTACAAGTGTTACACCTTATCACAAAAACTCAATCCTAATGTTTATGTAATTTTTCATTAAATTTATTAACTTCAAAGAAAAAAGAAATTTGTAAAATATTAAAAATACTTGATAAAATTTCTTTTATTTTTAATGGTAAAATGTAACAAATATACATCTTAAATTGGAAAAGGCTTTTAATGTCTTTTTATTTAAAAATAAATAAATATTTAATTATTATTGTAAATTATTTTTTATATAAATGATGTGAAAGTTTTGAAATGATTAGGCATTCCATTTTAAGTGGAAAATTTACTTTCCTGCTATTCCAAAGGAATCAAGAAAAGTTTACACATCCATGAGAAATCTCAACAAACTTTTTCGCTTCCATGGATGTTAGGTCGAGCAAACCACCAACTGAACATCCAAGCCAGAACATGTCTCAACCGAATTGAACCCAGATCGATGGAATGAAATCCATCTAGCCCTGCCATCTACGAGAATTTAAAAAATGTTTATTTATTAATTAAAAAATATATAATTACATAGAAGAGGCACATTCTACAACCCATCAGAGGGGAGATGTGTAACTCCTTCCGTGCTCATCCTAGAACTAACAAGTGTCCTTTATAAAAAATTATAAAAAAATTATAAAAAAAATAACATGTGGGCTCAAATTAGATTTAATATATTTAGACCAATATATTTTTAATTATGAACTAGATAAATTAAAACCATAAATATTTAGTTACACACTTCTTCAAAATTTCCACTCTACATAGAGGTTTGCACCTCGAGGGATTTGATCTCTTTTGGTAGATCGTTTTTAAGATGGATCTGCCCTGATATTTTAAACAATTAATAATAATAATACTCCATATTAGATAAATAACATTAAAGTTTAAAATTTTAATTTAGATTTTCCAATCATATTCTAAAATATAAAGTTATTTTTTTTGGGTCCATAATAAAATTTTAATACAAAAAAACTTCCAATTTTGTAAATTACTTTGAAATAATAATTTGAATGTTTTTTTTGTTATTTATCAAATTTATTTTTTAATTAGAATTTGTGTGGTGGTTTTATATCGCAAATTAACACTTCCTTGTTTGTTTTGTGATGACAACATGGAAGAGTTCGTAATCGGTCACAAACACAAACCTTGAAGCATGGAAGAGCCCTTAATTTGACCCTATTTCATGGTCTGAATACCTTTGAGCAAAATCCAACTCATTTCCCATTAGAAAACAATATATTTGCAAGCAAAAATGAGACGCGTGCTCCTTTTGTTACTACATGGTGCATGCCACACATGTTTCCATAAGCACGACATATCGACCTACAAATATGGAAAAAAAAAAGTATTTAAAAAAAAAGTGAAACATAAGTCAATTTCTAAGTTAGTTGGTCTAATTTACAACCTACAAAACTTATTGGTAACCATCACAACTATACCAAACATGCAACAAAAAAGTATTATATGGACCAAACAAGAATGCACACCCATCTCATTGTTATGTTGGAGGAATCTCACCACCTTATCAAATCCATTAATTCTCTCAGTGACCCCTATCCCCCGGTACCTTTTCCATAAGTGATTGAATTTATGATCTTCATATGACTTCTATTGTATGCACAATTGAAGTATTGGAATTGGGATTATAGTTGATTCAAGAGCAGAGGAACCCAGTCACTAGCGTCAAAAGGTGTCGAACAAAAGTAAAGGTAATTGATTGTATTACTTTGTTGCATTGAATAGAAATTTACTATCTTTCCCTCCCTCCTCCACTTATAAGTGTAATGTGATGAATCTTTTATTGTTTGAAAGTTGCTTATAGAATTCAAGAATCTTACTAATACTAGTTGAAATCATATGTATTTTTCTTTCTTTTGGTTAAGTTTTTCATCAAGGTTAAAATGTTTGCGAGGAAGGTATTTGGTGTTTCTTGTAGGTCTCGGGTTGTCACATAGAACAAGTTGAAGGAGTAAAGCATGAGCAACGAGGATCAAACTTTGAAAATGGTTCCTCCATCTTCATCTACCTCTTTCTATTTCGTGTGTGCGTATAGTCTTACCTTAAAGACTAGTAAAAGTATGTTTATGTGAGTCTCAACAAAAAAAATTAAGGATCCATAATTTTCTTAAAGTGTAGAAACCTTGGCGAATTTTACTAATTCTTAAATTTCAAAACATAATCTGTTTGGTGATTTTCTTTAAAAAGAATGCAAATTTCTAAGGATTTTATATATTTTTGGGACAATTTTGGCCATTTTTAGAGTAAAATAATTTTATCCCATAAAATTTGGGTGAATCAATTTAGAAAAAAATGGAAATTGGCAAATAGTTTTTTGGGGGAGAAAACCCCTAAAATTATCTCATGGGATAAATGTTTTCCCTAAAATTTTCCTTTGAGGGTCTAATGTGCCTATATAGAAACCATAAGATTGAGTTTCTAATATCCTAGTATGTTGGTGACCTACCCTAGTCATTAGGATTTTTTTCCCACAACACGATTGGTGATTTTGCTAGGGAAAAATAAGACTTTGTAGGGCATTGGTAGCTTGAATTCCTTATCTATTTTTGAGTGTATTCAATCATGTAGGTCTATTTCATAGTCTAGTACCCCTTAGTTTTCCAAAAAGTGAAGAAATTTATATTTCTTATCCTACTTTATGCAAACCCAAGTGTCCCATGCTCCCCATAGTGGTACTTAGGAGCATGTAGTAAGGGTCCTACACACATTTCCTCAATGACAGGCATGTGGGAACATGCTTTCTGCACTAGATAGTAGCATGGGAGGCATAGTATAAGGTTTTTTTTCCCTTTTTTTTCCATTTTTGCTCCTAACTACTGGTTGGTTTGGGTCTCTAAAGCAGGTTGCACATTAGTGTCTTCCATTTGGAGTGCCTTAAATGGCGTTCGAATGACTACATGGCATGGATTGGGTTGAATTATGAAAGGTTGTAAGGTTTTTTCCACCTTGTTTTGTCTTTTGTGTTGATTGTTGTAGAATTTGGCATGGAAAAGTAAGAGTACAAGTGTGTGTTTGTGCCTTTGTTTTTCCTCTTAGGTAAGTGAAATAGACACTAGAACCTTGCCTTATGAGTATACCTATTTGTACCCTTTTGAGTTTAATAAATCTTGTTAGTTGTTTCTTCTCAAATTGCTTGTGCAAGAAATGGTGAAAAGACAAGTGTTGTGTATTTCTTTTGCGTAGAGTAAGTGTATCGGCATTCAAATTTCTCATTGCATTATTGAATAGTCTCCAAGTTGGTTGTCTCTCTTGAGATACTTCTCTTATCAACAAAGTTCATTACCTTTGTGATTTCTTTGTTTACTTGCTTTATGCACAAGAAGGAAGTGCATGAGTGATGTTTTCTTGTGCATACCCTCATTGATTAAGTGAAGTAGGTGTCAAAAAGCCTTGATTTATGAGTAAAACTTGATTTTTCCCTATTTTGAGTCTAAGAAAGCACTTTTTCTTCTTGAAATTTTTCATGCATGATTAATGTAAAGATTTCCTTTGTGCATCACTTGAACAAGTAATTGAGTCTATTTTGCATTTATAGGTGTAGGTCTTATTGGCATTTTTATGAAAAGGGGATGTTGGAATAGTTAATTTGAGATATAATGAAAGAACATTTTGAAACACATAAGAGGATTGATTGTTTGTAAAGGTCCAAAGACCTTATTTTCTTTTTAAAGATGATAATGCTTTAGATCATTTGAATATCTTCGATGGTGCTTGAAATTTTATGAACCCTTGTGACTTTTAATTCTTGAATAACTTCATGATTTTTGAAAAAGAAATCACATAATAAAAACAACTAGGTTTTTTATTTTTAAAAACCAAGAAATAGCTTAGGTTCTAGGGCCTTGGTAGTAGGTTAGAGAGTAAATTTCTCCAAGGCTGTCAAAATCAAACTAGGATTTAAGTAAAGAGTGTAAACTTCCATAAGTAGCATAGAGTAAGTGTCGGGAAAGCGCCCTTAAGAGTCGAACACAAGAATCAAGTAATATGTTAATCTAGTTCAAGAGGTTAGATTATCTCTATCACTTGAGTTAGTGGAGTTATGTGAGTTGGGGAGTTCTTAAATTTTGGCAAGTCCTTGTTGTGACACCACTACTATACTAAGAATTTCAAGTCTAGGACCTAGTCATACGTTCCTTTCCCATTCGAAGAATCTCTTTCCATTGATCATTCTGCTCGAATACCTAGCATGAAGTGGTATCCATAGTTTCTCTTCCTAGGTTCTACCCAAATGACTGGAAGGGAAAATTCTTGTGGCACCTGAGAGAGATGTAGAATCTTCATTTCAGATCCTTGGGATGAATTTCATCGAAGTTGAGTACTTTCACCCCTATAAATTGTTACGTGATGATTAGTGTAACTACATTCGAACCTTTTTTGGTTGGAATTGGGCCCCGATCATCCTAGTGTGACCTCCAAAAGGCCCTTATGTAGCTCTTCACTGATTGAGACCAGGTCTTAATCACCTTGGGCTTATTTTTGGAAGGGTAAGTTTGCTTGTTTTAAATAATTCAGTAAATTTTAGTGAGTGTGGGTATATTGTAAATCAAGTCATAAAATATTCTTCCTTTGTTAGCCAAAGTGGTCGATCATCTTGTTTGTAGGTCCAGAAGGATCCAAAATATCTCCCCTGAAAACGTAGAGTTACTTGTTAAGAGGAAGATACTAGATCATAGTGATCCAACCAGATAGGGGGAAGAGGAAGAGAACCTAGAACTTGCAAACGATCCCACTGAAGAGGAAAGATGATGTAGATCTAGCAAGCCTTATAGATTGGCCAAAGAAGGATAACTTAGTGTTTTAGATTATCATTTCAAATAATTTGAGAGAGGTACATATCCTCCCACTCAAGAGGATTTGGGTATAGTTGAGTTTGAATATCTCACAAATCCTGAAGACAGATTAATACCACCTTAGTGTCTGTCATTTATCCCAACCCATGAGTTTGAAACTCGTAACTTCTTAAAATATTACAATCCATTGTCTAAGTGGGTCAAAAGTAACGTGGAAGACATACTTTCTACTGGAGGCATTCCAACCCCATCCACCACTAACCTTATAGTAGGGGTAAACCCAACAATGTCATCTACAATGGAATCAACATGATTCCCACCGTCATCTTGAGTATTCGATGGAGGATCAATTCCATTGACTAATTCTTTTTTAAGTGGCTCTAAAAATATGGTATCTATGCCACAAGGCACTAATACCTTCTCATTTGGGATGTATTTACCTGGATTCTAATTGATAGATTATAGAATACCTTCTATCACTCCTAATTTCATTGCTTCTAGTGGTGGTACCTAGTTCCATTCAATGCCATTCCATTTAGAGGAAAACATATGCCCATGTCAAATCCTATAGTAATTGAAGTTGCTTCAGGTTTTGGTATTCCCTAAGGGAATGTGCCTTTCCTCGGAATGGAGGGCACAAGTGCTAGATCTTTTCCAAGCTTCAACCTATTTCAAAATTTAATGTGCCTTAATGTAGCATGCCCTACCTCCATATCTAAATCAAACTTAAAATTTCTTACACATATCAGATAGAGGAGGAAAAATGCAATTAATGTGTCAAGTAGTCCTAGTTCTTAAAGCTCAACTCTCTTCTGCTAAGAGTAACAGCATTGAGATGTATGTTTGGGAAAGGCTATCATCAAATGTGAAAAAACTATTATTTTCAATGGCCTCATAATATTCTTCGGCATAGTTTGTTCAATTTACATGGAGATTCCATGGACACAGTTCAAAACAAATATCATTCAAGGAAAATCTAACTAATATTATGAGATACGGTAGAAAAACTAATTGTAAAAACGCCAAGATATGTATGACAAAAAAAATTGTAAAATGTTATTAAGAGATTAGAGAGATTGTATCTATTCACAATAAAGACACCAAAGTATGTAGAGAAAACATTATGTACAAAGTTATAAAGGATATTAGCATGATTAAACCAGGAATACATATTCATGACAATAGTGCAATAAAGACACCGAAGTATGCTCAGAAAAAGTTATAAAGACACCAAAGTATGCTGGGAAAATGTTATATTACAATGTTATAAAAGATATTAGCTTGCTTAAATAAGGAATTTGAATACATATTCATGACAATAATGAAAATTAAAGTTTACAAGTGTAATTATGTATAAATAAATTAGTTTTAAATAATTATGTAAAAAATAATGTATCATTATTTTATGTATTGAATATAAATGATTTATTATCAAATATTACAAGCACGATTGTTTTTTGAGGGTTTTATTTGTGAAGTAGTTTAGGGTTCAAAACTCCGTGATAGTAGGAGGAAACACCTAACATTCAACCATGATAAGGGTTGGTGTGATCCATGCTAATCTCCAAGTGATTTCGACAACTTATATTCCCTTGGGTTGTGGTTTGGGTGTTCCCATGAATATGGGTAAAACTTTTTGGAAAGTGGAGGGTGTAAACATGGTAAAAAATGACCTCGATTGAGCTATTGTTAAGCTCTTGATCGAGCTTTGAAAAGCATGATCGAGGGCTTAAAAAAGTGCTCAATCAAGCTAACAAAGTGCTCAAGTGTTTTCTTGATCAAACCTCAAATATCAATTGAGTTGTTTTTTCTGATGAAAATTTTTAAACAAAAGGTTGCAGGAAAGTTCACACTTGTGGAATTTAAGAGCTTGATTGAGCGTTATAGCTTGATCGAAATAAAATCTCGATCGAGCTCCTACAAAAAGTATAAAATCTAAAAAGAAATAGACCTCGGCTTATTTAACCACATTTGTTGCATAGGAGCTCAAACGAAGAGTACAAAGCAGCTTGAATGATGGATGAAGAGGATTGTGAATTGCCACCACCATTAACTGTATCAACTCAAATGGGGACAATGACTTGCCACCATCCACCACCTATTCCTACTAGGGCTTCCACACCAAGAGGTAGGCATCTCAAACCCCCCAAAAATCAGTTCTTCTATACATTGATTGAATTTTTTGTTTTTTTAGTAATTTTAATGAAAATTTTATAAAATTTGTTGAAAAGCCTAAACAACCAAAAAAAAATCCTATACATTGATTGAAAGTGTTTTTATTTTTCAGTAATTTTAATGAATATTTTGTAAAATTAGTTATTTTTAGTGTACATGTAATTCAATTTTTAGTTCAAAATAAATTATTGATATTGGGAGGAAAAGGATTGTTGTTTAGAGTGAACTAGTATGGTACATGATGCATCCAAATGTATATCTATATGTGTGATTTTTGTATCTAAGACAATATAATTTTTATTCTTTCCAACTTCATAGGTGGAACTCAATTTAGGTCATTGTAGATTTATATATGGTTGTTTCTCTTAAAAAATGTGATTCAAATTAGTTTTAAAAGTAAAAAAAAAAACATAATATGAGAAATGTGTAACTCCAAAAAATCTTAATCATATATATTTGCAATTATATCTTCCAAATTTTTTTGTTGATGTGCATTAGCGTAGAGATGTACAACCATCTCTATATTGAATGCACAACCATGATGAGCATGCTAATACTAGTTGTTAGTGGATGCAACAAATACTCGGTCCTAGAGATATCTCACACAAATTTCAAATATATAGTTCAATGAGTTTACACAATTTTTGTCACGAGCTAATCCAATTAAATATGGATTTCATAAAAACGTGTCTAGAGTCACAAGGTTAGGGATCTATGTATTTCCATGTTAAGTATATAATCAATACCATATATTGGTGGGGAAATCCATTTATAGGTGGAATTTTGTTAGGACCTTTATTGTATTCAAATTATATATATTTTTGATGCTACGACACCTCCCCATGTCGCGAGCAGAGTCATAAATAAACTATTTACATATATTTTTGTTTTTATTGAGTGACATATAGAATTAAATTATCGTATACATGTACATGTGAGTATTAGTTGTTTTTTTACTTTCATATGCATGCCTCTAGCTAGGTCGTCTAGTGATCGTGCATTCAGTCGCATCGTGGCTAGTGCCTCGCATGATGGAAACGACACATTAACCTTCTCAGAGCACAACGAGGAGGTTCTTAATCACATATAGTACATTAAATTCATATTTATTTATTTTTTCAACTACGAGTATCTTTGTTTTGTATCGGTATTTTGTACTTTGACTGATATATTTTTTATCTATATATTAGGTATTGATCCTACTTCTCCACCTCCTTAGGAGGATGATATAATTAGGATCACAATCGAGGATATCACATCGCAATGTGATTGGTTGTGTACCCAATTAGGGGTCATGTGCTCTAATTGTCTGTCCATATGGTCGATGAGCATGATGATCGTTGCAGTCGATGGATTGTTGGAGGTCCACCAGAGGGAGGGGCCTCTTAGTAACATCTGGAAAAGAAATTACCAAAGGAGGATGGATTAGGTCTTGGGTATTGAAAAATGGGAGGCTGTGAAACACACAACATGAGGAAATGACGTCAATGGAACTTTATTTAACATCCCTCTTGCTTGCGCTCCTGGAAAGTCACTCTAATTATGAAATTTTATGCTTGAGGATACTACATGTCATGTTTATGATAGGTTTATTGGAGCACGGGTCATATTCCTCCACCATGACTATGTCTCATTATGCTTATCCAAACATGTGTATGCTAGGTCTCAGATATATAAATTTTCACCTAGATGATGTTTCAAACAACATTCAAAATTTGATCTTCAACTACACACTGTAGTCTCTTACTTGCACATCGACCTTTCTTGTTCACAACCTTAATGCCCCAAATGGAGTGTGCACCACTCAACCACTTTTGTAGATTATTTGTTTCAGGATGCACCATGACTCATTTGGTACCTCCTAAGTGCTCATTTTACACAAAACCTGCATCAACATGCTCACTCTTTCCATGCCTTATTTCGAAAAATCTCCAAGCATGCCAAACTGCAGTGTCTTTATGAAGGGAACTAAACTAGTAAAAAGAGTGTATTGATCTGAATTACCTTGCACACCCATTTGACCAAATCCAATGTTCTATAATTGACACTCCATGCTTTTTAAATGAGTTGTAAATCCACCCAAAGCAGTGTTGAATGAACAATGTGTCACAGTTGCGATCATCACTCACATAAAAAAGGTATTATTTAATCACATTGTGTGACTAGAGATTGTTGTCCCTGCCATCAATGCTTACCTGGTCATGTATGTACAAAACATGTATGGATATTTACCACCTGGTTAGAGTGATAATACTCACTATGTATCTCAGTTTAGGGAGAAAATGCGTAGTTCTTGGTGAAGTCTACCACTAATGAGATTGTGCCCAACTAGAATACCTAAAGAGAATGATTGAATTTAGAATCTTTCCACCTAGACCTTAAAGAACTACAAGAATCATCTAAGTTAGCTCCATAGCATAACATAATTCTATAACAACAATATTGGATACTAAATGGCTTCTCTCGTTAAAAATTAATAGAATAATTACATAAGAAGTAAGAGATAATAGTGATATTTCCTTAGAGAATAAAAGCATCCATATCTTAAAGGGAAAATCCATTTTTTCTTATCTTTCATTACATTTATAGAAATTTCCTCCATAACTAACTTTTCTGGTTTCCCTTGCTAGGTGGTTATCTAGGGTTTTTAATAAGAAATTGTCATGTTTATGATCTCCTTAGGAATATCTTCGAATCCTTTTTCCAAAAACAATTGAGATCATATAGTGATAATAATCACACAAGGGAGGTAGGTGCGGGGGGGATTATCTTCGATCCCGACAGAAATATAGTGAACTCTTATGCCTGGGGACTTGGACAAATATCCAACAATGAAGCAGAATGGATCTCGCTTCTTCTCAGACTAGAACTAGCATGGCAGTCTAATATTCCAAAACATATCATCTTTGAAGACTCAAGGCAAGTTATTCAGAAAATGAGATCGAACTACACTCATGGTTCCACCAACTGTAGAAGAATTTATGATCGAATCTGTCATCTAAATCATATCCCATGGGTTACCTATGTTCATATTCTTAGAGACAACAATAATATTACCGACAAACTTGCCAATAACGGGGTTAGGAACAAACTTGGAATGGTCGCACTCAAATACCAAACCCACTACCAAAAGAATGTTCCATAGTTGGCATGATTTTTGAATAATAGGGTTAGGGGGAATTTCTCCATGGCCCTCCCACATGCCATATCACTCGATATCCATCGACATGCATCAACCACCTTGGATAAGTGGTGCCTCTCTTCATGTGAAGGCCTTTAAATCGCATCCTACAAGATAGTTCCTCGAGGCATTGAGTCGACCGTCAACATGAACCATGGTAGATTTCATAGGTGTTCCCCCTCATTTCAGTTGGAAGCTTGATGGTTTGGTTAGCGAAGGTGAGAAAGGAAGAATAGTTAGTTTGTCAATGGATGAAGCACTGCAACTCCATAACCTATTTGAAGGCTTGGCTAGTGAAGGTGCCAAGGGAATCCAAGCAATTTGGCTCATATTGGAATCCAACAAACCAAATTTTCTCCCTCAGTTCTCTTGCGGGATCCTTGCAGCATAACCCAATTCTCAAGGGTAAACAAACCAGGAAATTTATACATTAATGAGATCAAATCCACTCTTAAAGATATTAAGATCCACCTCCACAGGGTTTATGAAATGGTGGGTGTTGTTGTACTGGATAATAGGGATGTTTTATTTGATGTTAGATTCATAGCAAATCAAATGGGTTGTCATGAGTCCAGGATCGATGATAATGGTCGCGACCTACAAGAGATGATGGGCACTGTGGACTTAATTAAAGAGGATGTTTTGAAGATGGCCAACATGAATCAATGCAGTCACTGTCAGGACATCCCAGACCAAGGCGACCACCCAATGGAGGAAACTTCAGTCATCCAGCCCACTCACAGGCTTGAAGGCAAGAAAAATTAGAAGCATCAGCTATGTTTTTAATAAATGTACTTTTGCATTTTTCTTAACAAACAGTTTGTAAGAATATACCCTTCAATGGATCTGAAATTTTACAGGAAGCATCTGAGGAACTCTAAAAAATATTATATAGGCATATGCATTATAGTTTTAATTTTCCTTCAGAACTGAATGAAACCTCAGTTTCCATTTTGTATGCATGGTTGTGCACAATGTTTTTTTACTCAATACAATATTTTCTCTAGTTTTTGTTTAAAAAAATAATAATAATCACACATTTGAAATTTTTTAAATAAAAGGAACTATGTTTCCTTTTAAGTTTTGTAGGGTCCACATTCTTGGTTTTGAGTTTGACATCGTTGAGTCTGTCATTTGAATTTCATTCCCTTAATGAATGTGGGAATGGGTTTATTAATCATGAAGGGATTCGTATAGTTAAATAAAAATCATCATCATCAAGTTTAAAATTAGTCATAAGCCATTGTCTTCCAAGATTTGAATTTAAATACACTATATCAACATGGAAAATAATTCCATTATTTTTCTCACTTTAAACAAATTACTCACCACAATATCTTTTTATGACAAATGTAAAACAATGATAACTTTAAAAAAATCACAATGAGGCTCAAATGCATTTTTATAAAATGTTGAACATTTTGAATCCAACTTCAGTTTCTTTGCCCTAATTTGAAACATTTTATATGGATTCTTTGTGTGATGTGACTATCCAAGCAATACGTGAAATTTATTTGAAAATTAGATACTTTATATTTTGAACAACCTTAAAGTTTTTTAGGAAATATTTAATGTTTTTTACATTTTTTTATCATATAAATTTGTAGAGTAGAATTTGAACATTGCACCACAAATCAAAATTTTGTAAAATTTTATATCAGAAACAAAAATGCTAGTAAAATTATAAAATATGAATGCATGTGAATTAAGTTTTTTGAAAAAATGAATTGAAATATTTGTAGGAAAATCTAAATTTTACAAGCATGTGGGTTTTTCTTTTAAAACGTTTCTTTTAAAACAAAAATGATTTATACATCATTGAAGTAAAGAAACATGTTCTTATTAATTTAATGCATCGGAGGCAGGCAATTGAATTAATATTAGTGAAGTAATTTGAAGTTTAACCCTTTGAAATCCTATCGATGGTGGGTAGTGGAAATTAGGTTTTGGTTTTGGATACCCAAGTCATTTAAACTTGGGGTGTGTTGAGACCTCAAAAGGTGGTTAAGAATTTTTTTTTTTAATGTTGGGAGATTAAATTTCTTATGTGCTTGCTGAAAAAATCATCCTATTTTCTTGTCAAAGATGAACAAATCTCAAACAACCACCTACTCTGTGTCAATTGATGATGGTTGTGTTCAGTTCAATACAAGAAATGGTAAATGGCCTCATATTACTGAGTGTAATCCTATCATAACAATAGAGAATAGGATACCTAGCTCAAGAACATTGATTTTATCAAAAAATAACCTAGGGTTTTGGCAAGGGAACTCTTACCTTTTGGACAAGTGTCATTGGTGTAGCAATAGGACTATATCCCATTTTGTTTGCTTTAGTGTCTATGATGACCATGCTCTTTTCCAATTGTTAGAACCCATGGATTTTGGCTTTGACAATGAGACTTGACAATGAGAGGTTCAACCTTGAAGTTTACTATCTAAGCCCTATGGTTTTTTTTAATTGGGTTTATCCTTCTATTGTTGTGATCACTCAAACTTTAAATCCCATGATTGATTACAAAGTTTGTAACCTATGTGGTATTCCATCACATAGTTCTAGAACTTATTTTGCACACGATGTGTGCTCTTCAATGAGGATTTATCTTGGTGCAATAATCTATCAAATTGTTTCAAATTTTCAAGCTCTATGAAATTTTTAGGAACAATCATACCTTTGGACTTGCGCAATGTCATCACATCCCTTTAAAATTTATGTTCAATATGATATGGCCTTTGTTATCCACAATTTGTTTTTATGTAATATGTCACACTTGTATTCTACTTTTGTTCTGAAAGTACAAGGGTTATCACGCTACCCACTGGAGGGTATGAAGCATGAAGGATGCATGTAGGACCTCAAATCATCATAAGATATCACCCTAAATCCATTTCCTATCCCACACTACCCTCCAAATCAAAACACTTTTGATTAACTATACAATAGGAAATGAAAACTAATATGCCAAATCAAGGAAACCTCATATTTTGATTTTGTTGTCATCTTTATTCATCAAATCATTTTGTGTCCACTTTAGCAACATCTCTATATAATGTGGCTAGTTTTGCACCTAGACAATCTAGCACAAGTATAATTTAAAGGTAATTTATTTGGGATGCTAAAGTGGACGCAATTTGCATCCACTTTAGCACCATCGTGATATAATCCACCTAGTTTTGCACCTAGAAAACCTAGCATAAGGACAATATAAATGTAATTGATTTGGGGTGATAAAGTGGACACAATAAATGTAATTGATTTGATGATAATGACATTCACAATGATGCAATTATATGATGATGATGATGAAAATGTTGTTGATGATGAAAATAACAATGATGAAGATGATGACGATGATGATAAGATGAATGATGATATAGATAGTGATGACGAAGATGATGTCAATGATGATGAAGTTGACAATGATGATGATGATGATGAAGTAATGATGACAATGAGAATGACATGAATGATGATGATGATGATTATGATGACAATGATGATGATGATGATGATACTTATAAGAAAGTGTTGGTAGATGTAAATAAACCCAGTTTCAATACAAGCTCCAAGATTAAAATGTGCTCAATCATAGTTATACGTTATGCATGCTTAAAATTGTGACCATATCCTACTTATTATGCATGTTTTAAATGGTAACCATATCCCATATGCTTTAAATGATGACGATGATGAACTAGATGGAAATGATAGTGATGATATTTTTGATGATGTTGATGATGGAAATGATGATGATATGATCATCATCGTCAACATCGACATCATTTTCATTGTCATCAAGATTATCAAAATAGTCATCATCATTGTCATAATCATCATTCATGTCATCATCGTCGCCATTGTCCTTGAAATCATCATCATCATCATCATCATCATCATTATTGACATTATCATCAGTTATTCAGCATTACCTTTGGCATAAGAAATAACATCTACCCAAAAGATGTGATTAGTGGAAAAGGGTCATGGAGGACACATACGATTTATGCATGAGAAATAAAAACTTTATTTTTTAAGATGAGTACTGTTTGAAAGGAGTGGATTGAAGATTTCTTCATAGAGGGAAATATTCTTCTCTTGAGGGATCAGCTTTGTTATAGCAGCTAATCCTTTTTTGGGTAAGGAAAACATCATCATATCTGCTTGTAGATCTGAAGGAGTCTTAGAGGCTTTAAGATATCTTCTGCTATGAAGATGGTTGAGTTTTTTTTATCATGCATGAAAATTATTATGTTCTCCTTGATGTCTATGGATTTTTTATCATTGTCCTTATTTAAAACTCAGATTGTTAGATCTTCTTACAGATAAATAATGGGGCAATCTATTTGTTGATGAGGCATAATGGAGTTTGATAATCAGAATTATATAGATGCGGGTGAGATCTGTAATGGTACATATTTATTTGGTTTTTGTTGAGATACTTCCTTAAATCATATTTTTCATTGATACTTTTTCTCCTAGGTAGTACGGTAAGAAATTCAAGTCCAATCGAATGTAATAAGTTGAGTATTCTTTGAGATAACTATTTGAATTAGACTGTGCAAATGAGAGGTAGATTTGGTTGTTTGGGTCAGTCTCAGACCAGCGTACCTTAGCTAATGACTATCATGCAAACTGAATGATTTGATAATTTATAAATATATCAAAAGGCATATATGAATAATCTACATACATAATATACACCTAAAATATAGGTAATAAATATCATAGATATATGAATCATCTAAAGACAAAATATATAGGTAAACTAACAACAACCATATTAATAATATTAATATGTTCGGAATACGCTGAGAGGTATATATTTGAGACATTGATAAATATTTTTTCCTAAATAATGTGTCAATTACTTGTATCTAAGAGTTAATCTAATATACCAACCACTTAAATTTGGATTGTTAATTTTATAGTTGAAGTTAAGCTCATAGTTGTATGATCATTGGAGTTAACCTAATAGTTAATTTAAAAGTTACTATAAAGATATTGCAGTTGATATAGCAACTCTTAGTTATCTCGACTCCTAACTTCCACATGGAGTTCGTCTAAGCCTTATGCACATTAAATCAAATCCCAAGTGCCAGATGAAGTTCCACTGTCACATGAGCTGCACATTACCATGCCACTAAGTGCACCTATCACATGAGTTAAGAGGAATTTATTAGGAATTTATTAAGAGTTGGGTTGTCATATGAATTGCACATTACTTCAACTCTCGGTTGTAAAATGCAGTTTCACTAAACCTTATGCAAATTAGCTCGACTTCTAGCTGCTAGATGGACTTCCACGATCAAACACACCACACATTACCATGCCATTAAATTCAGTTATCACATGAGCTATTTATTATTTATTATTTTTTTTTTCCATCTAACACAAAGTGCACTTATCAGATGAGTCATTTTTTATTTTGTTATAATTGTTAATTATGAATTTTGGAAGGGGCTCATAGAATCAATCTGGACAATACACTTGTATCATTCTTGACCATAGATAAAAAAAAACATAGATGGTATTCCACCCCCAAATTCTAAAATCTATACGCCTTTAAGCTTAAATATTCATATGCAATGATTATAGATTCACCTCGTTGGAATATTTGTAGTGCATTACAACTAATCTTGTAAAGAATTATCATGTTCCGTCTAGAAGACTAGTTCCTAGGCTATGATGTCATTAAGATACTTAGTTTATGCAAAAAATTGATCTATAAGAAAGCATTATCAAGGATGATAATGTTTCCTATATGTTGAAATTATGTCACTACTCCATAAACAAAAAGTAAATAAATAATTAGTTCAATAAAATGATAAAATCTAGAAGTTTGTTTATGTATGTTTTGTTTTAATAAAAAAAGGTTTTTTGGTTTTTAAAAATGTATCAAAATATTACAGATAAAGTTTTATAAACAAAATTCTTATCATTCAACTTTTACATTCTATTTTAAAATAGAGAGTAAATACCAATCATATGTTCATAGCAGCTATTCTTTTAATGCTACTACTGAGGAATTATGAGCCTCATGAGACGTTGAAAGTTGAACAACATTGAATTGACGATTGATTAAGCTTCATCATACGCATATGGAGCAAGCGACATTGGTTTTGAATGCCCATCACTGGTTTAGGTTTAGTTTATGAGCATTCTTTTATATTCCTATTAACACCTATCTCCTTGTCTTGTGACATAAATACACATTGATCCAATGCTTGAGATGATGAATCGTTAAATACTATTCTTTCCAATATTGTCACTTCCATCCACAGAGATCTAGAAGCCTCTCTCGATTAGAAGGGAGTTTTAATTAATGCAATCAATCGAATGATAGATAATGAATTATTTTGGTTTTCTTTTGGGGCTATATACAAAATAATCGATTGGTTTAAGTGAATCACTTAGATATTTCTGCAAAAAAAATTCAGTTATTTCTGCAATAAGGGATTCATGAGATGGCACAAGGAAAATAGTCTATGAGTGTTGGTGACACTTCTACCAGCTGGCCTATGTATTTAATCCCACATCTGGATTCTTAAGACTGAGCAGAGTGATCAATACATACAACTTGATTACAATGACATCGATGCATTTAGGTGCTTAGCTTAAGAAAAAAAATATGTGTTGGATATTCTCTCATCTCGGCTTTCGAATCCATGGATCCTATATCACATCACGTATCCAGATCGTGCATTCTTTTACTTCTAGCTATGTGGATCCTACAAATTATTTCAAGTTTGAAATGTTTACTTAATTGACGTGTGATGTCCCCATACCCCATAATGCGGAAACATTAAAATTTTTTCTTTAAGAATCATTGTTCTCCTTTATAACATGGGGCATGGATGTTAACACACTCTTCAACATTCATTCTCAGGCTTGGAAACCACTGCAAAATTCATTCCTCCCTTCATAGATCCATTCTGCAACCAGAATGGTCATTTCTGCACTAACTTTTCCCTTTCCGCACTTCTGCTTCCTCCTTTTCGACCTCGAAACTTGGGAATCAGAACCTCAAGGTTTTGATGGAGTCAATTCTCTAACTTCTATCTTTTGCACTTCCAATTTACGCCCTTCCTACCTTGGAAATAAAAAATCAGAAACTCAAGGTGCGATGGGAAAATTGAACGGCTCTTCCAATTTCTGCCTTCTGTACTTCTGCCTTTTGCCTTCGAAACTCGTAAGTTGGAAAACATAACGATCGACAGATTTCTTCAATGGATCTTCTGCCTTATTCCTTCCACAATTTCTCCTACTGCATTTGGAAGTCAGAAGTTGGAAAACATAATGATCAACGAAGTTCTTCAATGACTCTTCCACCTTCCTCCTTACACACTTCTGCCTTCTGTCTTCAGAACTCGAAACTCGAAAAACATAACGATCAACGGATTTCTTCAGCATCGACTCTTCCACTTTCAACCTTCCACCTTCGGATCTCAGAAGTAAAAAACTATCAAACGATGGATAATTTATCCATGGTTCTGCCTTTCACCTTCCGCCCTTCCACCCTCCAGTGCGGAACTCAGGAATCGAAAAAATTGACTTTCGACCTTAACCCCTTTTCTACACTTCCGACTTCTGCTTTCAGACCTCAGACCTTGGAATTCAGAAAGTTGACTTTTTCCTTAGAATTTTTCTGCACATTTCTGCTTTTTCCCTCTACCTCCCACAGGCAGATCCCGGGGTGTAGAAACACAACATTTCTTCCCTATTCAACTGCTCGTTCCCACTTCCTCCTTATGCCTTTCTTAGGCGGATTCCAAGGGGCGAAAACACTAAATTAGAGGTATTCTAGCCCTTTGATCAAGCTTGCAGCCTTCAATTACTTAGGAAAAAATGCATAAAACATACAAGACAATTACAAAACTAAAATGCAAGAAAATATACACAAGTAAACTGCTACTTAGTCATCAATAAGCATTCAAAAGGAACATAACAATTCATAAGAAAATTCATTGAAGAAATAACATAACAAAGAATACTTATCTTTGAAGACGAAGTTGTCTCGCAACTAGCTATGTCGCTGCAACGTTCCACCCAACCATAGGCTAGTGTGTTCATTAATCTCTCAACCCCACTTCCACCCCTGATCTTGGCATGATTCCAAAAGGAAAGTAGGGAACAATAGACTCACACACAACCAGAGCATATAACACAGATCATATAACACACAGTCTAGCCAAACTCTAGTTAGACTTACCATAATTTCCAGCCAAGCCAACACACAGTTGGGTTAACAGGATGCAGGCCATCAAGCCAATGCTTGCATTTAGGACCAGCCAAGCCAATAGATGAGTTTCATAGGCTACATAGCCAAGCCATCTTTAACAGTTTGGTTAATAGGTTGTCCAACCAAGGATTACACACAAGGCCAAATTCACAACAAAACTTAGCCAAGCCAAGATCCAATTGGGTTAACAGGCTACCAGCCAATCTAATCTCTCCCAGGTTAAAAGGATGCTAAGCCAATGGAAAGGTAGAATGACTAATATAGTGGCTCATTCAAGAGCTAGGGAAACCTCCACAAGATCTATCTGGCTTGGTATCCACAATACCTACACTCCAACATAAGGAAGCGTCCCCTTATCTACTACACAGTTCCTCAGGCTATGCCTTCCCTTCTAGTGCTATTCATGGCCATGCAGTGGGGATTTACTAGCCACTCTTCTCTTTTCATAAGGTTCCTCTATGCACTAGGTTAACAAGCCCATTCCTCTTCTCTTCTACCCCTAAGTCTTGCATACAATTTAGACCCAAACCAAGGTGCACATCACAACAACCACAAGGCAAAACATAGTAAACAGGATCCACTTACTCTATAACAGTGGAAACCACTACAAAAACACCTTCCATGACTCAGGTAAATTGGGAAATCATTCAGAATAATGAACGGTTGCTTGACAACAATGGGGAAAACTCGGAGTAGCACTATTTCATAAAATCGAGTGATCTCCACTGCCCAATCATCCAGGAAAACAACAAATCACTTATCCCATGAGATTCATGACTGCAGGATAAGGGTAAATGGTTTAGAACAAATAACACAGAGCAAAGACGTGATTGTCCTTGCAGTTTTGGTGAACAATAATAATGAGCATACACATCAGAGTGAATGAACATAACGAATGGCGTAGAACTGAACAATGACCGACTCTGCCTCCCAGGATCAACGAACAACGCAAATGAATCGAAAATAATCCATCCCTGACTCTTCTGGTGATTTCCAACCAAACCACTTAGCACACATCCCCATGATTACTTGTTTCATAAACAGGAACGTGGCTCACTAGTGTACAGACTTGTAGTATTTCTCAAATAAGCAATCAAGATTCCATGCCCTACTCTTCCCAAGGCATTAACTGCCTCAACCAACTTCTAGAATAAATTGATGACAGAGAACAAAAAAGTGGCTGAAGGTTCATGGGTTTCCCCATCGACATCTGGTCTCACCCTATTGGCTCAGGAGTTGCGGCTAATTCTCCTTCGCTATTCCTTGTGAGATCATTCCCCCATATATTTCATGTTGCAGTACATAGCTAGCTATGGTATTTTATTAATTGCATAATTACATGATATTCACAAATATATATTATCCTTGACTTAGCACCATAAACCATAGGAATCAACCTTGATCACCTATACAAAAAACATCAATCAATGGAAGGGCCTTGGCCTTAATCTTCTTGCCATGATTCGATACAATATTTACATCATGTACAATCAAAATACCATGGGGTCGAAACCGGGGTATTACAATCCCCTCCCCCTTCAATCAAAACTATCCTCAGTGCTCATCAAAACTGAAAAAAAATGATACACTATTACTACCTTAGTGCTCTGCAAAATTAAAAAAAAATGGATGTTCCAATCACATGGCATCCTCCAACTCCCATGTAGTCTATTCAGGACTGTAGTGCTTCCATTGCACCTTTACCTGTCCTATGGCTTGGTTCTGGAGCACAATGACATTTTTGGCAAGGATGTACAATGGCTCACTTTGGAACTCTCCCTCGGGTTCCACCTGAATCACATCCCAATCAATCACGTGGTTAGGGTCATGTACATATTTCTTAAGCAACGAAACATGAAGTAGGAAATGAAAGTATATATGCAACTAGCCCTATTATTTCAAGCATTTCAAAAGGCCCACAAAATCTAGGTGACAACTTGGCACAACTTCCAAGCTTCAAGGAAATCTTCCTTGCCCTCACTTTGAGGTAAACATGATCCTCAACGCATAATTCTTTGTGCACTCTATGCTTATCAGCATAGATTTTCTATATATCTTGGGATTCTTTTAATTTCTACCTAATCTTGGCAACCTCTTGCTCTATTTCCTTGAGCAATTATGGACCAAGCACAATCCTAGTCACTGGATTATCCCATGTCATAAGTGTCCTACACCTTCTTCCATACAAAGCTTCATAAGGACTCATCCCCAAGAATTCCTGCTGTCCGTTATTATAAGCAAACTCTACCAAGTGTAAATAATCTTCCCACTTGGATGGCTTGTCCATCACATACATGCGAAGCATGTCTTCAAGCACTTGATTCACTCTCTTTGTTTGTCCATCATTCTGAGGATGGTAGGCAGTGTTGCAGTTCAACTTGGTACCCAAATCTGCAAATAACCCCTTCCAAAAATTGGAAGTGAACTTGTCATCCCTGTCAAAGACTATTGCCTTACGTAATCCATGCAATCTAAAGATTTCCTTCATGAAAACCTTTGCAATGTCATCAGTCTTATGTGCGGCCTTAACCAATATAAAATGTGCTACCTTTCTCAACTTGTCCACCACAACCATGATGGATTCATGTTGTCTCCAAGTCATTGGAAATCCTCTAATAAAATCCATGGAAATAACTTCCCATTTTCATTCTGGAACTGCCAAAGGTTGCAAAAACCCTGCTGGGTGTTGATGCTCAACCTTTACCTGCTGACATTTCATGCAACTTGCAACATACTCAGCAATGTTTTTTTTCATTCCTGGCCAAAAATACTGCTTTCTGGCTGTAGCCATTGTCTTATGATATCCTGGGTGACTAGAATATGGGGCTTGATGGATTTCATCCATAACAATTATCCTCAGATATGCTACACTTGGAATATAAATTATGTTTTTAAAGTTAAGAAGTCCATCCTCTTCCAACTTATACCCTTCATACCTCTTTTCATAATTTTGCTGCTGCAACTTGTCCTTGACTTGTGCATACAATTCATCTTCAGCAGCATGATTAACAATCTACTGCCTTAAATCTGATTGGAAAATACTAAGAGATGCCACATGCATTTCATGCACTTTTCTGCTGAGTACATCAGCCACTTTATTTTCTTTCCCTTTTATGTGTTTGATTTCAAAATCAAACTCACACAAAAACTCCATCCATCTAGCTTCCCTAGCATTTAAGGTAGGATGATCAAAAAAATATTTCAGACCACATTGGTCTGTCCTTAACTCAAATTTTCTTCCCATTAAGTAATTCCTACACATCCTGAGAGCAAGTACTATGGCTGCAAGCTCCAGATCACGAGTTTCATAATTCTTCTCACGATTCTTTAACTTCCTGGACTCATAACATACCACATGGTTGTCTTGCATAACAACTCCTCTAAGGCCTTGACCACATGCGTCGGTACACACCACAAAGTCCTTTTCTGGGTCTGCAAATTTAAGAATGGGTGCACTTGTGAGAATATTCTTCAGCTGCTGGAAACTTTCTTCACACCTTGGTTTCCATTCAAACTTCATTCCATTCTTTTGCAAAGAAGTCACATGATGTGCAACCTTGGAGAATCCTTTAATGAATCTCCTGTAATATCCAACAAATCCCATAAAAGACCTTACATCTATCACATTTCCTGGGGTTGGCCAATTCATAATGGCTTCAATCTTCTCAGTGTCCACATATATTTCTTCATCTGAAATGATGTGACCCAAATAATGAATTCTATAATCACATTTTCTTAACTTGGAATACAACTTATTCTCCCTTAGCAATTGCAAAACCAATCTCATATTTTCTTCATGCTCAACTTCATTCTTGGAATAAACAAGAATTTCATCAAGGAAGACAAGAACAAACTTGTCCAAGTACTTGCTGAAGACACTATTCATAAGGCACATAAATGTGTCTGGTGCATTTGTGGGAGAAAATGGTACCACCACAAACTCATAATGTCCATACCTTGTTCTGAAGGCTGTCTTATGAATGTCTTCATCCTTGATCCTTACCTAATGGTAATCAGACCTCAATTCATCTTGGGAAATGCCTTTGATCATCTCATTTGATCAAAGAGGCCATCAATTCGAGGTAAATGATATTTATATTTCACCGTGACTTTGTTCAATTATCTGTAATCAATACACAACCTAAGTGTACCATCTTTCTTCTTTACAAACAGGATTGGTTCTCCCCAAGGATACACACTTGGCCTGATATACTTCTTCTCCAACAATTCTTGTAGCTGCATCTTCATCTCTAGCATTTTTGGTGTACTCATCCTATAGGGTGTCTTGGACATTGGCGCTGCCCTTGGAAGAAGTTCAATGGTAAAATCAATGTCCCTCTTTGGAGGAAGTCCTGGAATCTCTTCTGGAAAAACATCTCTGAATTTATGCAACACATGAAATTGCTCCAACCTAGGAGTTTCATTCTTGGTTTCCTCCAAAATATGGGTTGCATACAACTGGAAACCTTTCCAATGGAACTTCTTTAGTTGCATTGCTGAAATATGCCTGACATAAATCACTTTAGGAATGCCTCTTACCACTCTTGGATTCCCTTATTCATCCATGCACTCAAAGGTCTTGTTATAACAATCAAGCTTAACTTTGTGCATTTCTAACCAGTCCACTCCAATGAGAATATCATAGGAACCAAGTGGCAGAACATTCAGATCTACATAAGTGACTAACCCATCCATGACGAATGGGAATTTCTTTACCACTTCACTCACTTTTATCTTGGTTCCTGTGGCTAGTTGGACTAACCATGACTTACTATGCTTTAATTTCTTAAAAGCACAAATATCAACTACTCTAGGAGTAGTATAACAATGAGTAGAACCAAGGTCAATCAAAACAGAAATAGATTGCTCAACAATCTTACCTTCAACTTCAACCATAGTTGACTGGTGATCTTCCTGGTGATCCTCTAACGTTGCATAAATTCTAGGGACGACCCTTTCCACCTGACCCACAATTTTAGCTTCTTGGACATTGTAATATGACCTTACATACCCCTCCTCATGAGGACAATTCCTGCATGTATGAGGTCCTCCATGTCGCCAGCATTGGAGCGGTTCTCT
The DNA here is from genome assembly GCA_001517045.1 of Pseudotsuga menziesii. Taxonomy (NCBI): domain Eukaryota; kingdom Viridiplantae; phylum Streptophyta; class Pinopsida; order Pinales; family Pinaceae; genus Pseudotsuga; species Pseudotsuga menziesii. The sequence continues at coordinate 86,346 of LPNX011209160.1, read as the reverse complement.
GATCTCTTTTGGGTCTCTTGGCTTTTCCCCCATCACTCCATCACTGATTTACAGCTTATGATGGTTTCTTTTGCTAATTTCTGAAGTAAGGAGGTTTGAAACCTTTCTTTCTCTGGTCATACTTTTCATTCTTCTTTTCCTTCCATGCCTTATGATGATCAGGTTTTCCTTTGTTCTAATCATAACAATACTTAGCCTTTCTGATAGCTTCTTCCATAGTTCTAGGTTCATAAAACTCAATCCTGTCTTTGTAAGATTGATTTAGACCACTCAGAAAACGTTGTATTTTCACTTTGTCATCTCTGATGTACCTGACATACTTCAACAACTCCAAAAACTTATTGGAATACTCTTCCATGGTTTGTTGTCCCAATCTCAACTCATGGAATTCCTTAATCTTGTCATCATAGTACCCGTCAGAGAGGTACTTCTGCTTGAAATACTTCTTGAACTGTTTCCACCTGATCTTTCTTTCGTTAAGTTTCTTCACCTTCCTAAGGTTCTCCTAGCAAATCGATTCCATTCCATTCAGGTTGAATATGGCTACTCTAGCTTTCATATTTCCTAAGTAGTCTTGGACTTGGAAATATTTTCTCATCCCAAGAAGCCAAGCTTCAGCTTCTTGACTAGTATTCACTTCACCATTAAAGGTAGGAGGTCTTTCCTTCTTGAACTCATCACATGAACAGATCCTGTAGCGCCTCTTTCTTTGTGTTCCTGTGAGAAGAAGAGCTTGATCCCACAGTGGATCCTTCAGAGTCAGATGATCTACTAGAATATCTCGTTCTTATTTTGGCACTGCTTTTACTTCCTTCTAGATTTACTGCCTGATGCTTAAATTTTATCTTTATTTGAATGTATGTCAAACTTTGCAACATGGCAACATTCAGCTGATGCTGCTCTTCTTGATCTTTAATCAGGCTTCTCATGGTGGTTGCGATGTCTGGCGGGATTTCTTGAAATCTTCTGCCGTTAAAATCTATCTTGGAATTTACCACTGTGCCATTTTATCCCATAGCATATTCCTCGTTCTCATAGGGATCATGCACATCATTCATGCCATAGATTCTTAGGGTTGCGCCAACAGCCCACTTTTACAATCTATACCATGACTCTGCAAAATGTGTTGTCACACACCATTGTTAACTGCATGACAAAATCAGACTTAGAAAACCATTTACTTACTATCCACCTGACCCATCTAGGCCCAATGATTGTAACCATAAGCTCTATTAACTGATCAACTTGGCCCATTTAGGCCCTAGCGCTGCAACCAGCAGCTCTGATACCGATCTGTGACGTCCCCATACCCCATAATGCGGGTAAATTAAAATGTTTTCTTTAAGAACCCTTGCTCTCCTTTCTAACATGGGGCATATATGTTAACACACTCTTCAACATTCCTTCCTAGGCTTGTAAACCACTCTATAAGTTGTTCTTCCCTTCACAGATCCATTATGCAACTAGAATGGTCATTTCCATACTAACCTTGCCCTTTGCACACTTCTGCTTCTATCTTTCTGACCTCGAAACTTAGGAATCGGAACCTCAAGGTTTTGATGAAGTGAATGGTCCAACTTTTTCCTTCCACACTTCCACTTTCCACCCTTTCGAACTTGGAAATAAGAAATCGAAAACTCAAGGTGTGATAGGAACATGCAACGGATCTTTCGCCTTCCGCCTTCGAAAACCGAAAGTCAGAAAACATAATGATCGACGAAGTTCTTCAATGAATCTTCCACCTTCTGGATTTTTGCCTTCTGCCTTCAGAACTCAGAAGTAAAAAAACATAACAATCAATAGATCTTCCGCCTTCTGCATTCCGCCTTCGGAACTCGAAATTCGGAGAACGATCAACGGAGTTATTGAATGGCTCTTCTGCCTTCCACCTTCGGAACTTGGAAGTCAAAAAACTATCAAACGATGGATACTTTATCCATTCTTCCACATTACGCCTTCCGCCCTCCAGTGCGGAACTCAGGAAGCGAAAAACTTGACTTTCGACCTTAACCCCTTTTCTGCACTTTCGACTTCTGCTTTCCAGCCCCGTACCTCGGAAGTCAAAAAGTTGACTTTTTCCTTAGAATTTTTTATGCACATTTCTACTTCTTTCCTCCACCTCCCACACACAGATCCTAGGGTGTAGAAACAAAACATTTCTTCCCTGTTCAACTACTCGTTCCAGCTTCTTCCTTTCGTCTTCCTTAGGAAGATTCCAAGGGGCTGAAACACTAAATCAAAGGTATTATGACCCTTTGATCAGGGTTCCAGCCTTCAAGGACTTATGAAAAAATGCATAAAACATACAAGGAATATACAAAAGTAAAATGCAGGAAAATATAAACAAGTAAACTTATACTTAGTCATCAATAACCATTCAACATGAACATAACAATTCATATGCAAATTCATGGCAGAAATAATATAACAAAGAATACTTATCTTTGAAGATGAAGCTGTCTCGCAACTAGCTATGTCGGTGCAACGTTCCACCCAACCATAGGACATTTTTCTCATTAATATCTCAACACCACTGCCACCCTTGAGCTGGGCATGATTCTAGAAGGAAACTAGGGAACAATAGATTCACACATAGCCAAATCATATAACACACAGTCTAGCCAACCCCTAGTTGGACTTACCAGACTTTCCAGCCAAGCCAACACACAGTTGGGTTAATAAGTTGCAGGCCATCAAGACAACACTTTCATTTAGGACCAACCAAGCCAACAGATGGGTTTCATAGGCTACACATCCAAGCCATATTTCATAGTTGGGTTAGCAGGCTGTCCAGCCAAGGATTACACACAAGGACAAATGCACAACAAGGAACAGCCAACCCAACATCCAATTAGGTTAACAGGATATCATCCAAGACAATATCCCTTGGGTTAACAAGCTGCTAAGGCAGTGGAAAGGTATAAAGGTGGCTCATTCAAGAGATAGAGACACCTCCACAATATCTTTATGGCCTGGATTCCAAGATACCTGCACCACAACACAAGGAATCATCCCCTTCTCTGCTACACAGTTCCTCGATCTATGCCTTCCCTTCCAGAGCTCTTCAAGGTCGTGCAATGTGGATTTACCAACCATTCTTATATTTTCATGAGGTTCCTCTATGTACTAGGTTAACAATCCCATTCCTCTTCTCTTCCACCCCTAAGTATTTCATACAAATCAGACCCAAACTAGAGTGCACATCACAACAACCACAAGGTAAAACATAGTAAACAGGCTCCACTCACTCTGTAACAGTGGAGATGACTACGGAAACACATTCCACGAATCAAGTAAATAGGGAAATTGTTTAGAACGATGAACCATTGCTCGAATGCACTGAGGAAAACTCGAAGGAGCACACTTTCATAAAATCGAGTGATCTCCACTCCCCAGTCATTCAGCAAAACAAAAAATCGCTCAGCCCGTGAGATTCACAACTACAGGATAAGGGTAAGCGGTCCAGAACAAATAACACAGAGAAAAGACACGGCTCTCCTTGTAGGTTTGGATGAACAACGATAATGAGAATACACAACATAGTGAATGAACAGAACTAACATCGTAGAACTGAACGATGACTGACTCTGCCCCCCAGGCTCCATGAACATCGTGAATGAATAAAAAATCGTCCATCCCCAACTCTTATGGCGACTTCCAACCAACTGAATCAACACGCACCCCCACTATTACTTGCTCTAGAAGCAAGAAGGTGGCTCGCCAGTTTGCAGAATTGCAGGCTTTCTAATAATATATGGAGTTAAACTCATAGTTGTATCAAATAATCGAATAGTTGAATATTAATTTCAATTTTTACAACTATCACTAACTGTACTTATTACATGTTAATTAAGTTATTTTTTATTTTTTTGAAATGAGTAATTATTAATTTTTTACGACACCCATAGAATCAATTTGGACAATACACCTGTCTAATTCTCTTTTAATTTTGCATGATGCCTATAGAATCAATCTTGACAGCACACTTGTCTCATTCTCGTCCATAGATGAAAAAACATAGATGGTATTCCACCCCAAAATTCTAAGATATATACACCCATTGGCATAAATATAATGCTTAGGTAAAGACACAAAATACTAATGAAAACAATAGATTTCAAAACAACTATGTAGCTCGAGGTAAAATATTTTGTCCAGGTTCACAACAACTAGAAAAATAACTTTAAAGAAAGTAAGAAACCCTCTAGTCCTTGTACAATTCTAATATCCAATATGGAGTTTTATAGTTGACAAATCATATAAGAGAAAATGGCTACTTCAGTTAGACTTTCTTATTCTCCAAACATAATATTGATCTCACTTCAATGATCGATCTAAATGTGAATAGTTACAATGTTACATAGTATGTGTTGGCTATCTCCAATAGAATGCTATGCAGATTCTTTGGTGCAGAGAAGAATGGACTATGGTGTGTGTCCAAACTGTAGATATTCTCTGGTGGCGAATTGGCTATCAACTCTTCTTGCTTGGAAAGAAACAACGCTTTATCTTTAGTAGTGTTGACATAAATTCTTGGAACAGACCCATACATTTCATTTGTTGTCTCCAGTTTTAGGTTCATTATTTCCATGGTTGGATATGGTTAGAGCTGAGGAGGACTAGAGCCAAAGATAGTTAGAGCTGAGGCGGTGCGACCATCGGATATCATGTAACTACAAGGTCCGACGGGTGTTGGGGTAGCTTGAGTGCTCCATGGTTTGATGATTTGTTGTATTCAGGGCCGAGGGGCCTTGTTTTGTAGATGTATGATGCTTGATCCTATGGNATAGACACACACTTTTGGGTGGCACACATGTTGTTTCTCATGGATGTTTGACGTGCATTGATGTTTATTATGTTTCGTACCTATATGTTGTTCATATCGATGTTCAGTGTTTGTTACTTGTACATGATATTTTGTTGAGAAACATATGATGATGATACTATGGGTAGATGTTGATGTGGTTTGTGTTTCTTATGTACGATGTATATCTAGTTATCACCACATTTTATGAGATGGATGTTTTATACATGCGTAGTTATGGGGACTTATACATGTATGGGCTAACCTTACGTTAATTTGTAGGTTAGGTATGATGGATTAAGTGCCAATTCAAGACTTCATTGGCGACTACATCGATGACAACATTGGTTCTCCTTGGGACATGAGTGAATTAGGTAATGAGTTCAAAATGTCGTATGAGAAGACATACTCAAAGATATTTCCATAAGAGAAGCAGGTTGAGGGCCTTAAACACATTGTTGAGTTGCGACACAAATATGTTAAAATCTAGGTGGACTTGTAGATGGGTTATGCCAAAATGGATGGTATATTTGGTCAATAGTCCTATAATGGCATCATATTCAACTTCATTGTTTGTAAATGACCCCATAAAAAATTCACCAGTGTGGTAGAGAGTTTGGTGGGGGGAGTAAATGGTCCAAGCAACCAATGCTAGGTTTTTTTACCAATGACTTGTGTCATCCGCAAAACCGGTGTAGGTGTGATTGATATCCACCTGCATGAGAACAAAAGGATATCTTTTAGTTTTCGAGCCATGCGATTGAAAAAGTATATGAATTTTGAAATTTTTGTAATGAACTATGGGTTCAATAGTGATGTTCGATCAATATTGGGAAACTATACCATAACTAATGGAGTGTGAGTTTATTTTGACGTTCCCGGTAAGAGATAGAGGATCCTCATATGATCTAATTTTAGTGTGATGGAGGAGGTTCATCATTCGAAGAGGATTACTCCTTGTTAGATGATGATGATACCTTGCTTTTGAGTAATCCATCCAAAGGATATGTATCGTCGATAGTGTCAGCTATCGTGGGAACAATGTGCTCAAATAGTGGTTCTTGTGATGAGATATTGAATTGGAGCAATTGGTCCTAGAGACACATTTTCTCTAAGAGAACCTCATGTTTCACATGTAAATGGGGCACTAAAACAAATAATGGGAGGTATCACCGCATGCTCAGCATGGGCATGATCCCCTACGTGGAACTAATCTTGGTGTTAAGGATGTTGTAGGAGATGTGGGATTGATATGATTGGGAATCATATTGCGGTGATTTTTGCATGAAACACACCCATCCGGTTGGGTTTCATGGTTCATATGAGTAGGATTAGGTTATGGTAATATAGGGGTATCTAAAAGGGTGAGCCTAAGAGACATTGTTTTTTCCACTTCGTCAGTGGTAACCATATTGATTGAGGCTACCTCATGTGGTGGGGTAGGCGTAAGTTTTTCTACTATTTGAATAATGATAATGGTTTCTAGTGTGTTCCGAAATAGATGGATATCAAGGAAATGATGCGTATAATCCCCATATTGAGAACAAATAGGACATATGTTGTTGGTGCGTAACAATTTGGACTTAGGGGTTGATGGGCTTAATGTGCCCCCAGTATTAGTTTGGGGGGAAAATGCAACACTAACAAGTGTATTTAGCAAATTTATGAGTTCAAGTAGGGTAGGGAATAGATTGGTTGCATGACCTTGTTGTCCATAGAAAGTGCATGCGGGTGTGACCCACATGGTGGGAGTGTCTTGCATTGATGGGTGCCTTTATCGTTTGTTGGGTGGAACCTTTCAAGTTGGGCTTAGGTGTTCTTGCAGAAGATTAAGAAGCATGATTGGTTTTTATGGGGGATTTCAACTTAGGGTTCTTAATGCCTCCATTGGTGAGGGTGGTTGTCTTGGATTGAATGACGCCCCTATTTTTTAGTGTGGTGGCTAGTGGTGGTGGTCAAGTCACTAAAAGCGAGGTTTTAGTGGATGGAGTTGAAGTGGTAACTCATTGCACTAGGATCATCTCATAATAAGATATAGGTGGAAAAGCCATTTCTAGAAATGGTGGTGTAAGGTACCACACATCTAGACCAATCATGAGTATTGGTAGTCTCAGCTGGTCCATAACCAGTGTTCCACATACGCCTGTGGGGGGGTAAAGAAATGGTATTTGGAACATAGGTGGTATGGATGTGTTTAGGATTTTATCAACATATTGGCTTGATTAGGTTGTTGATGATGATGCCCCAGGCATGGATGCTTCTTTCTTCATTCTAGAAAGTGTACACATGAGACCTTTTGTTGGAGGGGAAATGATAGGTGTAGGACATGAATATGTCCCCAGGAGATTAGAGTCCTTATAGATTCCTGGGATAATCTCAACATATGGTGTATTGTTGGTCTCGCTGACTGTAGGAAAGACATTTTTAGGATTTTTGGATGCTTTGGGGTTATAGTATCTAAGTTGGTCAAGGGTGACCACCTTCCCATTGAATGGGAACATCATGATATGGAATATTGAGGAGGTGACTGCCTTCATGGTGTACATATAGATATGCCCCAAAAGGATGTTGTAGTCAAGTTGGGAACCTATGACTTCAACATTAATCATGACCATTTTTTCCCTTGGATCAGTGGGGACATTCTGGTACAAGCCATGTGGTTGGGAGGGCCAACGTCCATCATCTGCATGAAGAGACATTAATGATGGTGCTAACTCTAGGGAGCCCAATATTTTCCACACATTGGAATATTTTACGCATGTGGGCGCACCTTCATCGATGATGCATTGATGGAAAATGATGTTTTTTTACTGTGATTGGCACTTGAAATGGAACCGATGAGGGTAGTCATGTTTCACCCTTCTCATGGTTGAAGGTTATGAGGTTTGTGTTGGAAGGGTCGACAACTCCTAATGCATTCAATAATTTCTTTCATTGTGAAGGGAACATTTGAAGTACCTCTAGGGTTGACATGGTGACTGGTGATTGTGACAAATCGTCAACAATGTTGTATTTATAGTCATCCTTTATGTGAGGATTGTGAGGGGTACGCCTTAATGGAAATTTAGGAATCCTTGGAATTTTCTCCATCGTAGGCCGTGAGATTTGCAAAGGTCCTCATAAAGGGATTGAGGTTCCTTCAAGGATAAGTGAGGTTTCATCATTGATGTACTCCTTAGTGCAAGTTTATAGGTTAACTGGCGCTTGAGTCATGAGAATGTTTTGGAACGATGCTTCGCTCGATGGGCAAGGATCGGGCTATTGGGTAACCACGCCTTGATTTGAAAATGGTTGTTGAAAAACAACTTGATGTAGCTATTGTGAACGAGACACTTTAGGAGGATTTGTGAGTGTCTGCTTCTGGGCTCCCAACATATTTTAATAGTCAGGGATAAGCAGACAACGGTGAGTGTAGTGACCATACTCACCACATATCAAGCTAGGGTATTTTTTCCTCAAATTGGCATTCTTGTTGTGTTTGGGGGGATTTTCCCCTTGTTGCGGTTGGTTACCCTGGTTTTGATTCTATTGGGGGCCTTGGTTTCCCCCTTTCCCTTGTTGTTAGTATTTCATGTTCTTCTCTTTATTCTTCCTCTAATTATGTGGGTTTCAGGGATTTCCAATAATCAGCTACTCGAATTGTTGAGTTTGATCTTGCATAGAGGGTTTAACAAATTTTCCTCCCATATGAGGCATGGGTGATGTAATGGGAGGACATGGACATGGGTAATAGGGATTATATATCGGGGACAAGACGTAAGTAGGTTGCACCACATATGATGTGGATGTCGATGTAGGTGGTTCCATTTGTGGTAGGGGAACCAATTTCACTTGGCTTGTACATAGATAAACATGGTTGTATGTTCCATATTGAGTCTAACCAAATAAAGTATTTGTTGCAGTAGGAGTGGGAGCCAACGTCACAAGGGGGGAAGGTGGGTACTGTGTTATGAGTGGTGGTAGTGCAGGGTTTGTTTGTGGGGGGAATTTACTTTGGGAAGAAATGGACCCAATAAGTCCATTCGTGGAATGTGACATCCCTGCAATGGGAGGATCGAGGGATCAATTTCAAGGAGCATCTGGTAGTACAATATACAAATACCTTGATTGGGAATATATAAGGTTAAAGTGTTGGGATTTAAGAATATCTTCTTCCTCAGTTTATGGAATGGATATAGTCACATCCTTTGTGATAGCTGGTAGGAGTGATTTGAGGAACAAGTTGTTAGGATTTATAATCCTCCCTTTTCCTTACTTTTCTATTAGATTATATTTTCCTAAATTAGGAGTCATTAATTAATATTGAGTCCACTAGCACCATTGGGTCCACTTGGGCTATTAGTGCCACTAGTACTAGTCATTAGAGTGTGGGGATCACATATAGAGGTTAACTACAACTGATTGCATGTTCATGCATCAGTTTATGTGCCTCTAAGACCAATTCCTACAATTTAGGAGCCACTGGGAGTGCCACCACCAACCTCCTTTAGTTGTTGGTAGTTGGTAACTAGTTAAGCTAAGTTATGCTCCAATTACATTCATTTAGATGTCCTCCAGTTCATTTAGTTCCAGTCTTGGATGGCTGCGTGGGGTTAGGCACCAATTCTCACCTACCTCATTAGTTTAACTGGTTTAACTGATGAGAGACTGAATTAGACATCTGGAGTTAGACTAGTGAGCTTCAATAGTAATTTAGACACTTCTAGTTAGCCATTCAGTCTTGAGTTGGTAGATTCAAATCCTATCAACATGACTTGAAATCTCCTTTATGTAACATTCATGTATACTATTGGGATTGATGAATTTTATATTGTAATTATACTGAGCAATTCTTATCCATTTTCTGTGAAATTTGTCTTGTTCAAAGTGTATTTTTCACTCCATTACACTGCATAATAATACAATTCAATTGTACTCATTTCCTAGAGATCAATGGCACAATAATTTAAAATGGTATCAGATCCTATTCAGGCATACATCAAGTATGTCCAATATCCATTGTACACTAGAAGCAGCTGGGTTTCCACATAATTTCTGCAAAGTGTGCATTGCTAACTCTGGATTCGTTCAGAGAAGTCTCTGCAGGTGTGACGGACCTTGAGAAAGTGTACATGTCGATATGGAAAGATTGATTCTGACAGATTGCATTTTTTTTTGGTTTTGCAGTGATATTTTGCAGGTACAACTTCATATGGATTCGAGATTATCATTTCCTCTTCTTACTCCATTCACACGATATTCAGAATGGAAATTGAAGATGATTTCATCTCTAAAGAGACAAGGTCTCTATGAGGTATCTATTGGACTTGGTAAAGAGTCTTATGAAGATGAGAATGACTAGATAAATGGTGGCGATAGAGATTTTGGAACAATATGTATGGCCTTTTCTCCAAGCTTGTGCTACCTTATTGATTCTGCTAAATACCCAAAGGATCTCTAGACATAATTCGATAGAACCTTTGAAAAGCACAATGAGGATCATTATAGAAATTTGGAGAGCACACCAAACACCACAAGACTTATTTATTCAAAATTCTCTTCCTCTATTCTCTTTGATGAATTTTTTCAAGATGAAGAAGAAGCATAAGTTTCCACACAGTCAGTTTGAATTGAAGAAAGTCTCCTTGTAGTGACTCCTTCTCCCATTGCTCCATAAGTTTATGAGATCTATGATATCTCATATTCTCATATGCTTGATCCATAGGAAGAAATTTGAATCTATGTTATTGAAGAAAAACTCTCCTTCCATTCTATGGAAATGTTCTCCAGTGATTCTTCTATTTTAAATTATGTGCATAGTTTACCAGTGATTGCTTCAGAAAATGAAGAGGAATTCAATTTCTCTCTCTCTAATGTTGTTGTTGGTGTACATAAAGAAATAATTTGGATTTTTTGGAAATAATATCATATTATAGGATTGCTCCATTCACTCTCATTGATCTAGAGCTTCCAACAAATTCCTACATGATTGCATGCACCAATACTTAGAGTTTTGTTGAAGGAGAAAATTGTGCATCTACCATCTCAGTGGAGCACTTGGAACCATTGTTCCACACTCTTGCATCTTATATTAACTTATTTGGATCTGATATGATATTATTTGGTTCATTTTTTATGTTTCAAGAGCCTCCAGTAATACTTGCATTTGTTCTCATCAATTTTGGTGTGAAAAATCAAGTACCAAAAGTCTCTTTCAAAATTGTTGTTGGAGATTTGATGTTTGTTTTCTCTCATGAGTTTGCTGATATTATATTTTGTGGATCATTGGTAATTTTTGAAGATATATCATATTATGGAGCTCAATCATTCTCTCTCCATAGTCCCGGGACTTCTCTACCTTTCTATTTGAATATCACATGCTCATCTCCTCACAGAACTAGTAAAGATGGAGACATTCTGCATTCGCATGGACACTTGATCCTAACACTTGGAGATGAATTTTCCTCACATGGTTTGATGTTCAAGTATTCCATATATAAGTTTCTTTGGTTTTCCTCACATGGTTCTAATTATTAAGCACGTTTTCTCTCTCACCGGTTGATCTCGATTGCTCTACATGGGTCCAGTTTTCATCTTGCAACTGTCTATGTTCCTGTTTCAGTTGAGCATATTCTTCTTATTCCAAAGAGGAAAATTCCTCCAGACACAATAATTTTATTTGGAGAGTTTCACATGCATAGTCACATGATGTTGCTTCACAGAAGAACCAAGATACTGCATTTTCTATTGCATAGTGCTGCAAATTGTGGCAAATTTTTTACAATTTTTTTTACCCAAAGAGGATTTTTTCTCTCTTAAGTATAGCTTGTTTTCCTTATTCACTGCTTATCTTGAGGGGGGAGGGGGGGAGGGGGGGGTTTACCATGAGTTTTTCCCCTATTTCCTCTATTTATTAAGCAACATTTTTTAATTCTTTTAGATTGTAATGGGTGACTTGTGGCCTTGTTTCCAGGGCCCACAGTTGTCCAAGTTAGCATTAAGGGGGGGTGTTAGGATTTATAATCCTCCCTTGTCCATACTTGTCTATTAGATTATATTTTCCTAACTTAGGATTCATTAATTAATATTGGTTCGACTAGCACCATTGGGCCCACTTGGGCTATTGGTGCCACTAGTACCAATCACTAGAGTGTGGGGAACACATATAGAGGTTAACTGCAACTGACTGCATGTTCATCCATAATTCTATTTTCATCTGAGACCAATCCCTACAATTTAAGAGCCACTGGGAGTGCCACCACGAACCTCCTTCAGTTTTTAGTAGTTGGTAACTAGTTAAGATAAGTTATGCTCCAGTTACATTCAGTTAGATGTCCTCCAGTTCAGTTAGCGCCAGTCTTGCATGGTTGCATGGGGTTAGGTGCCTATTCTCACCTGCCTCATCAGTTTAACTGGTTAAACTAATTGAGAGACTAAATTAGACATCTGGAGTTAGAATAGTGAGCTACGATAGTGATTTAGACACTTCTAGTTAACCATCCAGTCAGTCTTGAGTTGATAGATTCAAATCCTATCCACATGATTCAAATTCTCCTTTATGTATTATTCATGTATACTATTGGGATTGATGAATTTTATATTGTAATTATACTGAGCAATTCTTATCCATTTTCTATGAAATTTGTTTTGTTTAGTATGTATTTTTCATTCCATTACATTGTATAATAATACAATTCAGTTACACTCATTTCCTGAAGATCAATGGCACAAAAACTTAACACAAACCTAATAGGAAGGGAGCTTAAATGTTGATTTTGTATAACGCACAACGAAGACGACATTCATGTATATGGTACGCTATATGTGTCACTGTGTTTTGTCAAAACTCTATTACAACTTTGAGGCCAAGATCATGTCTTATAGGAAACTGTAAATAGGATAGAAAGGATGTGGCAATAGTATTAAATGTGGTATGAAAGGTTGTTGTGAAATAAGCATACCATTTCGTGGATGAATCGATTAGGGTTCTTTGGAAGAGATGGAGGCAGACTGAATATTCCACTATGTTGTTAGAGGAACACCATAGGTGAAAATCCATAATGTGGTTGGCAGGATCATCTCCCTACTTCCCTTCAAATTTAGGGATATCTGAAGGTATCTTTTTTGGCATATCTGAACAATTGGAATCATAAAAAAATGGGATCATTAACTAAATTGGATAGGTCAGGGAGGTTATGTCTTGCCATGAATGATGAGTTTGTATTGGGAGTGGATTTTGTCATGTTATTCCAAATGTTGTTTCCTCGAGGGGGATACCTTGGAATATGTGGCGATGATCTTTGTTTTCTAGGGGAAGAAGGAGACGTAGTGTGACTTCTTCCCAATGGGGGGGGAGAATATTGAGTACTCCTACATGGGGGAGTACTTAATGGTAAACCTATTCCACGAGAAGAGGATGGGAAAGTATCAACACTATATTCTAGGGGAGATAGTTAATCAACTAAGGTGTATCCTTTTCTTTATGCTCCAATTAATGTGTCCTAGGAGCGGCTTCAACTTGGTGATATCCCTTGTGCCATGGGGGGATAATAGGAAAACACCCCACAAGAGAGAGGAATGGCCTTGTAGTCTCTGGGACTTCCTTAGGGGGGGATTTTTTTCCTCAATGGTGGAAGTATAGTTGTCATGTGACAGTGATAGGTGATATAATAAACACAATGTAGACAAATGAAAAATTATGCCAACCACAATAGATGCAATATGGTGCAATATGTTAGTGATATGTGCAAATATGGTTGAGTGCAATGGTGTACACATGTTGGTTATTTTTAAATTACGAGTTTAATTATCTTGTATTTATAAAAACTAACAAGTGTAAATTCTGTAAAAGACCTAACATCCTTCCTCTTGATTGTAACTGGACCTTCCAAAATCACAATTGATGGTGATAGTGGAACCCACATAACAATTGACTAGTGGAGGTAACAAATATCCATTTCTACCGAGGATGGGTCCAATGTTCCAATAAAGAATAATTGGAAACACCCCCCTAATGGAAATAGTTGACTTTAGGAATCCCTTGCACTCTCAAGTGTTCCATGGTGGTATCCTAAGTTTGGCCACTATGGTTACCTTGCATCAAGTGTGTATCGACAGTTAGGCCTAGGAAGTATACTATCGTATCCCTAACAACAAGGTGAGTGTTTAGGAGGGGAGAGAAGGGTAGCTATACCTTGAATTTTATCTCCTTGGTCACAGTACATGTATCTGAATTGGATTTTAGCAAGATTGTAGCAATATTTAAAGTAACCTAGAAGACAAAAATTCTATGTTTAAAAAATATGCCTAATGAAACTAAATTGTTTGGTATTGTTTGGATGCCTAACCCAATCATCCTACCAAGTTAAAATATTGTTTTGTGACCTCGAGCGGAGGATTTTAGTTGGTTAGAATCTTATAATAGTTTCTTATTAAGGATTTTGTTGTGAATTTAATGAGTGTAAGGGATCTATTTCACTAGTTCCTTCATTTTGATTCACCGAAAACATGAAGAACATACTCGGTTAGAGAGAATCTTTAGGTACCTTAGTGTGAGATAGTGGTCATAGACACGTGATGAAAGAAAATAATATTGTTGAAATTAAGTGAAGTGCTCAAAACAAAATTATTGTAGTTTAAGCTCTAAACAAACTAATGATGCTTGCAAGAAATAAATGCTATGTGTGCATAGGAGGCATTTCACCCGTCACTTACTTTTATGATTCACAAATATCTTCAAGAGAATACTTGGGAAGGAAAGGGGCTTTAGGTCCTTTCTTGTGTGCATATAGTGGATGTTACACTACTTTAAACTAAGGATGTTCAAAGAAAAAAAAACAATCATATATTGTCTCGAATACTAGTGACAACAATGAGGTCCTTGGGGAGACACAAATTTGGTTACCTACATTGATTTCGAGGGGAAATGAACCCTTTAATCCCTATTATTAGTATAGGTGGGATAATTACTAGTGGAACAAGTAACCATTGTCAACTAATTAGTTCCAAGTTAATTGGTGAGAAAATAGTGGGCTACAAATTGTTGAATGGAAAAATAAAAAGAAAATAAATGATAGACATCATGGACATTACAATTACAGCCACATTGTAGCACAACATAAACACTCACTGGTGCACTATAGCATGGGAATAGTGATGCAAAACATCATTGATATGTGACAGACAATCTTCGTGGGAGGAACACTATTAAAACACATTGACAATGTGTCTTTCAAAGGATTAGTCACATGACAATGACCCAAAACTAATGGGATCCACACTAATGTGTAAATTGGTTGTCTCAGTTGAATGGAGGCCAAATTTATAGAATGGATGGGATGATCCTCATCATGTACAAGACACATAGTACTAGAAATTAACTACATAACCAACAACAACCAAAATAAAAATAAATGAAGAAAAATGAAGTGGAGTCTCCATTTATACAATATTGGAAATAATGCACAAGAGTGCTTCCCACTTTAGGATGGGGCTAGGCCTTGTAGGATGCATCAAGGCCTCAGTATTGAGCCCCTTATTGGGTTGGTTGGGTGAGACAAAGTTATATTGAAATAGATTGTTAGAGGAAACAAAGCAAAACAAACAAAATAATAACAAATTTTAAAATAAATAGTAAAACGGGGAGAATATGCGAAATCCAACAAACAATGTGATCCAAACCACTTGTATATTTCCCAATGGTCAAGATAACAACACCTTGGAGAGGTTAGCTCCAAATGGAGGCAAACACTTTTCCTAAGGGAGGATTATCTTTTCCAATAAAATGCTTGTAGTGTGGTTAATGAACAAATATATATGAGAATATCACTTGCCCCTTGAGGGAAGGAGGCAAGGGAACTTTGGAGATGCTTGGAAATATGCAATATGTGAGCTAAGGGGAAGTTCAATCATAATTCCAATAACATAAACTTTCTATTGATTCTTATTACAAATAGCATGCCTATGGATTTCTTTTATAGGCCAAGAAATAACAAGATCATAGTGTGAACCCACTAATTAATGGTTTGAGACCCCAAGTACAGCAAGATTCCATTTAAAACAACCAAGTGTGTGAGAGGCCAAATTCGATTGCAAAGGGGCAAGTTGACCTTTCATGATCCTTCAATGCATCGATGGTGGGTGAGATCCTGTCATTTGTGTCAGTAGCATGAATCTTGAGGTATTTTCAGTGCTGCAACAATGGTGTAGTTTTGGAGTCATGAGTTGTAGTGCAAGTAGAAAAAGTTAAACCTATGTTGTTGTTGATGTTGACTATTTTGGGGCCATTTTGGGATGAATATGCGCTTTGTACCTTGTGAAGATGTCTTCTTCTATGTGTATGTTGTATGTTGATGATACTTTACTATGTGAATTACAAAATTGTCACAGGTGTGTGAGTTTTTTCGTGATAAGAATGTAAAATAAGGATAACCTTTTATCTTTTACTTGTCAATCATTTTTTTATCGATAAGATTTATATAGGTGGGATTCATCTCCAACAATGATGAGATATCTATTGAAGATATTTTGATGAAAGAGAAAGAAATATTTGATCCACTTTACTTTATAAATATCTTTAGAATCAATAAGTGGTAATTCCCAATTATTTGTAGGACCAGTCTCATTTATGGATATCAGAAAAGAGTCTTTAGGAACATGTGTAGCTAAGGATGAACATTGTTTTTCTAATGAATTCATAGGTATAGATGGATTTGTGCATATTTATGTGAAATTAATAGATTCCATTGAAGGATCCATGATGGGTAAGAATATATCAAAGGAAAATTAATGCAAGATGGAAACTAGGGAGGTGACCTCTAAATTTGAACGACCACGTACATGCCTACTAAACACACCCCCTTGCTTCTACCTTTTTCACTTATTAGATCTCACATTATACCATGATGAAATATTTTTCTCAATGCTTTTACAAACATAAAATATAACATGCACATAATATAGCTTCAAACGAACACAATATTTTCTGCAACTAGAATTATATTATAAATACTTACAAGTTTACAAAGAATATGGCTCAGATACTAACAACAACAAAGACCACATTTCTTTTCCAAAATAGTATGATTACAAAAAATTGATATGTCTGATCGTCTTTGAAGAGAGAATATTGTCACCTAATACTTAGAAATGAAGAGTGATTTTGATCCCCATAGATAACATGTAGTTTAGATGGAGAGCATATAAAAATCTTTGACACTCTAGAATTACTCATAAGAGAAACAACAAAAAGGACCACATCGCTTTTCCAAAATAGATTTATTACAAGATTGATTAGAGAAATCTCATATGTTTAGTCATGATTGAAGAACGAAGATTGTTACAAATTACTCAAAAATGAAGATTTATTTTTATCCTAATGGATCACATATAGCACAGAGGGAGATCATATACAATTCTTTGACACTCTAGAAGTACTCACTTATAAAATTCTTGATTCCTCTAAAGAGTTTAGGGAGTCTTTATTTATAATATCTTGCATTCATGGTAACATGTTACTTAAAATCGAAAGATGTAAGTAAAAAGTATTTATACTATTCTTGAATTTTATTCGGGACATGTGAAAATATCACATGTTATCTCATCCTTAAAGTCCTTTGACATGTGGGGAACTGAATGACTCAAAATGACATGACCATACAACATGGACCTATTTTAAAGATGTGACCCACAATGTGGTATCTAATTAATGACATGAATCAAACTAACTTGACTTGACTATACAAAGTGGAGCTATTTGATAGACATGAACCACAACATAGAATCTAAATGCAAATTTGTTTTCCCTCCATGCTTTCGGCAGAGAGCAGTTTGTCTTCTTCAACTCCTTCAAATAAAGGAGAGAAAGGGTACAAATAGTAATAAAAAAAATCTTTAGACATTATACCATTCCATACTAGGACATGGTCACAACATAATTCTCCATAAATTTTAGAATGAACTTTTAATTTAAACTCATCTTTATTAATGAAGATGTCCCTGATATTTTTGGACATATATTTTATATCTAAATTTCTAAGGAGGAGTGATAGTTCTTAGGTGACGCCCTTAACATCTTAGTTTAAATTTAAACCAAAGATTGCAATGATACATCCATCGTATTTGCAAATAAGTGTTGGATAAAATTGGTTGATTAGATTACCCACTCTTCTCTTGGACATAACTTTTCCAAGAAGGCATCTATCCATCATGTCCAAGATTGTTGTAGCATAGAGTGAGGTTCAACACAAATAATGATTTCTTCTTGTTCTGTTACAAGCTACATCAATAACCTGTAGGTATCCCATGACATTGTTGAAGAGCGTAAATCACAATAACAAACATAATCATAAAAAATTAATATAGACTCCATAAAATCCTCTTACTAATTCTTCAAGTGTTTAATCATTTCTAAAGAAGATTTTCCTAGTCCATATTTATAAAATCTTGATCTCCATAGGTGAATATCTAAATGAAAAAATAAGAGAATCATTAAGTTCTTATTCTACTTCTTCTCTTGATACCCATATCCATGTTCTTTGTTGTTGTTTCTTCAAGGGGTTCAACTCTAAGTTCTTCATTGGAGCTTTCATGTGAGTGGTATAGTTCTCATTCCAGGAGGCATCCCAAGTTTTTCTCTATATTTAGCTTCTTGGGCTTTCTATTTCCTAGAATTTGAGCATCTCACTGAATAATCTAAAGACATTCCTAGGATTGGGGATTCTTTTTCCCTGGTCAACATGTTAGGCAAACAATTTAAGTAATTGGTTTTATATTCAATGTCAATCTAAAAAAATTTCTAGCCACATAGGCCATTTTTTAAAGCTAGTATGGCCATTAGTAACCAATTTTCTCCTTTAAGCAATCTTGGTAAAAATTTTAAGTCAGTTCGAAGGAGGAATCAATTAGGCTTAAGATATAGCATAAAATGTTGGATTCCCTTTTTGTACAACAAGGAATTCTATGTGGCTAGAGAGTTAATTTAATTGTGCATCATGAAATTATATAGATGCAAAAGAACATATTTCTTCTCTACCATCTATCTTCTCAAGAATAACTCCACCCATGCAACATTTGAAGCTTAAGTTTCAATAATATAACTATTGTGTTTAGTTGGCAGTGACAGAGGGGGAAGCTCTTTGACTTTCTTATTGATTTTGTGTACAACTTCACTCATTTTATTATTCCAAACATGTGGAGATTTCTTCAATATGCTCTACAAAACAAAAATATCTTCTACATATCCTTTGTAAAAAGGTCTAACAAAATTAACACAACTTAAAAATATTTGAAGCTAAGTTTTATCTACAATTATATAAGGAAAATTACTAAAAATGTTCAAAATATGTTCATGTGAAATTATCTATACATTAGCAATTTGAGAACCAAGGAACTCAATTTTTTTTTTACCGATCTCCTTTTTTTATTCAAACAAAACCAAACCATGTTGATATACCAACTCGTAGAAATGTTGTAGATGCTTAAAATGTTCTTGGATATTCTTCAAACATACCAAAATATCATCTATATAGATGATCAACCAAGGATCTAAGTTTTAAGATATATCCCCCATTCTTTTCTAAAACCCTCTTGGCACATTCTTCAATCCGAATGACATCACTTTCCACTAATAATGGCTATGTGGAACAACAAAAGAATTTTAAGGCTAAAGTCATGGAATTATTCCAATATGGCAGAATCCAAATCTAATATTAAATTTGTTGAAAATTGTTTTTCTATAATTCTTAGAAGTAAATATGCTTTATTAGGCAATGTATATATGATAGGATGTACAATTTTAATAAGAGGTTTATAATTTACACCAAGCCCGGGATTTCCTCTTTTCTATTCCAAATGCTCATTTACATAAAATCCTTGGCATTCCCATGAGATTTTTGAAGGTTCAATTAGACATTTTTTTAGCAAATATTTTATTTTTTCTTAGATGGTATTTTATGAGGACACATTAAGGCTACATAAGCCTTCTGTGGAGTAAAATACACCGAAGTATTGTAAGGAAGAGGTAGAAAAGATTGTTCCCTATCCTAGAATGCAGTAGGTGCTTCTAAAGTGAAATCATTGTTCTCCTTGAGAAGAGAAAGCATTTTCTCATAATGTAATGTTTCATAGCATATACTTCTTTCCATTATATTTAATTCAAAAATTGTCATTTTGTTTTCTTCCTTAGCCTTTCTTTTCATTTCTACTTCTTTTCTTTTACATTTTCCTTTTAGAAGTAGAGAGGATTCTACTTTATTACCATTAATCCGGAAACACATTTTCTTATTCTTGGAGTTGATAGTCATTGGACTGACATAGCCCACAAATGTGGATCCAAGAATACAATCATGTTTTATTCCATCCGAGTAATAAAATTTTAGTGTAGATGAATTATTTATTACTTAGAGAGGAAAAACTAATGTTTTCCAATAATGTGAAATCCTACATCAATTATTGATGTTTCTGGATATAAAGTAGGTTTCCAATAGAAAGAAGGGATGATCTTTTTTCTAAGTAAGTTTAGCTAACAACCTGAATCAATCATGCATTCCACTTGATATGAAACTGCATGGTGTGATTTCAAGAGGACAAAACCAAGCAGTAATGAAGAACTTAATAATTGACATTGCTAGAAAATCCTTTTGAAGTTTTTCTATTGCTAGTTCTTTTTTACTTTCTTAGTTTGAGTCTTCGAGGGTTGCTCCTCGGTCTTTACTTTTTATCCTCTCTTGGATTTGGGAAATTTTTTGAGCTTCTTTCATAAAACTTTGATATTTCTTCATATGAAGAGTTATCTTTTTCAATTCTTAAAACTTCAAGAAAACCCTTTTGTTCTTTGATCTTTTCAACAATGTGGTTCATAATTATTTGTTGTTATCCAATTTGTAATACAACAATGGTTCATTGTCTCTTTTGAATTGTTGTTTATTTTTAGGTTGATCTTTATCTACTTCATAGTGGTGAAATAGATATTAATGACTATGTTGGAAAACAAAGTCTAAAATTAAATTAATAGACAGAAAATTTAATGGAAAAATACATAGAAAAAAATACACAAGAGTTTGACGTGGTAAAACCTCAATTTCGGAAAACATCCACCAGACACAGTATTGATGTCTTGTTTCTTCAGAAATGGAGATTACAATCAGGCATTTCCTCATCCATCATACACATATTCATATTCCTCTCAAAATCACATATAACTGCATTTATTTCAGAGGTTACATAGTTAGGAGAACTACCACCAGTTAGAGAAACTTCCAACTAACCAACGGTTAGAAAAACTAACCAGGTTTAGTAAACAAATACCAAGTTTTGAAAAAAATAATTAGTTAAATTAGTTGTCACAAATTTAACAATCTCCACCTTGAAAACAATTTATCTAATACTTTTCCCAAGACTATTCATCACCTTTTTTTAAAACCAAAAGAAACCACACACCACCGTAGCTTCTCTAATAACATTGGTTTTGTAAACATATATGCACAATTTTCTTGAGTATGAATATTTTTCAGATATACTCCACCTTCACCAACGACTTATCTTACAAAATGATACTTTACATCAATATGTTTATTCTTACTATGATAAACAAGATTTGTAGCAAAATGTATAGCACTTTGATGATCACAGAAAACATACACACTGTTTTTCAATCTTCCAATTTCTCTAAGTATACCTTTTAACCAAATCGCCTCTTTGCAATCATGTGAGGCAATAATGTATTCAAACTCTGTAGTGGATAAAACAATTGTTTCCTAATCTTTGACATCCAACTTATAGCTCCACCTATAAGAATAAAAACATAACCTGAAGTAGAAAATTCTCTTGTCCAAATCACCAATGAAATCTGAATCAACCAAACTGCATACAGAATCATTGTTATTGCTAAAGGTGATAGAATAGTCACTTGTGCCTCTTAGGTTCTGAAGCACACATTTCACGGAATTCCAATGTTCTTTTCCTGTATTTTCCATGCATTTACTGACAACACCTACTACATGTGAAATATCAAGTCTAGTACACACCATTGCATACAGTAAACATTCCTACTACATTGGCATATGGTACACAAGACATATAATCTTTTTTCTTCAATAGTACTATGACATAAACTTGAAGAAAGCTTAAAAATGGGAAGCCAAAGAAACATTCACAACTTTTGTCTTATTCATTTTGAATCTAACAAGAATTTTCTCAACATACTTCTCCTGTGAAAAACTAAGCTTACCATTTCTTCTATCTCTGTGTATTTCAATACCCAAAATTTGTTTTGCAGCTCCAAGATCCTTAATCATATCAAATGTCGTATCCATATAAGCCTTCAACCTTTTAATCTCATCCATACTTTTACTCACAATAAGAATATCATCAACATACAACACTGAGATAATGAATATATCATTCAACCTTTTGAAGTATAAACAATGATCATATTCACTTCTAGTATAACCTTGTCTCACCATGAAAGAATCAAACTTCTTGTACCATTTCCTAGGTGACTGTTTCAGTCCATACAATGATTTCTTAAGCTTGCAAACTAATATTCCTTTATGATGATGCACAAAACCTTCTGGTTGTTCCATAAAAAATCTCCTCACCTAAATCTCCATGTAAGAATGTTGTTTTAACATCTAGTTGCTCTAACTCCAAATCAAGCAATTCAGCTAGGGATAACACAACACAAATAGATACAAGCTTGATAACTGGTGAAAAAATATCATGATAGTCAATACCTTCTATCTGAGAGTACCCTTTGGCAACCAATATGGATTTGTATCTTTCAACCTTATCATCAACGACTTTATTCAACTTGAAGACCCATTTACATCCAACATATTTTCTATCTTTGGGGGAATCAATCAATTCCCATGTCTTGTTTTCCTCCAAAGAGTCCATTTCTTATTTCATTTCCATATTCCACTTAGCATTTCCAGCACAAATCAATGGATTCCTAAAAACAAGAAGGTTCTCCATCATCAGCAAATAACACAACAGACGAAACAAAATCAATATACCTCTTAGGAGTATTTCTCTCCCTTGTTGATCTTCTTGGTGTAGGTTGTGAGGCTTCCACATTTTCTTGAATTTCTTTATCTTCTATGACTTCTTTATCACTAGAAACTTCTTATTGCTTCTTTGAGTCATGAGAAGATTGGGTATCCAACTGAACTAGTTATTTTGACAGTACATGTCCCCGTTCCACATCAAATTTTGATTTAAAAAGAGAAGATTCATTAAAAAATACATCTCTACTAATGATGATCTTGCAGGAAGTAGGATCCCACAACCTATATCCTTTTGTTACATAATCATATCCAACAAATATGCATTTATTTGATCTTGGGTCTAACTTAGAATGCTGATTTTTAGGAGCAAGTTCATAAGCTTCACAACCAAATATTTTCAAATTTGACTAATCGCAAGGATGACCAATCCATACCTCTTCCAAAATTTTACAATTTATTGCAGCTGAAGGTTACCGATTTATTAGGTAACAAGTAGTCAAGATTGTTTTTGCCCATAACTCTTGACCCAAATTAGAATTACTCAGCATGCTCCTTGCTCTCTCTAGAAGAGTCCTATTCATGCGTTCTACAATGCCATTTTGTTGAGGAGTGTATACATTTGTTTTATGTCTTATGATGCCTTCTTCTTTGCAATAATTTTCAAATTCTAAAGAAGTAAACTCACCTCCGTTATCCATTTTTAAGCATTTGTTTGTCTTTCCAGTTATTTTTTTCCACCATAACTGTAAAACGCTTGAAAGTATCAAACACATCAACTTTTCTTATAAAAAAATAGACTCAAACTTTCCTTGAAAAATAATCCACAAACAACACAAAATATGTTTCTCCACCATAGGAAATCATAGGCGATGGAACCCATACATAAGAATGAATGTAATAAAAAACACTTTTACTAACATGGCTACATGTTTTGAATTTTTGTCTACATTATTTCCCAAAAATAAAATGTCTACAAAACATCAAATCCATAGATTTCAGATTTGGAAGGAATTTATGATTCATTAATACCTAAAGTCCTCTCTCACTCATATGACCAAGATGATGATGCCATAATTGAGTGGATTATTGTCACGTCCCCAACCCTCCGACTGGCGAAGAGGACGCGACCCATGGCTTAAACCACCCGGGCTAAGAGCCCCATGAACATGTGAAGGCATAAAATACTGAAATGTTGAATGCTTAAACAAAAACTTTGAACTAGAATATGCACACATGAATATTTATCATGCACAGATGCAATTATTCATCATTCACAGCTACAATTATGTATCTTGCACAGTGGAATTAACATGCATCCATTCAAGCATTCATTCAACATGTTCAACATGATCATTAACATAAAATATAGTTGCAGAAGTAAAAATGGACAAGATCACTTATCTTATGATGAAATCGTTCCGCAACCAGCTATGTCGCTGCAACGTTCCACCCAACCATAGGCCAGCGTGATCCTTAATCTCTCAGCAGCGCTACCACCCCCGAGCTGGGCATGATTCTCCAAGGAATAAGGGGACTAGCAGGCTGACACATAGCCAAGGATACACAAAACATAGCCAAGCCAACATAGTTGGATTTATCAGGCCATACAGGAGTTGGGAAAGGATAAATGCTAAGATGGTGAGCTCATTATAGAGCCAAGAAGAACTACACCAGAACTAGCCTAGCTTCTAAGACACCCACACACACCCAACACAAGGAATCAGTCCCTTCTCTGCTACATAGTCCCTCAGGCCTTGCATTCCCTTCCAGTGCTATTCAAGGGTTGTGGAGAAGAAAGCCATCCCTCTAGCTCTGTCTTTGTGGTTTCCAGCCACCAGGTTTATCAAGCAAAACTAAGCCCCCATCCCTGCTCCCTACACAGTCCGAAGACCAACCATTGCACACATGCAATCCATCAGCTGATACAGCTTAAGACAGGGACGATTTCTGAGTCATTCTTGGCCCTCTCATGGCCAAAATGACTCCCAACAATCTACAGCATCCCCCACAGCATAACAGCAACCACAATCACAGGGAAAAATACTCCCAAGCGAAAACCAATAGTTCCAAACGTAACAGCAATGAAATCACAACATGAGGAACAACACCAGTTCGCCCTGGGCAAGTAAGCAAGTGGAAAGGACTTACACTGGCCGCACTGGGGAAATGAAATACATACTCTCAGCCTGTACGTGGATGAGACTTGCACCAAGAACAATCACAAAGAAGAACATAACAACCAAAGGTAAGGAAGGCCGCAACACCCAAATTCAGCCTACGCTATCCACAAAATCCGTAGAAGAGGAACTACACGGGTAAACCAGCCTGTACGTGAGAATAATCAATAGGCAATGGCCCCTGCGTGAGGACGAGCAACTCCTAGCTTATGTGTGGATGGGCAGGAAACCAGAAGTGCATGAAAGGGGAGTGCGTGAGTGTTTTAGCTCGTCGTGGAAAGAGTGGAATGTGTCCGCGGGAGTGATGAGAACGAAAAGAATGGAGGGCGTACGCGGTTCAGCGCAGGCATGGAGAGGATAGTTTGTTCGTGGGTGGAGTGTGCACGTAGGCTAGGACTAACAGTCCTGCCACNGGCCAAGGTTTAACAATTTCCCCACCCTTATCCTTGTGAAAATCATGCCCCTTTCTCATTTTAGTTGCCACGATCGTAGCTGGTTGGGTTCATTTAATTAAGATGCATATTTACATGATGCTGAAACTTAATATTTATGCCGCATTCCCCGATATACCATCCATGACAAATTTAAATCCAAAACATAGCATAACCAATAAATGGTGGGGCCTTGGACTTTAGCTCGGCACCATGATCATTTACAATATATACATCATGTACATCTAATGTAACGAGGTCAAAACTGGCGTGTTACAATTATGACACCTCTTCAGATTCTAATGTTGTTTCTTTAACTTGAGTTCTTCCAACCAATTTGTAAATTTTTCCTATTTCCAGTGCCTTCATGACCACTAAAGAACCCTTAGATGCTTTTAGTACTCCACTTAAGCCTGTAAACTTATGACCACAAGAATCCAACACTCCCAAAGAGATTCAATTTTTCTTTAATTCAGACACATGTCTAACATCTGTTAGTGTTCTTATAAGTCCATCAAACATTTTAATTTTAGCACTTCCAACCCCACCAATCTTGCATGAATGATTATCTCCCAAAAGAACTCCACCATCATTAATTGTTTGATAGGAAGAAAACCAATATTTGTAAGGACAAACATGGTGCGAAGCACCAAAATCTAATCGTCATTCTTCATTATATTCAAAAACATTACAAATGGAAAAAACTTCATTGATCATACCTGAATGAGACTTAATTGAATTTGCCTCAGATTTGGATTCATCTATCTTGGATTCTTGTCTTTTCCAACAATCCTTCTTGATATGACCAGTCTTGTTACAGTACCAACATTTTAATTTGCTCTTTCTTCCCTTTGATTTAGATCTGGAAGTACCTCTTGAATTTTCTCCTCTTTTTTTGGATCGAGCTCTAACAACCAAAGCTTCAGGTGTAGAGGTTTCAAGATATTTCTTTTTCAACTCCTTAAACAACAATGCTCCAACCACAATGCAAAATTCCAAGGTATCATTTGTACTAAGGATAATGGAATAAACTACTTGACCCCAAGATTTAGGTAAGGTACATAAAATATTGACTCCTTTATCTTCATCATCAATCTTAACATCCATACTAGTCAACTAGAAAATAAGAGTATTAAAAACATTCAAATAATCTCCTATCTTCATACATTATTTCATTTTCATACTGTACAATTGTATCTTCAAGTAAATTTTGTTTGTTAAAGACTTCGTCATGTACAAGCCTTCCAATTTGGTCCATAACTTCTTGTTGATTTTTCTCCAACGATATTGAACAAGACATCATCTGCAAGACATAACTGAATTGTGCTAAGTGCTATGGAATCCAAGTCCTCCCATTCATCATTTGTCATAGTTACGGGCATCTTTTTATTGACATATAAGGCCTTCTACAACCCTTGCTGAACTAATAAAACTTGCATCTTAAGTTTCCACAATTCAAAATTATTTTGCCATTAAACTTCTCAATTTCAAATTTAGTACTAGACATCTTTGTCATTAAAAAAAATGTAACTTTAGAAAAAATGAACCAATTGTTCACCTCTGATCACATGACTTTCTTCAAACATGTTGGTTTCATATATAAACGATGTAATTTATAGGTACAAGATCTTCAACAGCAGGCTCTCACATAGGATTTCTTCACCAGCGACCTCATGGACAAGCTCTTTTTTTTAATCTACGTGAAAGTCCAATGTGTACAGAGCTTTTACGACCACTTAATGCTCCTCTTGTCTACATGCGGTCCCTCCTTCATATCCTCACACCAAAACCAACAGGTAGAATTCATTCCCTCACGACAGGAGCATCAACAATGGCTTTCCCTCTCTTCTTCACATTCCACATGGGCGGCTCCTTCACAACTATTCTCTAGTGGCAACTTCTTCAAAGAATGTCGACTCCCCAGAAAATAGTGGCTATCTTCTGCAATAAATCAGTGCTCTCCTTTCGTCTTGATCCACTCAAGAAACTATTTGATAACTTCTTTGAATCATATAGTCTGAAATTAGATTAATAGACAATACACAGAAAAATACACAAGAGTTTGATGTGGTAAAACCTCAATGTGGAGAAAATGATCCACTAGGAAAAGTAGTGGAAAAGTATTGATATCTTATTTCTTGATCCATCATACACATATTCATACTCCTCTCAAAATTACATATAAATACATTTATTTGAGAGGTTACATAGTTAGGAGAACTACCACCAGTTAGACAAACTTCCAACTAACCAATTGTTAGACAAACTAACCAGGTTTAGTAAACCAATACCAAGTTTTGAAAAAACCATTTAGTTAAATTAATTGCCACAAATTTAACAGACTAGAGATGGATTTATATGGACATGGAGCAGGTTTTTTTGAATGCTACTAGATCCGCTCTTAGTATTGCTATTTGTTTAAGAAGCTCATATTTTTCATCTCTAAAACCATTCCCCTGGACAATATTCCATATTAGGATTGTCTCTATTAAACCATCAATATCCTTCATACTATTTTCAGTATTCTAAGTGGATGTACACAATGAGAACATACATCAATTACCCCCCAAATTTTGTGGAAAAGGAAAAACATCTGGGCTTCAGGCATGAAATTCAGATTCTGGAGAGTCATCATCTGAGCCAGAATCAAAAGAATCTTCACAAATATTAAAACTCATCTGATTCAAGATAATAAATCTCGTCATCGAGGTACTCAACGATGGAACAAAAGAAAATATCGATTTGAACTTGTAAGACTTCTTCTTCTTCTTACACTGACATGAAGAGATCAGATACTTTGGTGTCCTCTCTTGTATGCACCAAGATCCATGTATAATGTTAGAGTTAACTTATTATCAAATCTTTTAAAATATTTACTGACTCATATTTGGAGGTAATGTTATTGTATTATTTGCTTGATATGTTAACCTACCACTGCCAATGACATTCCCTGGAGTGAAATGTTTTTATCCTTAAAATATTATTCTACAACATTGGTAGATCTCTTGAGATATAATACTTGATAAAAGTAGGACCATTTATTTTTAAAATTTTATTTGTATCATGAATTAGATGAAGTAGAAAAATCTCATATTTTTCTTGGTGTGCTCTATTTTTGAGTTCGATCACAGATTTGTATTGGTCTTCAATATTCATCCTTGTAAGATGTGCTTGGAGATTACCATAATTCATCAGCTTACATTTATCACTCAAATACTCTCTATTTGTCCTAATGTCTTTTGAGTACTATCTGAAAGGAGTGGATGGGAGATTTCTTGCTGGAACAAAATATTCTTCTCTTAAGGGACCAGATTTGTTGTTGTTGGATTTTTAACATTTAAGCTATATGATCTTAGGATATTATCTGAGAGAATAACGAGCACAGAAATCAAACACAAGAGACAATGAACACAAATATTTTCCTCGGGGAAACCATAAAGGAGAAAACCCCGCAACTTCCTCAGAGATAGAATCAGCACCAAAAGCAAAACCCAAAGATAGTAAGATGATCTCCCGACAATAGTAGTCTCTCTCTCTCTCTTGTCCCAGCTTCTTCTTCTCTCTCTCTCTCTCTCTCTCAGTTATGCGCTACAACTGAGTGTGAGTGAATGAATATGAATGTGTGATAAATAGAGATTCTCCCTCTCTATTTATACTAAGTCCTGACTTGACAATAACTCATGAGGGCCAAATTCTCTAGGAGAGTCTAATAACCCTAGTGCCCCAGAACTGTGGGGACTTTAACCGTTGATCAATAAGGAGGGTTATACTCTATGACTTTAAATGACTTGTTTACATTATTGAATCTCCCGATCAGAACATCGAGGCATGACATGACACAATTACATTACATATGCTTCTCGTAATAAACATCAGGGTACAATACATAATATATACAAGTGAATACATTCTTAAGTTACAAATACATCAACACTCTCTCTTAACTAGGAAGGTATTCTCTCGACACAATTTATCAGCACAAGTCTTCTTCTCTGTATCATCTGGATTATCATATCTTCATCTTCAATTCATCTTCATCGTCAAGTCATCAAGTCTAGATCATCACTGGATCTGGATCATCACTGGATCATCATCAAGTCTGGATCATCACTTGATCTGGAGCATCACTGTATCATCATCAAGTCTGGATCATCACTAGATCATCATCAAGTCTGGATCATCACTTGATCTAGTTCGTCACTACTAGATCATCACTGGGTCATCATCACTGGTGCTATCTCAATTCTACTCATCGCAGGAAGTTCTACAGAGCCAACCCTTTTTCATGTTGGTTGTAGGCCTAGCCTTCATGTATGTCTTCATCGTCTTCAGCACTTATATCTGGCCATGGAATGAACCATGTCAGAAAGGCCCACCCAAGACTTACATCTGACCATGGAATGAACCATGTCAGAAAGGCATGCCCAGCACTCACATCTGACCATGGGAGGAACACATCCCAAAACCCATGTGAGAAAGGCCCAGCACTCACATCCGACCTCATCATGTCAGAAAGGCTCTGCACTTACATCCAAACTCATCATGTCAAAATGGCTCTACACTTATATCCAACCTCATAATGTCAAAAATACTCTACACTTACATCTGACCTCATCATGTCAGAAGGGATCTGCACTTACATCTGACCTCATCATGTCAGAAGGGCTCTCATCTAAGCTGAGTGTCATTCCCAGACTGAACCAAATTCTTGGTAACTGAACAGGTGCCTCCATTCTCCCAGAGAATGACCTCTCACCACTAAGCTGAGTTTCTGTCATGTCCCCTCAAATTGACCATTAAAAGTGTTGACCATGCTAAGTTCCTAGGGGCTCAAGTTGTTATTAATTATTCCTCCTAGGATAAATTTTTAATAATAATTATTGTAAGGCATGTATTTAATTTTATTTCATCAATTATATTTATTATGCACAATAATGATGTGGAATTAAGGCTGCCATGTTAGGAGGGCGCATTGGGGAAAGCTAGTCAACTTTCCTTGGTAAAAATAAGAAAGTCCATTACAAAAGCAAGCACGAGAATAAAGGGAAGTTTCCTAAAAGTAGAAAAAGAATACAAAGGCAAAATCAGGAAAGTATTGCAAAGGGGAGGGCACAATTTCCTCTTATGGAGCTCAGAAAAGTTGTAAGAGAAAAGCAGGAAAGTTTTTTAAGGAAAGAAAGAGTTTCCTTATGACCCAGGAAAAGCAAAAAGCTATCATAACTCAAAAGAGGTAGATTTTGACTAAGGAAGGGTGCAGTTTTTAATTGTGAAGGATGATTTGGACTTGCAAACAATTCCACATGGTCCTAATTGCCTAATTTCCCAAAGGGGGCGCTTTTATGGCTAGGGTTAGGTCACCCATGGGGTTGACTTGCTCTCACAGGCCACCATTGGCCTCAACTTACTAAGTAGGTCATCCATAATTCTATAAAATATAAATTCAAACCCATTGCTTTAGTTTGGTTGATGATTTGATTGCTGAATGCTTATTTGAGCATTACTTCTGAGTGTTGTGCCTCGGACTACTGGGAGATGAGCCCCAGCCTTCCATTCCCCTCTCCTTCCATCACCTTCTCTTCCATTGCACGTGTGGGGCACTAGATTTCAGACATTGAAGTATAATATGATTTATTTTCATCCTCCATAAATTTTAGGTTGAGCTCCAGTGAAGCCCATGCTTCACCTATGCTCACAGCCCCTTGCTGGTCATGATTCGGGCCTCCTTCCACTTAATTTTGGAAGCATATTTGTAATGGTTATTCAATAATGTAATTTATGTTTTTTAGTGTCATTATATTATAAACATTTCATTTATCAGGTTGATATATCTCAGAACCTAAAGAATATTATCTCAGTTTCATAAAAGGTCCCAATTTATCAATGTATGGGGGGGTTGAGTGAATATGAGTGTTGTAATAAATAATTCATGATGGGGAAGTAATTGAAATAAGTATTTATGTTCAGAGAGATCATATTTATATATTTTATAAATCTCATCTTTTACAGAATTGGATTTAAGCTGATTTAATAGCTTTTTAAAGACCCTAGCTAGATTACTAGTTTTTAATAACTAGTTTTACTAAAATTGATGCAAAACAGGCTCTGTAAACTCAAACTGAGCTATGTCAGTTCCTGTGGGTCAGTAACAGGAATACCTTCCCATATAAATATCCAGAACCATTTTTTGTTTGGGTCATACCACCCATTTTCATCCTCCTCTACGTAGGGTTTCTCTTGACCAAAATCGCCAGAAATCCCCAAATTCACCCAAAACAACTTAAAATTTACAGAACCTTATAAAAATATATAAATACCTTTTTTTATGTTACATTAAGGCTGGAACAAACCTCTGCAAGTTTCTTGAAGCCTCTGGTTGAAACAGACCGAACTACTCTCCTTAGTTTCACGGTTTGGCTGCCCAGAAGTGTGGTAGTAGGTTTCCGCAGAGCGGAATCTGAAACCTAAATGAAACCAGATATAGATGTTTTAGTGGATATGAAATTAAATTTCTAACATCTATTTGTTTTCTGCCCACTGATCACTCTTTTCCTCTGCAAAATTTCCTTGAAGAACCCCTTGTTTTACCCAATCCAAGAAGGCTCTATGTGAACCAATTAAAATTTCAGAATTGTTTAAGTAAAATTACAGAATTAAAGTATTCAGGTATGAAAACCAGACTTAGGACATTACATTGGTATCAGAGCACTTTCCTTGGCTCAGCCTGTGGACAGTAACTCTCAGTGGAAAAGTAGCTTAGCAATATCTTCAAGTTGCAGTTGTGGAATTAGTTCGAGTCATGGAAGATTTATACTTTGAGTTGTATGAGGAAGGAGAGCATTCAAAATTGGATGATAGAGAATATTTAATAATTTTGATGCAAATAACATTGAAAGGGATGAAATATGTATCTCAAAGCATCATCCAGTCAGATCAAGAGACTAGAGAATTCCTTGCCAAGCAGTTGGCAAGCAAACATGGAGAAGGGGGTAGTAGTGTCTCTTAGCATGAAGGAAATAAAGTTGGAGAGTCTATATTTTCAAAAGCATTAATACATTTAGGTTCTATGAATACAAATAAGCCATCAATAAAGGAACTAAGTTGTTCCACTTCTCAAAGTAAAGGGGAAGAAAAGAGGACCAAAAGTGAAGATTCATTAGAGCCATCTGCACATGGTTTCTTTGAGAAATTATTTGGGTTTTCCCGAAAGAGAGATCAGCATATTTTCAGCAACCATGAGGATGATGAATCACCAAATCCTCCATCAGAAGAAGATGAAGAAGATCCATGCACAACTAAATATCCAATATTCCAACATCTAGTTGTCCGTAACGTGGAAAGTGAGAGGAATCCAAATTTCTTTGTGGCTGATTTCAAGATAAGTGCAGAAGAGATGGGGTATATTGATGATGGTGAGACATCTTTTGGATCTGGTCCAAAATATAAACAAGATTCATATTTACAGTCACCCCTTGAGCCTCACAAGGAAGCACAAATTGAGCACATCTCAGTAGGGTGTGAAGCAGAGAAATGGGTGGGTGAACAAGCCATCATAATTCCACCACATAAGGAGGAGAACATCACACACGGTGAGTTAGTAAATTCTGATTTTTATGTGTCATTGTGTAAGTCTGATATGGCAGCCACTTCCAGTGAAGAGTTTAGGATGGTTGACCCCCCTAGTGACGAGGTTCAGAATTTTGGTGTAAAAAATGAATGCAGTATGAAGGATGAAACTTTGAGAGAATATCTTTCTGGTGCACCAAGGATGAATGAGCACTTAAGTTGCAGCCCAAATTATGTTGTTGAGGACTTAAAATATATATATATTGCAGAAACAACATATGGATCACATTTCAAAACCTTGAGTGCACTACATGAAATTGATCCGGTGATGGAAAATGAAGAGGAGGAACATCTACAAGAACCTCATCTTCTTGCAGGGTCATTGAAGATGGATGAACAGAAGATCCAAGAGGCCCTGAAAATTATCCATGACACTCATGCTTTAGTATCAAATATGTGTTGGGAAGCTTCTTTAATGGAAGACCAATCTTCCTTTGAAGCCATGGAGAATATCCAGAAAGCAATGTCCACAATCAAAGGTAATTTCTCACAATTGCTTTCAGATAAAAATGGCATGTTTGAGCTTGTTGATTTATTGCGGGAAGCATCACTGCATGATGAAGAAAGTATTTGCATATATGAAGAAGAGAACTATAAGATCAAAGGTGATTTGTTGGCCACCCAAGATTCTTTGAGATACACTCAAAGTGCCCTCTTAGATTACAAATGAAGATAGAACAATTCCAACAAGAGTGGAAAGAATTGACTGAATCCTCAATCTTTCCTAAGAGTCATCCCTTTTGGGTAAATGGCATGAAAAAATACATGGAGAAACCTCATGATTGGATGGACCATGAGGAGCATTCCATTCGGTATGCGCTTAAAGAGTGTGCAGAACAGTTTTATGAGAACCAAGCAGTTTATTTCTTTACAAGGAAACTTGAGTTGTTCCTTGAAGACAGACACTTTCCCATGGAAGAGTGGGATGAGAGAACCCAATTTGGGCCAGCCAATAATGAAAAAGTTGCAGCCATAAGTCTGATTACTGAAGGTTACAAACATGCAAAGAAGGTTCATAGTTCTTTCCCACATGTCCTAGATTCAGAAACGCCAATGGGGAATGAACAATGGGTGAAGAAATTTTTCTGGTTTGTGTCGCATGCACAACAGGGGGATCATGATTTGTCCCCGTGGGAGATAGATCTTATTGCAGAAGAGATGGATGATTATAGATCATATAAATCAGCAAGAAATATCTCTGATTCATCCACTGTATGGTTGGATAGAAGAATCACTGAAGTGGAAAATATGGAAGGTAAAAGTTTTATGTCTTGTTGCAAGAAAATTGTTTTTAATATTGCTGATTTTTCTATGATTTACAAGCACTGAGAAAAGGCATGTGTGTGCAGCCACTTTTGATAGGAAGGCATTAGATCTACACATACTTTCAATGTGTGGGTCAATTGATGGATTTTTTCACCCTTGGATCAATGGCAGAGAGTTGAGCCATTGGATGAAGAGGGGAGCACCTGTTGAGTTCCATAGAGACATATTTGGAATGAAGACCTTGGGAGGGAAATTTTTTTATTTCTGCAATAATTTTTTTCTTGTGACAGACATTATCTTGACATGTGAACAAAAACAAAGAATTATTTTGCAGCTATTATATACCTCCCATACATATGAACATGAGGTGCATTCCGATTTGCATGTGCTTGAGGAGTTTGAGGTCAAGCAATATGAAGATCAAGCACTTGCATGGTTCCTAAGAGATTATGAGTTGCCTCTAGGAAAATGTTGTACAATTTTGGAGGAGGCACATGATCACACTGTCACTCATAAAACTAATGGAGGAATTTGTGGATCCATTATCTTGATTGATGAGCATTGTATGGATTTGGCTCACAATTCTTCACTCCACACTTCTATTTCAGCCACATCATGTGGGGATGAAATTGGGTGAAAGGATTTTTTCTGTTGATGCCACAAGAGGAGCATGATACTTTCACTCTTCCAGTTGAGGTATTGATGTTCAAACCATGTGGTTTGACAAGTGCATTAGTAGTAGCTGAATTATTCCCACATGAATCATTTAGCATGAAATTTTTTCCGTCCATTGATTGGGTGGCTAGACACATGATTGAGATGTGTGTACTGGAGGGTAAAAATCTTGCTTGCATAAATGGAGATACATTGGACACATCAAAGAAATTGTATGAGAAATATAATGAGCATGTATGGCTGCTATATGATGCTTTCAGTATACATGGAGGGGCATGGGATAACCTCTTGTGTATTCATAACAACAGTGACGTGAGTTCCAGTTCTAGCTTACACATGGATTTTCATACTTTAGAGAGGCTCAAGATGATTTGGTCCCGCATTAAGGAATTCCATGTCTGGTGGGAGAGCTTAAAATTTTTCATTTTGGCATGGGGAGAGATGAGCTCCCAGTATGGTGGTATGATTTTCATAACCTCATTTTCCTCCTCTACAATGATAAAATTTTGTTGTTTTTATTGATGGGTGGAAGGAGGAAGATAAAACCATGGGATCCAGGCATTCTTAGAATAGAAAGAGTTCAAAAGGTGGCAGAAAAATTTGGGTCCTTACAGAGGAGGCAGTGGGATCTGGGAATTCTACTCAGTTACTTTAACTGTGATGGAAATTTGCTAAAGGAAGTGGCATCAGAAAAATGGCTATGATCAGAGTGGTGCAGCAAAAACACGATGGAAAATTTTTCAACACTCTGTGGTGTTTCTTCTTGAGGACAAGAATATTTGGGAGGGGAGGACTGTCATGTCCCCTCAAATTGACCATTAAAAGTGTTGACCATGCTAAGTTCCTAGGGGCTCAAGTTGTTATTAATTATTCCTCCTAGGATAAATTTTTACTAATAATTCTTCTAAGGCATGTATTTAATTTTATTTCAACAATTTTATTTATTATGCACAATAATGATGTGGAATTAAGGATGCCATGTCAAGAGGGCGCATTGGGGAAAGCTAGTCAACTTTCCTTGGTAAAAATAAGAAAGTCCATGACAAAAGCAAGCACGAGAATAAAGGGAAGTTTCCTAAAAGCAGAAAAAGCAGATAGAGGTAAAATCAGGAAAGTATTTCAAAGGGGAGGGCACAGTTTCCTCTTATGGAGCTCAAAAAAGCTGTAACAAAAACCCAGGAAAGTTTTTTAAGGAAAGTAAGAGTTTCCTTATGACCTACGAAAAGCATAAAGCTATCATAATTCAAAAGAGGCAGCTTTTGACTAAGGAAGGGTGTAGTTTCTAATTGTGAAGGATGATTTGGACTTGAAAACAATTCCACATGGTCCTACTTGCCTAATTTCCCAAAGGGGGCGCTTTTGTGGCTAGGGTTAGGTCACCCATGGGGTTGAGTTTCTCTCACAGGTCACCATTGGCCTCAACTTACTAAGCAGGTCATCCATAATTCCATAAAAGATAAATTAAAACCCATTGCTTCATTTTGGTTGATGATTTGATTGCCGAATGCTTATGTGAGCATTACTTTTGAGTGTTGTGCCTCATACTACTAGGAGATGAGCCCCAGCCTTCCGTTCCCCTCTCCTTCCATCCCATTCTCTTCCATTGCAGGTGTGGAGTGCTAGCTTGCAGAAATTGAAGTATAATCATATTTATTTTTATCCTCCATCAAGTTCAGATTGAGCACCAGTGAAGTCCATGCGTCACCTATGCTCATAGTCCCTTGCTGGTCATGATTCAAGCCTCCTGCCCCTTAATTTTGGAAGCATATTTGTAATTGTTAGTCAATAATGTAATTTCTATTCTTTAGTGTCATTATCTTCTGAACATTGCATTTATTAGGTTGAGATATCTCAGACCCTAAAGAATATTATCTAAGTTTCATAAAAGGTCCCATTTTATCAATGTATGGTGGGATTGAGTGAATATGAGTGTTGTAATAAATAATTCATCACGGGGAAGTGATTGAAATAATTATTTATGTTCATAGGGATCATATTTATCTCTGTTATAAATCTCATGTTTTACAGAATTGGATCTAAGCTGATTTAATAGCTTTTTTAATACCCTAGCTAGATTACTAGTTTTTAATAACTAGTTTTACTAAAATTGGTGCAAAACAGGCTCTGTAAACTCAAACTGAATGGCCTTCAACACATATATCTGATCATGTGGGAACACATCCCTCAATCACATCAGAATGGCTCTGCACTGATCATGTGGTAACACAACCCACAATCACATCAGAATATCTCTACACTGATCATGTGGTAACACAAACCACAATCACATTAGAGCTTCTCTGCACTTACATATGACCATGTGAATCTCAAGCTTCCACCATGTCAGAAGGGCCAACGAACACATCAATTCCCTTTAGAGGGATACTCGATTTGGATAACACCAAGCTTCTCCCTGAAGTACTCAAACTTTACTCTGGCTAATGGTTTGGTCAATACATCAGCTATCTGCTCGTCCATCGCAACATATTGGAGCTTCACTGCTCCTCTCTACACCATATCCCTAGTATAGTGATACTTGATCTCAATATGCTTTGACTTGTCATGGAACACTAGGTTCTTCGACAGCTTCACACAGCTTTGGTTGTCACAATATATACAAGTAGCATCCATACGAAGATGAAATAAATCAAACAGTAGCTTTCTCAGCCACACTGCCTCACAACTAGGCAAACAAGATATAACATACTCTGCTTTGACTATACTTAGTGCCACATAGGATTGCTTCCTACTAAACCAGGAGATCACACCTGATCCCATACTAAAGCAACACCCCGAAGTGCTCTTTCTATCAATGGCACTTCCTGCCCAATCCGAATCCACATAACCTTCTAGGTTAATCTTCGGATTCACCTCATACTTGATCCCATAATCAATTATACCCTTCAGGTACCTCAGAATATGCTTTGCAAAAATCAAGTGAACATGTCTTAGATCTGTCAGGAACTAGCTCAATGTGTTCAGAGCAAAGCAAATATTT
The DNA here is from genome assembly GCA_001517045.1 of Pseudotsuga menziesii. Taxonomy (NCBI): domain Eukaryota; kingdom Viridiplantae; phylum Streptophyta; class Pinopsida; order Pinales; family Pinaceae; genus Pseudotsuga; species Pseudotsuga menziesii. The sequence goes on along the minus strand of LPNX011209160.1, from coordinate 48,388 downwards.
GGTCTCGTATTCATCAGGTACATCAAGGATCCAATCATCTGATGATACATTATAGCATCAATTGATTTTGATGAAGAATCATTCCATAGCTTTAGGTTCGATTCCATAGGTGTGGTCATGACCTTGCAGTCCATCATCCCAAACCTCTTCAGGATCTCTACTACATACTTCCCTTGTCCCAGGGAAATTCCATTTTCATTCTGCCACACCTCCATGCCTAGAAAATAGTGCATCATACCCAAGTCCTTCATTTCGAACTCGGAAGCAAGCTTCCTCTTTGTATCAGCAATCAACCCATCCTCACCTGTCACAAATAGATCATCTACATATAGCAGGATTATCATTAGGTTCCCTTCTTTAACCTTGTAGTAAAGGTTTGAATCCGCTTTACTCTTGGTAAAGCCCAAACTGGATAGGAAGCTATCAATTCTTTCGTACCATGTCCTGGGTGCCTGTTTCAAACTGTAAAGGGATTTATTTAACTTACACACATGAGTCTCTCTATCATGTGTCTCAAAAATGAGTGGCTGCTCCACATATACTTCCTCTTCTACTACACCATTCAAGAAAGTTGTCTTGACATCCATTTGGTGTACTTTCCACTTCATTACTGTAGCTAAAGCAAGTACTGATCTGATGGAAGTATATCTAGATACAGGAGAAAATGTTTCTTCATAATATATTCCTTATTTCTGGGAGAAACCACGAGCCACAAATCTTGTTTATATTTCTCTATGCTACCATCTGCGGCATGCTTGATCTTATAGATCCATTTGGAAGTCACAACAAACTTCTCCTCTGGTCTTGGGACAACATCCAAAACATCATTCTTCATGATCAATTGATACTCTTCGATCATAACATCATTCCATTCTTTCTTTTCTGTCGCTTCTTCATACTTGGAAGGTTCTTTGTCAATTAAGTCACATAATAAGGCTACATAACCGGAGCAGGACCTGGTTCTTTTCCTTTCTATGTGTATGTCTTATGGAGCCCCATATCTTTCTGCACCTTAGATAACTTCTCGTACCCAAGTAGGTTTCCTCTTGTGAGGATTCTTTTCTTGAGGTGGATCTATAGGTTCTTGAGGTTCTTCTAATTCTCGATCTTCTTCTGGAATTGCTTCATTCATGGTTGTGTCATGAATTCTGGGTACTTATGTTTCTTCAGGTTCTTTAGTAGGTATCTTTCTGGAATTGTTGTAAGTTGAGTCTTTATCAAATGCTATGTCCCTACTGATGTTGATCTTCTTTAATCCTGGGAAGTATATTCTATAAGCCTTCGAGCTTTCAGATTATCCCATAAATATACCCTTCCTTCCTGAAGGATCTAATTTTGTCCTATTTTCTTTTGGAATGTGTATGTACACTGGATAGCCAAATATTCTAAGATGACTGAATTTTGGTTTCTTGCCGAAAAACACTTCTTCAGGTGTCTTGTTCTCAAGTACTCTATGTGGAGTACGGTTCTGTACATACACAGTTGTTCTAGCAGCTTCTTCCCATAGATGCATGGGAAGATATTGATCATGAAGCATTTCCCTTGCATCTTCCATGATCGGTCTACTCTTTCTTTATGCAACCCCATTCTGTTGTGTATTATATGGAGTGGTCAAATCCCTCTTAATCCCTGAATCTTTGTACGATTCCTTGAATTCATTTGATGTGAATTCTCCACCATTGTCTGATCAGGAAATCTTGATCTTCTTTTCTTTGTAGTTTTCGATCAAGGCTTTGAATTCCTTGAACTTGCTGAATACTTCATCTTTGTTCTTTATGAAGTATATCCATGTCTTCCTAGAAAAATCATCAATGAAAGAAACATAGTATACATAACTGCTTAATGAACTAGATGACATCGAACCACATACATCAGAGTGAATGATTTCCACGATTCCTTTAGCCTTGATTTCGCTACTTGGAAATGTATTCTTTGTTTGCTTTCCTTTCGCACATCCCTTGCATACTCCTTCATGTTTTGTTTGTATTTCTAGAAGACCTTCAACAACCTTGCTTACAAGTGGTAGTTCCCTATAGCGCACATGTGCAAGCCTTCTATGCCAAGTTCATTTGGTTCTACTGAATCATGAACCAAAGCTTGTTTTGGTTGGCCCTTTAATCTGTATAGTTCTCTCTCTTGTTCTCCAATTACTACTGCATCATCAATAGTCTTTCCTTTTGGCCACATGATGACTTGACCACCTATAAATGCAACTCTTATACCTTTTGCATCTAATGGAGAGATGGAGAGAAGGTTATTCTTTAGTCCTGGTACAAATAGGACATCCTTCATTTTCATAGACTTTCCAGAGTCTAATTTGTAGGAGTATTCTCCACTACCTTTTATTGGATATTGGTAGTCACCCCAAGTTTCACCTTATGGGGTGATTCATGTTCTGATAGTTTCACAAATGATTCTTTGAATCCTGTCATATGTTTGGAAGCCCCACTGTCTATAAGCCAATCATTGCTTCCATGTGTGATGTTTCCCGTGAGAGTAGAAATCAAAACATATTCTTCATCACTTGAAGAATCATCACTTTCTTGTTTGATTCTCTTCTTGGAAGGCTCATCATCTTCTGCAGCATGAGCATGATGTCTTTTATTATTTCCCTTCCTCTTGTGAGATCTATCTTTGTTTCTAGGAAAATCTCTTGCAATGTCTCCTCTTTCATTACATGTAAAGAAAATTAACTTAGACAAATATTTGTTAGACTTTATAGTGTTTCTCTTCTGGTGAGAGTGCTTACCTCTGTGATAGTCTGTTCTGATTTTCTTGGATTGTATTGTGAGAGCTTGATCTTCACTTCCCATATTTTATTCTCGTGCTAATATTCAAGCTTATTCTTGTGAGAATTCTTCCTAGATTATGCTAAACTTGACTAGCTTCTTTCTAGCACAAATCACTTGAAGGAAAGAGTCCCATGCCCTAGGGACACCATTCAAGGTGGTCATCACAATTTCTGCATTCTCTACTTCTTCATCTACTGCTTCCAATTGGTCCTTTATCTGAGAGACCATTGTAAAGTAAGACTGGATGGTATCTGCATTCTGGATCTTTACATTCTTCAATTGATTTCTTAGAGTCATCTTTTGGTTTCTGTTCTTCCCTTCAAATAACTTGGTCAGGGCATTAAACATCTCTTTATGTGTCTTTAGAGAGGACACCTGTGGTATGAGGTGATCCTTGATTGAATCAACAATAATCCTCTTAGCCATGACCAATTTCTTCTTGTGTACAACCTTAGCCTCATCTGCCTCTAGAACTGGAACCTCTTCATTGATGTAAGAGTCCAACTCATTTTCTTCTAGGACTAGGGAGATCCTATACTTCCAAGCTCGGAAGTTATCAGCTCCCTCAAAATTTTCATCAAGTTTGTTATGATGAGACATCTTAACAGAGAACCTCAAATGGAAATGAAAAAGATTTAGATCTTACCAGGTTAAGATGTCGGCACTAGATCTGGAGGTAAATTTCTGTAGAGCTGATTTTCTGGTTCAGGGGTAGATTAGGGTTTGAATTTCCTGGAGTTCTACCCAACCAAAAACTTTGATCTTGATCTCTAAACTTTGATTTTGGGGAGGAGATCAATCCAGGCCTAGGCTCACTCAAAAATTCCACTTCTGTCGAAAGCCCTAATGTTTTGGCAGCAGTAGCAGGAATCAGAAAAACCACAGTATTCATAATTGTATATTGATGTTTCGAATCCAAAACAAGATCCATCATCAGGATAGTTTGATAGTTTGCCAAGATCCATCATTCTAGCAGCAGTGTCGGGTCGAAAACTGAAAATGATCATAATCAGATTCTGCATCGACAGAAAGATGCGCCCTGGAGAGGAGAGTTAGCCCAACCTCCTTTTGCTGAAAATCTGTGGAGACAGATCCAAAAAATAGGAAGCCCTATTTTCCACAGCTACACAGTGTCTTCTTCTCAGGTTAGCTCTGACACCATGTTGGATTTTTAACATTTAAGCTATATGATCTTAGGATCTTATCTCAGAGAATAACAAGAACAACAATCAAACATAAGAGACAATGAACACAAAGATTTTCCTCGAGGAAACCATAAAGGAGAAAACCCTGGAACTTCCTCAAAGATAGAATCAGCACCAAAAGTAAAACCCAAAGACAGTAAGATGATCTCCCGACAACAAGAGTCTCTCTCTCTCTTGTCCCTGCTTCTTCTCTCTCTATCCGTTATGTGCTACAACTGAGTGTGAGTGAATGAATATGAATGTGTGATAAATAGAGAGGCTCCCTCTCTATTTATACTAATTCCCGACTTGACATTAACTCACTAGGGCTGACTTCTCTAGGAGAGTCTAATAATCCTAGGGCCCCACAACTGCAGGGACTTTAACCCTTGATCAATAAGGAGGGTTATACTCTATGAATTTACATGACTTTTTTACATTATTGAATCTCTCGATCGAAACATCGGGGCATGACATGACTCAATTACATTACAGATACTTCCTGAGATAAACATCAGGGTACAATACGTAAGATATACAAGTGAATACATTTTGAAGTTACAAATACATCAACAATTGTAGCATCTAATCCATTTTGGGTAAGGACAACATCATCAGATCTGCTTGTAGATCTGAAGGAGACTTAGAGGATTTAAGATATCTTCTGCTATGAAGCTGGTTTAGTTTTTCTTAACATGAATGGAAATTCTTATGTTCTACTTGATGTCTATGGCTAGACACTAGCCCTAAATTTTTTGATCATTGTGCTCCTTTAAAACTCAAATTGTTAGATCCTCTTACATAGCAAAAATGGGCAAATCTATTTGTTGATGAGGCATAATAGAGTTTGATAATCAGAATGACATAGATGCAGGTGAGATCTGTAAGGGTACATATTTATTTGGTTTTGCTGAGATACTACCTTAAATCATCTTTTTCATCTTGATACTTGTTCTCCTATGAAGTGCGGTAAGAAATTAAAGTCCAATCGAATGTAATAAGCTGAGTATTCTTTGAGATACCTATTTGAATTGGACTATGCAAATGAGAGGTAGATTTGGCTGTTTGGGTCAGTCTTGGGCCATTGTACCAAATCTAATGACTATAATGAAAACTGAATGATTGGAGAATTTATAAATATATCAAAAGAAATATAGGTAAGAAAGATCATATATATATGAACCAACATAGATCCATCTAAAAGGGGATCTACCAAGCACCGAGAGGGATCAAATCTCTTAAGGTGCAAACCCATTTTTAGAGTGGAAATGTTGATGAAATGTGTAATCCAATGTTTATGATTTTAGTTTATCTAATTTATGTTGTTATATATATATGAAATTCTAAATAATTTAAATTTACCAACAAGTTATTTTTAATAACATTTTATTATTTTTTATAAAGGAAACCTGTCGAACTCTATGATGAGCATCGAAGGAGTTACACATCTCTCTCCTACTGGACTGTAGAATGCACCTCCTCGATGCAATAATCTAAAGACGAAATATATAGGTAAAGACAAAATATAGAGGTAAAATGTACTGCTAAATTAAAAACAGAAAATACTCATGAAAACAATAGATTTCACAACAACTAGAAAACTAACAACTATAGTTCTTCTCTGGTGGCGAATTGGCTATCAGCTCTTCCTTGGAAAGAAACAACGCTTTGAAATTTTGTCTTAAACAAGAGCCAGATGTTATATTTAGTTAATCAAAACCATCAATCATAGATGGTTGCAAAGCCAACATAACAGAAGGAACCAAAGCTTAAGAACTTACACAGAAAATGATAGTGTTTACCTACAGAGAATAAAGGGAAAATAGAACTTGGCATCCATACAGAGAATAAAAAGGAGTTAGACTATTCATTATGCATAGAGAGTAAAGGGAAAAGAGAACTTGGCATCAATTATGACAAATTCAAGAAAAAATTGCAGTAGGATTCAACTGTGCATGGTCTTTGAGTTTTTCAGGAAAAAGTACATCACTTCTTAAACTGAAGAGCTTTGAATATTTGTATATGTTTAATGAATTAAATAACAATAACTTTCATGTTAAAAAAATTAGTAGATGAAATGAATAGTTTAATGACAAATGCATTATGGAGACTAGGACATGCACCAACAACAATTTCATTTAAAAAAAATTGTCAATTGCCACATTGAACACACTTAACTTTAAGGCACATATTGAAGATGTAATACACGATGAAGATCTTATGAATAGTATGGTTATTTGTTTTCAAGAAACTCATTTAACAAATGTACCAAGAAACAATCCACTCTGTAAGTTCAATTTGAAGATAGCCCATTCTGTTCATGGATTGCTTACTTGCATAGATTGATTGACTCTTTGTAGTAATTGGTGATTTCAATATTGACCTTGGTCAAAACAATAAAAAAACAAATTTACGCTATGCTACATTTTCAATAAAAATCCTTTCCAATTTTCAAACACAGAGAACAAAGATAAGCATACCATTATACTAGGGTATGATTTCTTTTTCTAATCGATTATACTAAACATTATTTATGTTTAGTATTAATACACTTTTTTTATACCATATTTTATTGTTTTTTATATCTTTTATTATTTTGCAAAAAAAAGGAAAGACAAATTGAAACTAAATAAGTTTTTATTTCGAACTAAACAAGTTCATTTTAGCTCCGATGATGAATCTACAAGGTAAGTATCTATGAACTTAAATCCAACTATACTATACTTTTTTGTTATATTATTATTTATATATATACAATTCTCTTACTTTCCCTTAATTTTGTCTTTTTTAGTAAAAAGGAAACTCGGAGAAAAAGAACAAAATATCAATGTCCATAACACATCTGAGTCTAATGCAAAATGTAAAAGGTAAAAAAATGATATACTTAACTATTAATTACATTAATTGTGTTTTTTAATTATCATGCACTTACTTCCAATTCTTGGTGATAAACAGACACAAGAAAACCACTTACAATACAAGATCTACATGATTACAAATGTGGGGATTCTTTCCACGGAGATGTAATTATCACTTACAAAACAACTCTTGACAGATCCCAAAAGAGAAATTATGTTTTGCGAGTGTACCTTACATATGAAAAAGGTTATATGACAGTTACATTGAATGTTGGGGATATTTTCATTAATGATCCTGTAAACAAACTTTTGTCAGCAAAATATGTTTGCATCACAAACTTCAAAATTGCTACTAAGACAAACTACGATCGTGGTGATTGCGAATTTATAATAGTGCTACATGAGAAAAGATCAATAATGAACATGGAACCAGATTGCAAGGAATATTGCTTCATACCTAATACAATTATTAAAGATCTATTGACATATACATAACAATATCCAGTGGGCACAATTGTTGCTAATGTCATTGTTGCATATCAAATGGGTAGTCAATGTACCATAGAAATAAAATATGGAAATGTGGAAAATGTCAAAGCCATAGTTAGTTCATATATATCCATTATTCTAACTCCTAAACAATTTAATTATGTTTATTCTTTCTTTAGGTATTCAATATTCTTTGCTTACTTCTAATTCATAACTTTCCAAATTGCACCTGCACTTGTTTGGAACATCATTTATGTCTGATTTTTGCTTGATTGAAAAACAAATTGCAAAAAAGAATTTCCCTTTTTAGTTTTAAAAGTTATAGTGAAATGAGTAGATATTCAAACAAGAGCACAAGTAAAAATGTTACACACTTCAAAGTCAACATTTATTACTATAGTAAGAACAAAAATAGTATTGGACAAATTGGAACCTTTGCTTAGATCAACTATTCAGGTATATCAATAGAAACATTTATTCATTTGAAATGAACATGGAAGTTAATCTCCAACTTATATCTTCTAAGTATTATCTATTTTATATGTAATATATATTAATGAATTTCCATGTCATATGTCAGGTTAATAGAGTCTTGAAATTTGCAAATGTGTTCTCTAATCCCTTTGAAGCAAAATGCATTGTTTGCAATTTATCTATAGAATCCGGTATCTCAGTTGAAGGAACCATGTTGCATTGTACAAAATATACACTTAGAACTCCGTTTACATATTCTCACCAAGTATATTGCATACTAAAAACTATGGAGAATACTATCATGCGATGTGTTCTTAGAACTGATGTATTAAAGAAGATATTCCCCACTTTGGTACAATTTACATATGAGGACTATTGCAAGGATACTCCTGACGTAATATATGATTTGTAAAATTTCTAGGTTCAAGGAATATTTGCATTGAATCAAGAGAATGATATCATCAATATAGAATCAACAATGAAACAAGGTATTTTCTTTCTCTTGCATAAACTTTTAAATTTAAATTCTTTCAAGTTTTTAAATCCATATATTCAATTTACTAATTTACTAATTCAATCTCAAATTTGTGTCTACAGTTATTGATATAGTTCACAAAGAGGAGCTACTTCTAGTCTTAAAAAATACAAGATACTACAAGCATTATTTGCTTTCATTAAGTTTGCACAACTTTGCACTTACTTATATATATATTATCTCTTTTATATACTACAAGCATTAATTGCTTTGATTAACTTTGCACAACTTTGCACTTACTTTTATACATATTATCTCTTTTATATATTCTTATAAAAAAACCATGTCAAATGTCTTTTTAACTTTAACTATCATTTTTTGTCATATTTTATTCTCTTCTTTTTTTCTTCTCTTCTTTGACCAATCCATTTACAATTCTAATGCAGTTGTGATTACCTTTTGGACTGCAACCAACTTACGGGGCTTGTGTGGGTTCGAGCAAGTTTCTTCTTTCATTCAGGCCACTCAGCATTCGATTAAATATTGGGGTCAAATTATATTATTATTTCACAAGCAGCTGATGAGACTCACTTTGAGATACTTATTGTTGTTAGTTACTCCTCTAATTCCATGTATTCCTTTATCTTACGATGCATAAAATGCCATAACGAGATGATTTTGTTCTCATGACAGGTCTAAGTATAGTCCCTCATCCTTTCAATTACTTAAGGGCATAAGATTGTCCCACACCTATCCTATAATAGTTCCGACTGACCCATATTCCAAGAGCGTTGGTCCTACAGAACTACAAGTCTTGCTCTAGCAGACTCCTCATTTACCCGAACTTAAACTTGTTCTACATTTTACAATCCTATCTTGCAAAATTGGATCTAAATATTACTTGGACGGATGAAACGGTATTATATAATATACATATTGAATGACTGTGTGAAATATTTTTGGTTCTATAATCAATATATGACTTTGAGTTTTTCATGGCTTGCATTTATTGTGAGAGTCATGTAGTCTCCTCTTCCACTGATAATTTACATTTCCTTTTTTTTGTTCCATGTAGTTTTAATATGAAAAGGATACTTAGTTTCTGGTATTGTTTCTCTTTCAAATCCCTCTTGCAATCATTTTCCTTTTATAATGAATGAATTAGTCCATCTTCGTACACGATATCCTCAGTTCAACGAAGAAATGATTATGAGAACTCCCTTGTAAGTTTACATAAACTTTATTTAAAGGCGAACAAGGTATATACTTTGTTGGTTATGGGAATGAACCGTATCAATACTTTGACAACATACTTAACAAGTGAGATTATGCCAAATCTAAAAATGTTTTATGCTTGTAGCAACTCTATATCGCCTTTATTATTTTCAACTACTTCTACCTATATTATTGCTTATATTTGCAAATATGGAAGTTGATAGTTTTTTTATTTTATAATGATTCTTATAAAAAAATCCATGTCAAATGTATTTTATACGTTAACTATCAATATGTACGAAAATGTATATTGCACATCTCGAAGAATAGGTTCATGATTTGGTAATTTCCAATAGTTATAAAGAGAAGTTGCTAGTTTAATAGATTGATCATAAATATGTAACTTCTTATTTTTTTACTGGTTTGAGAGAAGATTTATACAAATATGTCTTTTATACTTTATAAAAGAATGAGGAACTTATAACTCATCTAATTGGAATAGTGATTCTCTTTGATACCCCTCTCTACCTATATTGGTGGGATTGGTTGTTTATTTGATGATTTCCAAGAGATTCAAAGGGAGTAGATCCATATAAATTGGTTCAAAGGGAAGTTCACCCTTTATTTTTTGCTAATATTAGCTACATTAATTAGAAATATGTCACATGCCCCAATTTTGCGAAAAAAACAATTTTATATTATTTGAAGACAATATGTTAAATTTTATGCTAAGTTGAAATTGATGACTCATCAGAGTCAAGGATATTTAATGTAATTCTGAATATTTTTGTTATAAATAAATAAATGTGGAGACAACAGCTTAGGAGAGCTCTTAAAAGAGTGTTTACTAGTCAAATTGGTGGAGGAGACTGGGTGGAGAGCAAACAGACATGTGGTGGCATCCTCAAACCACTTCCAACTGTTGCAGGTGGAAACCTCCCTACATTTGCGGTCATGATTCCCCAAGAAAGTGGGATCAGAGCAGGTGGCTCAATTAATGACAACTGACCCAAAAGACCTACGCAATATTTATAAAAATGTCCATTGAAGAGAGCTGAGTTGGATCATTCTAGAGAAGTGATCATTCAGGTGAATGTACTTCAGATAAATTCAATGGAAGGGAATTGTGGAAAGAGTTTGAAGGGATAAACTGCTGAGTGATATAGTGTAGCTTTTAAGCTGAAAGATTTTACTACTGAGTGCAGGGTGTTTTACTGAGTCATTGGACTAGTCTACTGTTTGCATGCTCCACCAGTTCTCAACCAAGAAGACCAGGAACAGGCTCGGTGGTCCTGAGGAAGCATTGTTTGAACGCTCTACAGGATTTTGGTAGGGAGGAACGGCCTCCTAACGTCGTTGTTGTCTATCCTAATCAGGTTCTACATTATTTGTTTTACTGTGTTAGATAGATAAATCTGAATCTGATTGTTAAAAGAATGTTAGATATTCAGTTTGTATGTTGTTAGAATGGAAAATAATTCTAGTCTATGTTTTTCCACACCTGGAAGGACCAGGCCGCACTCTAGCACAGATAGAGTAATTACAGTAGATGAAAGAATATGTTAAGAAACTTAATAGAAAAGATATGGTGTTGCATTTCATAATTAGTAGAGTAATTTATTTTAGTATGCAGGTTATTAATAAACAGAATAGGGATCTGGTTATTTATTGTTTATTGTTTTAAACAAGCTTATTTACGTAAATATCTTAGTACATAAGATGTTGTAAATATAGACAGTAGATTAAATTTTATTCAAGATTAATTACTATGGAAGTTAAACTCTGTATTGATAGGTTTATATTTCTTGTCTAATAATATCAATTCATTTAAGACTAATAACTACTATAAACTAAATAGGGTTATATTAAAAGCAATTAACTTATAAAGAACAAACTAAGTTACAGAATCTATGCTTATCTTTGCAAAGAATTCTGAATAACTTCTATCTGTCAGTTTAAGTAAATATAAACAATTAGAATATGATTAGTAACTATTATAAAAATAACTATCTATCTATGTAAAGAACTATTTAAGATTTATCAAAATAGGCTTACACATGTGAAGGTAAGCCACAGGGTCGAAACCCTAAACCAAAAATTTAATCTTTTCAAATAAAAACATTTAAGCTAGAATCCATTTATTTGGACTATTATATTAATAATACATTAAACCCCTATAGACTGGTTATAGTTCTTTTCAAATATATATATATATATATATACAACTTTAAAGTATCATATCACAACACACCTGTAATCATATTAATTTAACCTAATTAACAAGTAGTAGAACTATTTAAAATAAATTGAAAGATTTATTTAAACAAGGGTTTTATTCAGAAAAACCCTAGCTCGTATTTCCCGAGCAAATAAGTAAATATTACAAATTACACTATGACTGAGTTACAGTCTTAAAAAAAATAACAACATTATATACACAAAATATAATAGATAGTAAAATTCTTTATTAACAGTCGGTTAGGGAAAACCCTAACTTACACAGAGTCACTTTATACATTAACACTGCAAAACGAGTGTGATCTCGAAGAAGATCCCTGTAAAAACCAATGTATTTCATTGGCAGGCCGTAAGGCTAGAAACTGGAACTAATTACAACACCCAGCGCAAGGCCGAGACTACCCAATGACAAAATGAGGGTTTGTAAACCAAATAGAACCAACAACTTTTAAAAACAAGAAAACCAATTATCTAATGGCGAAACTGGACAAGCCTCCAAGCTCGAGGTTTCACCATCGACAACCCTATTACAAGCAGGGTAAGAACCCATTCGTTGAACCCAGGGCTTACCAGATTGAAGCCACGATGTCTTCGAAGATAGCCATCATTATCTTCATTATGGGTTGCAAGAACAGTCTCAATATCCTGCAAGGAGAACACATTATAGAGTGTTAATTGCAGACTCTTTATTTATTATAAACCCTACTGTAAAAATATGATTTTACTGTGAGTCCATTTTCCAAAAATAAAACTAAATAATTACCTTATCAAAGAGTAACGAATAGTCCAGTGATGGGACTATCACCAACGGCAGAGTGTAAATAAAAAATCCCAAACCTTACGACGCAGATGGAGCACAACCAACAGAGGTGAAGCTTAGCTTCTCATCGCAGTTACAAGCCACGGGGAAGGCAAGAAGAAGCTAAAGACAGGCTCCGAAAAAGTGCAAACAACCAGTGAACTCTCGCAAGGTAAAACCCACAGCGATGAAGGCTAGCAACAAGACTGAGCTCAAGAGACTATATTAATGTTAACCCAAGCGTTGGAGCAAGCTAGAACAGGAGGAACACTCACAGCTACCATGAAAACCTTGTAGAGCAGCCCGAAGGCCAGCGTGAACTTTAGAGGGAGAATAACAAAGGGTTTAGGGTTGCAATGCATTTATATCTCCAATACACAGACAGGAGGTGACCACATGCCCTCAAATATTTCAAACCATGCATGGGTCGATTCCAAAATTCCCTACGGATTCAATCATTCAAATTATTACAACAATAATTTGTTATCAAACTTTGTATGAGCTATGATATTTGCGTATACATATATGTCACCATGATATTCATATATATAAACCTTAACATAATGTTTGATAGCTCGATTTTGGGGATTTGGGTAAAACAATAATTTGTAAACGTGGACACTAGTGAAAAGTGGTAACCATTTTGATGTTATGGAAAAGTCCAAGTCAATTTTCTTAGAACCCTTCTAATTACTATAGGTTTATATACCTGTAAACATTGTGGAGTATGCATGTATTATAGTCTGAACTTATCATTTACAAACAAACAGCTTGGGTAGCTATAAATTATGAAGTTGGATAACATAATAGAAGAGTATAAACAGGACTTTTACCAAGTTTGATGTTGGTTTAAACTTTCTTAGACTTTAGTTGCTTCTCAACCTGTCAATACTAGAAGTTACCATATTTGTTTATGTTGGATAATATAGTTGTGATTGTGCAAAATAACCCGTACTTAGCATAGGTTAGAATTTTGGTCATAATAGAAAGATCTACCAAATAGTTACTATTGACATAAACTTAGTGTAAGAGAGACATTATGGAAATAATAAAAATTACAATGAAATAACCTTACTCAAGTCTATAATCATTTTGAACGATACTAATGGAATTAGGTTTAGGAAGTAAGTGAAAACAGTATTCCATGTGAAACAATGCAGTTATGTATACATTAATCAAGCCTATAATATCAAGGATATTTATAAGCAGTTAGTTTTCCCTACAAGATGTAAATGACGATCAGTTTGGTACTTTAGTAAAAACTATGACATTGTATGTGATTACATTAGTACATGCACTACGCCATTAATGTAAATAAGGAAGCTGATAACCTGTTAGTGAGCAACTAGTTTGTACATATACGTAATAGGTTGATATTTTCCATAACTAGTAAGTTAAAAAATAAAATCGAATCGTATATTCTATTGAGAATATTTGGTATGAGTATTGATAACAACACTTCCATGAATAAAAACAAATAGTACGAATAAGTATAATATTTGCAAGTTAAGCATGTTAAAATAGAAATGAATATGCGACAAAGATTACGAACTTAGAGTTCACAATAAGTAGCTTTGGTATCGATAAGCTTGATAAAGAAAGACAATCGTTTATCTGAACTTTGCTTACAAGAAAAATTGGAGAAAATAAACTACTTTACCTCATTGAAGTTGCTTGGAAATTATCAGCTTATTTTACTAGCATATTATTTTGAAAATAGAAACACTTCTTGATACTCTATGAATTTAAAATGTCTACTTGTTCGATCATACCTATAAACCTGTAAGAACGAGCAATCTGTCTGCATTAGCATAAATGCTAAGTAATCCCAGGATTCAAAGTTAGATTCCACCTACTTGCCATAAAGTAGACTCATTAGTAAAACTGAAAGAAAACAGTATGCAAGTAAATCTTATTTATGTTACGAAAAAGAAGTTGCTTTAGTTAACATAATTTGAAAATGTGTAATACTAATCGTTAGAATTTTTCATTTTATGCTAACCATTAGCTATTAGTAAACCACATATCCAACATTTTATGTTATCTCAAAATTTTAAATTTTTGTGAAAATTTGGGGTTTTGACATGTGGTATCAGAGCACAAGGTTCAAACAATAGGCCTTGATGAAGCCCAACTAGCTTTTATGAAACAGTGATTTTGAATTATTTTGCTGATGTATTTTCTTTTAAATGTTATTCAACAGAGAAATTGTTTCTGAAGTTTAACAAACAGGTATGGAAAAGCTAGAGGAATATGCAGAGGAGGAATCTCCATTTACTGAACCAGAAAAATTACCAAGAGATCCTATACCAGAAGATTTGACCACCAATTCCTCAGAATTGTTACAAACTGTAAAAGACCTAAAATCTGAAATGGAATCTATAAAACAAGAGAATGAAAGGATTATGAGGGCTCAGGAGGAGCTGAATCAGATCCTAACAGAAAGGTTTCAAACTGAGGGTAGGGGTAAAAGAACTGAATCAGAAGATACAAGTCATCAACATAAAAATAAAAAGATTAAGCAGACTAAAAATGAAAGTAGCTCATCTTCAGAGGTGTTTGGTGAGCAACATAATTTTCATTCTACTAGTGATAGTAGTGATGACAACCATTATACTAAAAAGAGAAAATATAAACCCTATGAGGAAATTTCTAGGGAATTCAAAAAGATAAAACCACCAACATTCAATGGAGAGACTGAGAAGGGGGAGGAAGCAGAATCCTGGTTATCTGGGATGAAAAAGTACTTCTATATCTATAACTATTCTAACCAATTAAAAGCTAGAATGACTATCTACAATCTCTCAAGAAAGGCTGATATTTGGTGGCAGGACTTGAAGAGAGTGAAGGGAATAAAAGAGAAGAATGTAAATTGGAGTACCTTTAAGAGGTACTTTAAAAAGAAATTTATGTCTGAGCAATACTATGAAGAGAGAGCAAAAGAATTTTATGAGCTTAAATTAGGATCAATGACTATGAAAGATCTGAACAACAAGTTTTTAAGCCTGCTTAGGTATGTGCCATACCTTGTAGATGAAAAACTAAAGGTACAACAATTCCTCAGTTGTTTACCTTATCATATTAAGGACAGGATTGAGTATGACAATCCGAAGACTTTGGAAGAAGCCATGAGGAAAGCTAACTTCTATTATGAACAGAATCGGAAGAAGAAAAGCATGGACAAATGGAAGGCCAAGAAGAATAATAACCATTATGATCAAAAGAAGAAAGAATTTATGCCCAATAGAAATTCTAAGAGCAATAAGTCCAGAAATTTTCCTAACAAGAATTTCCAAGGAAATAAGAGTAATTCACCAAGCAATCAGAATAATTCTAAGGGTAAATAATTTGCTAATAACCATGGTAATTACACTAAGAACTTTGAATGTAAAGAACCTATAAAGTGTTGGGAGTGTAATGGCCCACATTATTCCTCAGTCTGTCCTAATCGAAAAAATACCGTCAGTAATATTCATACCATACAGGAGGAGATGACTCTTGGAGAATTAGCGTGGACTATGCCCAGAATCAATGCAGCCTTGGAGAATCGACAAGTAGAATATCAAACTTCCATGGTGGAAGTAGAAGGTATGATAAACCAAACCCCTGTAACTATTTTAATTGATCCAGGAGCTAGTCTCAGTTATATTTCACCTAAAATGGTAGAAAAATGTAAGTTACCTGTTGAAAAATTTGAAAATTCTTGGTTGGTTCAGTTAGCCACTAGTGCTAAAAGGAAGGTAACTTGTTTTGTAAAAGAATGTGCAGTAGTTATGGATCAATTTGAAACTGTTATAAAGCTTAATGTATTACCTCTTGGTTCTTATGACTTACTCATCGATATGGATTGGTTAGAACAACATAGGGTAATTTTAAATTGTTATGATAAAACCTTTACGTATATAAATAGTGATGGAAAACTAGTAAGTGTAAAAGGAATCCCTAGAAAAACCACCACAAGGAAGATTTCTACTCTGCAACTTAAGAGATTTGTTAGGAAGGGTTGTAAAACTTATGTAGTAACAATAACTAATGAAGAGAATCTAAATAAGACAGATAAATTAAAATTGGAAGATATACTAGTTTTAAAAGAGTATGTTGATGTATTTCCGAAAGAAATTTTGGGACTACCTCCAAAAAGGGAACTGGATTTTACCATTGAGTTGGTACTTGGTGCAATACCTAGCTCAAAGTCCCCTTATCGAATGAACATACTTGAACTTAATGAATTAAAATCATAATTAAAAGAACTTATTGATAAAAAGTATATTCGACCTAGTGTGTCTCCCTGGGGGGCACCTGTTATATTCGTTAAGAAAAAGGATGGAACCATGCGACTTTGCATAGGTTACTGTCAGTTGAATAAGATGACTATTAAAAATAGATACCCATTGCCCCGCATAGATGATCTGTTTGATCAACTACGTGGAGCCATGGTGTTTTCAAAAATTGATTTAAGGTCTGGATATCATCAAGTTAGGATTAAAGATGAAGACATATTTAAAATAGCTTTTAGAAATCGATATGGCCATTACGAGTTTTTCGTCATGCCATTCGGGCTTACTAATGCCCCAGCTGTTTTTATGTGTTTAATGAACAACGTTATGCATAAGTACCTAGATAAGTTTGTAGTCATGTCTATCGACAACATATTAATCTATTCAAAAACTGAAGAAGAACATAAGGAACATTTAAAAATTGTTTTGCAAGAGCTACGAGATCATCAACTCTTTGCAAAGTTTAGTAAATACGATTTCTTCAAAGATAAGATTCAATACTTAGGTTATGTGGTGACTAAGGAAGGGATTTCAGTGGATCCAGAAAAGATAAAGGCAATCGAAGATTGGTCGGTTCTTAAGGATGTAACTGATGTTTGATCCTTCATGGGAATTACTGGTTATTATCAGAGGTTCATTGAAGGTTTTTCGAGAATTGCGAATCCAATAACTTCTTTGCAGAAGAAAGGAAAGAAATTTGATTGGAACCAGAAATGCGAAGAAAGCTTTAAAAAGTTAAAAACTTTATTAACCAACACACCTATTTTAAGGATAGCTGATCCAAATAAAGAATTTGTAGTGTGCACTAACGCCTGAAATGATGGTTTAGGTGGTGTTCTAACTCAAGAAGGGCATGTTATTTCCTATGAGTCTAGGAAATTAAAAATTCATGAAAAGAATTATGCAACTTATGATCTGGAATTAGCTGTTGTTATACATGCTCTAAAGATGTGGTGCCATCACCTAATTGGCAGAAAATTTATTTTAATGACTGATAATAAAGGACTAAAGTATCTGTTAGATCAGCCTAATCTAAATGCCAGACAAGCTAGGTGGCTATCCTTTCTAAGTGAGTATGATTTCGAAATTCAGCACATTAAAGGTAAAGAAAATAAAGTTGCTGATGCATTAAGTAGGAATGCAATGATGAATTTCACAGTAGTTATTAGCACTTATACAATAGATCTAGATGAATAGCTTAAAGCAGGGACATAACAAGATGAAATTTACCAAAACTTACAAGCTAAAGCAAAAGAAAATCCAACAGAAAGCTTAAGTAAAGGGTACAGTTTGAATGCAAAAGAATTTTTACTGTATAAAGACATAATATATGTACCTAACGTACCTAAAGTTAAGTTGTTAATTTTGTATGAAATCCATAAAACTCCATACTCAGGTCATCCAAGCTATCAAAAGCCTATAACTATGTTAAGAAAATAATATTTTTGGCCAAATATGAAGACTAAATTAGCAAAGTATATCACTAGATGTTTTGAATGTCAGCAGGTGAAAACTAAACATCAACACCCAGCTGGATTACTTCAACCATTACCCATTCCTAGCTGGAAATGGGAGATAATTAGTCTCGATTTTGTTATCGAACTGCTTAGAAATCAGAATTTAAATGATTCTATCATGGTAGTGGTCGAGAAGTTAAGTAAAGAAGCTCACTTTATACCTGTTAAAAACTACGTATAAAGCTACAAACATAGCTAACATCTTTCTAAAACAGATTTTTCGACTGCATGGGATATCGAAAGTCATAATCTCAGATAAAGATTCTAAATTTACAGGTAACTTTTGGAAATCTCTGTTTAAAGGATTAAACACTACATTAAATTTTAGTACATCGTTCCATCCTCAAACAGATGGAAAAACTAAAAGAGTAAACCAAGTACTGGAATATTTATTACGAATGTATGTGAAAGACCAGCCAAGTAAATGGAAGGATTATTTGCATCTGGTAGAATTTGCTTATAATAATAATTATCAGGCATCAGCCAAATTTTGTCCTTTCAAAATATTGTATGGAAGGAAATGTAATACTCTTATCTCTTGGAGTAATCCGGTGGATAGATTAGTATTAGGTCCTAAACTATTAAAGGAAATGGAAGAAATTGTAAAGCAGGTACAAGGTAATATGAAAGTTGCGCAAGATCGACAAAAAAGTCAAGCAGACCTTAAAAGAATTCCAAAGGAGTTTCAAGTAGGAGAACATGTGTTCATTAAGGTGAGGCCCAAAAAGAGCTCCCTTAGATTGGGAAGTTGTGCAAAACTAGCACCTCGTTACTATGGTCCATTTGAAATACTATCTAGGATTGGACAAGTAGCTTATCAATTAGCATTACCACCAAATTTAAGAGTACATAATGTTTTTCACATTTCTGTATTAAAGAAATATGTTCATGATGCTACTCATGTTGTTAACTGGAATGATGTATAGGTGGAACTAGAAGGAGATTTTCTGGTGAAACCGGACTGGATCCTCGGGCGGAGGGAGATCACACTTCGGAACCGCACCATTGGTTAGGTGAAGGTGCAATGGAAGCACCTTAGTCCAGAAGAAGCCACCTAGGAATTGGAAAGTAAAATGCGAGATGCATATCCAATTCTATTCCAGGGGAATTCTGAGGATGAAGAATAAATAACATCGAGGACGATGTTATGTTCTAAGGGGGTGTGTATGTCACATGCCCCAATTTTGCAAAAAAAATAATTTTATATTATTTGATATTATTTGAAGACAATATGTTAAATTTTATGCTAAGTTGAAATTGATGACTCATCAGAGTCAAGGATATTTAATGTAATTCTGAATATTTTTATTCTAAACAAATAAAGGTGGAGACAATAGCTTAGGAGAGCTGTTAAAAGAGTGTTTACTTGTCAAATTGGTGGAGGATACTGGGTGGAGAGCAAACAGACATGTGGCGGCATCCTCAAACCACTTCCAACTGTTGCAGATGGAAACCTCCCTACAATTGGGGTCATGATTCTCCAAGAAAGTGGGATCAGAGCAGGTGGCTCAATTAATGACAACTGACCCAAAATACCTACGCAATCTTGATAAAAATGTCCATTGAAGAGAGCTGAGGTGGCTCATTCTAGAGAAGTGATCATTCAGGTGAATGTACTTCATAGAAATTCAATGGAAGGGAATTGTGGAAAGATTTTGAGGGGATAAATTGTGAGTGATCTAGTGCATCTTTTAAGCTGAAATATCTTACTACTGAGTGTAGGGTGTTTTACTGAGTCATTGGACTAGTCTACTATTTGCATGCTCCACCAATTCTCAGCCAAGAAGACCAGGAATAGCCTCGGGGGTCCTGAGGAAGCATTGTTTGAGCGTTCCCCAGGAGTTTGGTAGGGAGGAACGACCTCCTAATGCTGTTGTTGTCTATCCTAATCAGGTTCTACATTATTTGTTTTACTGTGTTAGATAGATAAATCTGAATCTGATTGTTAAAAGAATGTTAAATATTCAGTTTGTAAGTTGTTAGAATGGAAAATAATTCTAGTTTGTGTTTTTCCACACCTAGAAGGACCAGGCCGTACTCCAGCACAAATAGAGTATTTACAATAGATGAAAGAATATGTTAAGAGACTTAATAGAAAAGATATGGTGTTGCATTTCATAATTAGCAGAGTAATTTATTTCAGTATGCATGTTATTATTAAACAGAATAGGGATCTGGTTATTTATTGTTTATTGTTTTAAACAAGCTTATTTACATAAATATCTTAGTAGATAAGAAGTTGTAAACACATACAGTAGATTAAATTTTATTCAAGATTAATTACTATGGAAGTTAAACTGTGTATTGATAGGTTTATATTTCTCTCTATTTACTTAGTAACTAATTGAGATGCAGCAGAAAAATCACAGTCAAGCTTCATTATTTACATTCAGTTCAGTAAAGAAAATAACCACTAATCATATAGTTTATTTTCTAATAATATCAATTCATTTAAGACTAATAAATACTATAAACTAATAGGGTTATATTAAAAGTAATTAACATATAAAGAACAAACTAAGTTACAGATTCTATGCTTATCTTTGCAAAGAATTCTGAATAAATTCTATATGTCAGTTTAAATAAATATAAACAATTATAATATGATTAATAACTAAAATAAAAATAACTATCTATGTATGTAAATAACACTTTAAGATTTATCAAAACAAGCTTATACCTGTGAAGGTAAACTACAGGGTCGAAACCCTAAACCAAAAATTTAATCTTTTCAAATAAAAACATTTAAGCTAGAATCCATTTATTTGGACTATTATATTAATAAGACATTAAACCCCTATAGACTCGTTACAGTTCTTTTCAAATATATATATATATATATATAGATACACCTTTAAAGTATCAAATCACAACACACCTGTAATCATATTAATTTAACCTAATTAACAAGAAAAAGAACTATTTAAAATAAATTGAAAGATTTATTTAAACAAGGGTTTTATTCAGGAAAACCCTAGCTCGTATTTCCCGAGAAAATAAGTAAATATTACAAATTACACTATGACTGAGTTACAGTTAAAAAAAAAAAATAACAACATTATATACACAAAATATAATAGACAATAAAATTATTTATTAACAGTCGGTTAGGGAAAACCCTATCTTACACAGAGTCACTTTATACATTAACACTGCAAAATGAGTCTGAGCTCGAAGAAGATCCTTTTAAAAACCAATGTATTTCATTGACAGGCCGTAAGGCTAGAAACTAAAACTAATTACAACACCCAGCTCAAGGCCAAGACTACCCAACGATGAAGCGAGGGTTTGTAAACCAAATAGAACCAACAACTTCTAAAAACAAGAAAACCAATTATATAATGGAAAAACTGGACAAGCCTCCAAGCTCAGGGTTTCACCATCGACAACCCTGTTACAAGCAGGGTAAAAACCCATTCGTTGAACCTAGGGCTTACCGGATTGAAGCCACGAGTCTTCGAAGATAGCCAGCATTATCTTCATCACAGGTTTCAAGCGCAGTCTCAAGATCCTGCAAGGAGAACACATTACAGAGCGTTAATTACAAACTCTTTATTTATTATAAACCCTACTGTAAAAATATGATTTTACTGTGAGTCCATTTTCCAAAAATAAAACTCAATAATTACCTTATCAAAGAGTAACGAACAGTCTAGCAACGGGACTGTCACCAATGGAAGAGTGTAAATACAAAATCCCAAACCTTACGACGCAGATGGAGCACAACCAATAGAGGTGAAGCTTAGCTTCTCACCGCAGTTACGGGCCACGGGGAAGGCAAGAAGAAGCTAAAGACAGGCTGCAAACAAGTGCAAACAACCAGTGAACTCTCGCAAGGTAAAACCCACGGCTACGAAGGCTAGCAACAAGACCAAGCTCAAGAGACCATATTAACATTAACCCAAGCATTGGAGCAAGCTAGAACAGGAGGAACACTCATAGCCGCCATGAAAACCTTGCAGAGTAGCCCGAAGGCTAGCATGAACTTCGAAGGGAGAATGACAAAGGGTTTAGGGTTGCAATGGATTTATATTTCCAATACACAGACAGGAGGTGACCACGTGCCCTCAAATATTTCAAACCATGCATGGGTCGATTCCAAAGTTCCCTACGGATTCAATCATTCAAATTATTACGGCAATGATTTGTTATCAAACTTTGTATGAGCTATGATATATGCGTATATATATATATATATATATATATATATATATATATGTCACCACGATATTCATATATATAAACCTTAACATAATGTTTGATAGCTCGATTTTGGGTGTTTGGGTAAAACAATAATTTGTAAACGTGGAACCTAGTGAAAGGTGGTAACCATTTTGATGTTATGGAAAAGCCCAAGTCGATTTGTTTAGAACCCTTCTAATTACTATAGGTTTATATACTTGTAAACATTGTGGAGTATGCATGTATTATAGTCTGAACTTATCATTTACAAACAAACAGCTTGGGTAGCTATAAATTATGAAGTTGGATAACATAATAAAAGAGTATAAACATGACTTTTACCAAGTTTGATGTTGGTTTAAACTTTCTTAGACTTTAGTTGCTTCTCAACCTGTCAATACTAGAAGTTACCATATTTGTTTATGTTGGATAAGATAGTTGTGATTGTGAAAAATAACCTGTACTTAGCATAGGTTAGAATTTTGGTCATAATAGAAAGATCTACCAAATAGTTACTATTGACATAAACTTAGTGTAAGAGAGACAATATGGAAATAATAAAAATTACAATGAAATAACCTTACTCAAGTCTATAATCATTTTGAACGATACTGATGGACTTAGGTTTAGGAAGTAAGTGCAAACAGTATTCCATGTGAAACGATGCAGTTATGTATACATTAATCAAGCCTATAATATCAAGGAGATTTATAAGCAGTGAGTTTTCCCTACAAGATGTAAATGACGATCAGTTTGGTACTCTAGTAAAAACTACGATATTGTATGTGATTACATTAGTACAGGCATTACGTCGTTAATGTAAATAAGGAAGCTGATAACCTGTTAGTGAGCAACTGGTTTGTACATATACGTAATAGGTTGATATTTTCCTTAACTAGTAAGTTAAAAATAAAATCGAATCATATATTCTATTGAGAATCTTTGCTATCAGTATTGATAACACCTCTTCCATGAATAAAAACAAATAGTACAAATAAGTATAATATTTGCAAGTTAAGCATGTTAAAATAGAAATGAATATGCGACAAAGATTACGAGCTTAGAGTTCACAGTAAGTAGCTTTGGTATCGATAAGATTGATAAAGAAAGACAATCATTTATCTGAACTTTGCTTACAAGAAAAACTGGAGAAAATAAACTACTTTACCTCATCGAAGTTGCTTGGAAATTATCAGCTTATTTTACTAACATATTATTTTGCAAATAGAAACACTTCTTGATACTCTATGAATTTAAAATGTCTACTTGTTCGATCGTACCTGTAAACCTGTAAGAACCAACAATCTATCTGCATTAGCATAAATGCTAAGTAAGCGCAGGATTCAAAGTTAGATTCCACCTACTTTCCATAAAGTAGACTCATTAGTAAAACTGAAAGAAAACAATATGCAAATAAATCTTATTTATGTTACGAAAAAGAAGTTGCTTTAATTAACATAATTTGAAAATGTGTAATACTAATCGTTAGACTGTTTCATTTTACGCTAACCATTAACTGTTAGTAAACTGCATATCCAGCATTTTATGTTATCTCAAAATTTTAAATTTTTGTGAAAATTTGGGGTTTTGACAAAATATGTATTTTGTAATTCTTTTTTAAGCAGTTTGAGATCAGATCTATTAAAATTTGCATGTTTTTTTACTCTTATAAGAATAATAAACTTATAATTTGTCTAATTGGAATGGTGATATTGATAAGCTCATGGAGTACTTTTTGTGAGAAAGCCCATTTCCAGATTTTTTCGTGAGGGGTTTTCCGTAAATGCCAAGGGTTTCCCCTCTTTTAGTTTTATAATTTTATGTTGTAATAGAACCAATGAAGATTCATTATTGATCTTCTTACTGTATTTCATTTAATGCTTACTATCGGTCTTTGAAAAAGGAATATTTTCTTCTGCGATTTGCTTACAATTGTAATGTGTATTTACTTTCGATTCCTCAAATGTGGCTAATGACTAGTAGTTTGGTTATTTGGTGGAGTGTGCCTTGACTTGGTAGTAAAATGGATGTTTGTAGCAGCTGGTGGCTTCATAAGTGTAAGCCAGTAGGATTGCAAAGCCTGCACACTCGTCTAGGTTTTATTGCAATAAATGGAAGAGAAAGACAAGCAAGTGTTGTCTTCCTCATTGTATCTACCCCTAGGACACAAATAGGCAATACATGTGCTGAATCTCCTGAACCAGTAAGTAGAAGTATTAACAAAGAAGCACATCGAAAACAGAGGAAGATGATCAAAGATATAGAAACCTCTAGTTCAACTATTCACGTTCTTCGCTGCTTACGAAAGAAGGGGGAACCACTTCCTAGAGATCTTGCTCTCAGGACTCTTGTCAAACTTAAGAAACTCAAACGGTGGAAGGTTATTGCTGACGTAAAGAACTACACACCTTTTTAAAATGCTGAATTATTTTCTACACTTTGATTAATTTGTCAGCATTGGCCATGGCTGTTCCGTTTAGCTACTTCATAGAAATTGATCAAATCAAATGAAATGTGTGGTTGAAGAGATGTGGTACCTTCCTACACCGCTCACATTCTGTCCTTCACTGACACATGGGGATGGGTTATGGTACTAGAAGCTTCTTTATCCTAATTTTTATTCACATTTTAACTGAAACTTTGGGGTCACTGATAGCTTTAAAATTATATAATGAAAAAGTGCATGCATCAAATCATCCACTTACAATTGACGCTGAAAAGATCAACGACAGAATAAAGCAAAGAATTAAAGGGGACTTGTGATTTCTTGATGAAGAAACTTTCATGGCGGCATCCACATTGAATAAGAGTGTTTGCACTTTGTAAGTAAATGTCATAAAATATTTTGACAAATTGATTCATAAATTCGAGGATTGTTAACAGCCCTGTCAATGATGGTTTTTAGGTTCTTAAAGGAAACTCATGTATATACAGAAGAGACGGCACAATTCGTATACGGCCACAGAAATGCTTGCCATAAATCAAACCCTTCTCTTCCACAGAAATGAAATAGTTACTATACACAAACTTCTCTTTGTTTGTACAAAGCCAAGCGCATGGGGAATCGCTATGTTTTCCGCATTTATATTATACATAAAATATGTATATGTTTGTGGAAAGGTCGGTTTCTTTTACCTTTTGTTTTTAATTTATAAAGTGTTATCATTGAGTAATGTCAATGGTTTGTAAGTGTTCACAAAAAAAGCTAAAAGAAATTCTTTCTTTTCGATTATCATGGATTATAATATCTCCACCGAATTGTAAAAGTGGGTAAACCCCACAACATTTGGCACTACCAACAAAAAAAGATATGGTCTTTTTTTTATTATGGTTATAATGTTTAACATATAATATAATGCTTAGGTTTAGATCATTTATAATTGACATATATTCCATGTTTTACAATCCTAAAGGTAGGGAATATGTATAAAGAAGAGTTCCTTTGGCTAAGGTGTGACGTCACAGAGTTAACTATCGGTCTCATCCCTCTGAAATTCATGTCATTCAGATGGTGCACACCATAGCAAGAATGAAACCCTGGTGGATAGTTTAATATCCATCTAATTCACCAGTAAAGAAGGACCCTGTTTGCATGTGTTTAGTGTTACTTTCGATCATTACAAAGATGCAATTTATTGTTTTTCTCTACAACAATTGACTTTCGGGACTTGTGATCAAAACCACACATAAAAAAATGACAATGCATATTCTACTTGACGGATGTATAATGGAAAAGGGGTTATTTTGCAGGGGTTGATATGTGATATTAAGTTCAGTAAAATAAATACTCATATAAATTCCCAAAGAATCATTTACTTCAGTAACTGCTTTAAGAAAACATTAACATCTCAAAGATTTAGGGTTGTTTATCACATTCATTATAAACAAATGTTCTTTTTGTTGCAAAGAACATTGCAGTCTAAGAAAATTCCTCATTGCTGCTACCCCTATGCCTTGTTTTTTCAGTAATGAAGAAAACAATCAGGCATTTCCTCATCCATCATACACATATTTGTACTCCTCTCAAAATTACATATAAATACATTTATTTGAGAGGTTACAGAGTTAGGAGAACTACCACCGGTTAGAGAAACTTCGAACTAATCAACGGTTAGACAAACTAACCAGGTTTAGTAAACCAATACCAAATTTTGAAAAAACCTTTTAGTTAAATTAGTTGTCACAAATTTAACAGACTAGAAATGGCTTTATATGAGGATGGAGCAGGTTTTTTTTGAATGCTACTAGATCCGCTCTTAGTCTTGCTATTTGTTTAAGAAGCTCATATTTTTCATCTATCAAACCATTCCTCTCGACAATCTTCCATATTAGGATTGTCTCTATTAAACCATCAATATCCTTCATCCTATTTTCAGTAGTCTAAGTGGATGTACACAATGAGAACATACATAAATCAACCCACAAACAACCCCCAAATTTTGTGGCAAAGGAAAAACATCTGGGCTTGAGGCACAAAATTGAGATTCTGAAGAGTCATCATCAGAGCCAGAATCACAAGAATCTTCACAAACAGGAAAACTCATCCGATTCAAGATAATAAATCTCATCATGAAGGTACTACTACTTAGTGACGGAACAAAAGCATAAGTCCCACCATTCATGTTCAAGCTCTTCTGCAAAGAAAGTTGCAAGTCTTGGCCTTTCCCTGGTTATGTGGAAAATTATTAACCCAATGGCCATGCTTCTTGCTATTATAACAAATACAGTTTTTAGAAGGAGAAGATCGTTTTTTCAAATAAGGGATCATCTGGAGTATCTAGATTTCTTCTTATATATTTTAGTATAGTTTGGCTTAGGGCAAATATGAATTTGAACTTGTAAGGCTTCTTCTTCTTACACTGACATGAAGAGATCTGATACTTTGGTGTGCTCTCTTGTATGCACCAAGATCTCTGTATAATGTTAGAGTGAACTTATTATCAAATCTTTTAAAATCTTTACTGACTCGTATTTGGAGGTAATGTTATTGTATCATTTGCTTGATATGTTGACCTGCCACTGCCAATGACACTCCTGGAGTGAAATGTTCTTATCCTTAGAATATTATTCTACAACATTGGTAGAGCTCATCGGAATATATATATAATACTTGATATAAGTAGGATCATTGATCTTTAGCAAAAATATTGCTACTCAAATTTTATTTGTATTGTATCGAATTTGAATCCGGACTCAAGCTAGAACTTGGTAACTATGCTTTAAAGTGGTTGTATAGCGACTTGGTAACTATGATTTAAAGTGGTTGTATCATGAAGTAGAGAAACTATTTCTAAGTTATTTAAGATCTTAAAGATCTCGTATTTTTCTTGTTGTGCTCTGTTTTTGAGTTCCAGCACAGATCTGTATTGGTCGTCAATATTCATCCCTGTAAGATGTGCTTGGAGAGATTACCATAATTCATCAGCTTACATTTATCACTCAAATACTCTCTTTTTGTCCTAATGTCTTTTGAGTACTGTCTGAAAGAAATGGATGGGAGATTTCTTCCTGGAACGAAATATTCTTCTCTTGAGGGATCAGCTTTGTTGTAGCAGCTAATCGTTTTTGGGTAAGGACAACATCATCAGATCTGCTTGTAGATCTGAAGGAGACATAGAGGCTTTAAGATATCTTCTGCTATGAAGCTGGTTTAGTTTTTCTTAGCATGCAGGGCAATTCTTATGTTCTCCTTGATGTCTATGGCCAGACAGCAGCCCTAATGGGGCAATCTATTGCTGATGAGGCATAATGGAGTTCTGATAATCAGAATGACATAGATGCGGGTGAGATCTGTAAGGGTACATATTTATTTGGTTTTTGCTGAGATAATGCCTTGAATCATCTTTTTCATCTTGATACTTATTCTCCTAGGCAGTACAGGAAGAAATTCAAGTCCAATCGATTGTAATGGGCTGAGTATTCCTTGAGATATCTGTTTGAATTAGACTGTGCAAATGAGAGGTAGATTTGGCTGTTTGGATCAGTCTTAGGCCAGTGTACCAAATATAATTATTCGAGAATTTATAAATATATTAAAAGACATATAGGTAAGAAAGATCATAGATATATGAACCAACATAGATCTATCTAAAAGGATCTACCAAGCACTTAAAGGTATCAAATCTCTCAAGGTGCACACTCTCTTTTAGAGTGGAAAAGTTGATGAAATGTGTAATTCAATGTTTATGATTTTAGTTTATCTAATTGAAGTTCATATATATGCAATTTTAAATAATTTAAATTTAATTTAAGTAGACATGTTATTTTTAATAACATTTTTTTATTTTTTTATTAAGTACACTTGTCAACTCTAAGATGAGCATAATATATAGACATCTCTTACTAGATTGTTAAAGACAAAATATATAAGTAAAAACAGAATATACAGATAAAATATAATGCTTACTTAAAGATCCAAAACACTCATAAAAACAATAGATTTCACCATAACTAGAAAACTTACTTTGAAGCAGGGAAGCAACCCTCTCCTTGTACAATTCTAATATCCAATGGAGAGTTTTATAGTTCACAAATCATATGAGAGAAAATGGCTACTTCTGTCAGACTTGCTTATGCTCCAAACATAAGAATCATCTAACTTCGATGATCAATCTAAATGTGAATAGTTACAGCGTTACACAGTACGTGTTGGCGATCTCCAATAGCATGCTATGCAGCTTCTCCGGTGCAGAGAAGAATGGACTATGGTCTGTGTCGAGACTGTACACCTTCTTTGGTGGCGAATTGGCTATCAGCTCTTCTTGCTTGGCCAGAAACAGCGCTTTATCTTTAGTAGTTTTGACCTAAATTCTGGGAACAACCCCATACATTTCATTTGTGGTCTCCAGGTTCAGGTTCATTATTGCCATGGTTGGAGATGGTCGGAGTAACTGAGAAGCCCAACTGGCATCCTGTCAACATTAAATTATATTTAGTCTACTCTTCCAATGAATCAATCGATAAATAATATGATGATTAATGCACTTACAAATGTGGAGGTTGTCCCATAGAAGCAATCCTTCTGAATCTTTTTGGGCACTACACAAGATGTAGGAAGTTCTCCAATCCCATTGCCAAAGGTGAATTCAACCTGCTCAACAGTGTTTTTGTCCAACAGCATCCGCACAGACGATCATGCTCTCTATTATATCTATATTTTATTAATTAGATCCATGCAAGAGATTGAATCCTTACTAATTCCAACATCTATTTTCGTCCAACAACATCTGCACAGACGATCATACTCTCAATTATATCTACATATCTATATTTTATTAATTAAATGCATGCAAGAGATCGAATCCTTACTAATTCCTTTTCCCGTTGCATGAATTTTCCACCCCGAATCATATGACCGCAGACATAAACTGCTACAGCAATGAGATGTGGGAAGACTTCTGATGCTCGGGCTACGCTAACTCTTCCCATGCTGTGTCCCACTAACACTATCTGCAATTAAAAAACATTTGAAATTTTGGGTTAAACAAGAGCCAGATGTTATATTTTAGTTAATCAAAACCATCGATCATAGATGGCTGCAAAGCCGCATAACAGAAGGAACCAAAGCTTAAGAACTTACACAGAAAATAATAGTGTTTGGCATCCATACAGAGAATAAAAAGGAGTTGGCATGCATAGAGAGTAAAGGGAAAAGAGAACTCGGCATCAATTATGACAAAATTCAAGAAAACATTGCAGCAGGATTCAACTGCGCATGGTCTTTGAGATTTTCAAGAAAAGAAGAGAGATAGGGTAGGGTGAACCAACAATGAGAGGGTGCATGGTCTTTGATATTTTCAGGCAGAGAGATAGGGTAGGGTGAACCAACAATGAGAGGAAAAAGTATGACACTTCCTAAACTGAATATGAAATAGAAGAAAGTAGTCAACGGTCAAAGAAGACTCTTTAGGTCTATCCATCAACTATTATAATTTATTATAGTTTTATAGTCAATAGGGTAGGACTAAAATTAATCAACCAAAGAGTAGAGCAATGATTGCTGGAAGCTCATGGTTAATAGTTGAATCTCAAACCTTGAGATTCAAGTACCAGCAATGAACTTGCAGCAGCAATCATTGCTCAGCCTATTAATCGCCCAATATCTTTGAACTTTCCAAAAGTTTGCTAAAATATCTTTGAACTTTCCAAAAGTTTGCTAAGTATTGTCAGTTAACATCCATGTCAGCCTATTAATAGCCCAATATCTTTGAACTTTCCAAAAGTTTGGTAAGTATTGTCAGTTAACATCCATGCCGTTTCAATACCTCTAAGAATTTGGTAAGTATTGTCGGTTAACATCCATGCCGTTTCAATACCTCTGAACGTGTTGAAATCTTGAAATCTTAGAAAGACCGCAGAATTAGGATACACTGGGGCTGCCTATGGAAGGTGGGCGAGAAAGTCCATGAGAGGTTGGTTATATTCGTCAAAAGACATGATGGAATCTGCAACAGCAGGATTTGAACCAGCGCTCTTCAGATCAATGGCTGACACCTTGTAACCATTTTTCTGTAGAAGCATCACAAGCTTATACCAACACCAAGCTCCATGCATAGCTCCATGAACCAACACAAAATGTACTCCTCCTCTTGCTGCAATATTGTCGCAATCCATGTCTTCCTTTTTCTGTTTGGAGAATCTGTCTTCCAATTTCAGTTATCTAATCATTCACCTCACATACTATCTTTAAATCTCTACTTGTTATAGCTTATGAAAACAACAGTGAACAGAGAGGAGCAGAAATCATAGAAACCTTTCAGGTTTTCTAATATGCTGCTGTGTGCTGTCTGTTCTTTGCAGTTTATATGACTGTTTTTTTCATGATGGATATATCTGACAGATTCTTATGAAACCTTGCTGGTTTTTTTGGAGATATAAATGCTTGGGCATTTCTGGAATACTTGATTTTGCTCCTCCCTTGATATGATGCCTTGGCTGATATTATTATGCATCTTTTTGCATTTTGGTGATCTCAAGCAACATTCTTAGAGCTTGACATGCGGGCTGTTTGGCCTCTCTTTATTTGGTACTGAATGGATTTGGATATGAACTTTCTTCAATGGATGGCCTGGAATTGGCCAATTTACTAGCTGCTGATTATTTGATCAGCTTTTGATTTATCATTCTATTATGAGACTTCATCAGCCAGCTAGTTTTGCTCTGGTTTTTTTGCTTTTGATCACCTGACACAGTTGATCTGACCTGATATAATCAGGAATGATGAAATAAGTCTGCTAAGATCAGACTTAATTGTTGCATGATATTTGATTTTTTTCTGCTGAAAAATTTTGGTGAACATGATCTTTATGAGGATTTTGTATGTAATGTCATTTTTATAGTTGGATCAGTTTTGGATATAGATTTGGATTTGTGCTCCTTCTTAGGCAAATATTATTTTGTAAATGACAACTTCTTAGTTGAATTTTGTATAATGGACTTTGAGAGCCATCTGCTGAATGTGAATAAAATATTTACGATTTTTTTCTTTGGAAAAAAAAACTTATAAAAACATACTATGATTTTTTTATACAAACGTAAGTTAACATATGAGTTTTTTTATATGAACGAAAGTCAACATTTAATTTGGATGTTTTTTAATTGAATTTTTTGACCAATTTAAAAACTATCTGTCTATCATTTTTGACCAATTAAAAAACTATATATAGCATTTTTTTTCTTAAATCTTTGTTTATATATAATTCAAAACAACTAATATTAATGTTTTTTATATAATATATTTAAAAACTAAATTTATTTTTATCAATAATAATTTAAAAATTATATATAAGAAAATTGGGACATTTAAAAAACCATAACAATAAATAAATTATTATATATCAAACTTCAAGATTTAAGGCCACTTCTTTTGTTTTAAATTTTATCGAAAGTCTTCTTTCTTTGATCTAGCTATCTAACTCAATTCTATAATTTTTAACACTAAGGTGAAATAATATTTATCCGTAAGGTGAAATATGATTATCTTGATTATTCATTTAAATGAAGAGAATATGGCAAATTAAGTTTATCACTCAAGGTGCATTTTCAGTAAGGTACTTTAAGCCACGCATTTTCATAGTTCACTTAAACCGTAATCCATCTTTATTTATTAGTTATAATTCACATCAGAGTGTACATCTTTATTTATTTATTAGTTATAATTTATTTCATTTTTCTCATTTTATGTATTTCAAAATCATTGTATTCTTATAACTATATTTTTTTTTTGGGACATTTTCATTAAATTATTTTCATAAAGGTATTTTTAGGGAACATTTTTATTGAGTCATTTTCACATGGCATTTCCACTAAAGCATTTATAAGATTTACAAAAATAAATAGGAATTAAAATAATCCAATTAGAAAATAGGTTGGAGAAAATGGAGATGAATTAAACAAATAAAAAATAAAAACCAAGAAAATAAACAATCAACCTAAGAAGGAGAGGTTGTTAATCTATAAGGTTAAAGAGTTAGAAGAAAAACTAAATAGCAATTTGGCCCTAAATAGTTTGGAGGGTAAATTGAATATCAAATCCATCATGGAAGAAATGAATAAGGTTAACAAAAGAGCCTTGAACCTCATACTTTTTTGTTTCAAAAATCAGAAAGAAGAGGACATAAATATGGAATACTCAATAAAATCCCACATCTAAAAGAGTTAGAAATATGTGTAAAGGAAGATCTTATTCTAGAAGATCAAGCTGAATTAAAAAATTAATTTCAAAAGGTAAAAGAAGCCAGAAGGAAAGGAAAATGAGAAATAAAGGCATGATTAGATAAGCTATTATTAGGGATAGAGACCAAACTAATAATAATAAATAGCAAATTAGGACATGGTGGATCATATCTTGGAATTGCCATGGCTTTCCATGGGGCAAGGGCCCTATTTTAAGTTAGATCCTAAGTGAAATTGACATGGAGGATCATATCTTGGAATTGCCATGGCTTTCCATGGGGCAAGGGCCCTATTTTAAGTTCCAAGTGAAATTGATATTGTATTGCTTGTTCAAACTTCAGAGAATGAAAAATATAAGGTCTTTGACATAGAAGGATTTGTTTATTAGTGAATATAAAATAAGAGATACTATCGTAAATAGGTCAAATCCATAGATTGCTAAATAAAGAAAACAAAATTTCCTCATATTAGGCCTCACAAGAAAGATAATTTTAATGAGTACATGTGGATGGGATTTCAGATATCAATGCTAAGAATATTTATAGAGGAATATCCTATTTCACGCATATTAATTATACTTTTTATAAGAAGCACAATCTAGAGAAGTATTATTCTTACAATGGATTGGAACAAGGTATTTACGACCTAAGAAATTAAAGCAATATTATCTTGCTAGGCAACTTTGATGCTTGCATAGCAACTAACCAAGCTATTATATTAAGCAATGATTCTATCCCCAACACTCTATGGCTAGATGAGGACCTTGCTTTGGCTAGTAGATACAAAATGAACTTTGAATACTTGGTTGAGAACGTTTTTGGTACCAATCTAATCAAGCTTTGTAATTCCCAAAATCTAATAGTTTGCAATGGTCATATGAAGTGGTCGAAATCCAACTAGATGAATTGTATCCATGGTTTGGGTAGTAATGTTGTACTAGATTATGTGATATTTGATATCATCATAAACAACCAAATAGTAAATTTTGACATCTTAAATCACCATGAGCCCGACATTGAGCATAGACCTTTAACCCGAACTCTAAACTTTGACAGGAGCATAAGCCATGTAATAGAGAATTATAGTAACAAAAAAACTTGATCTTTGCTAAAAATAAAAAATCTACGGTGAGAATTTTGCAATTCAACAAGTTTTGAACCTATTAAGCAGGTTCATCCTTAGGAGAACAAGAATCTCACTCTTATCAGGACATTTATTTCTGTACAGAAATATAAAATCTGTTTTGCAGGAAAATGGAAGGTGTTGAAGCATCTGTTGAAAATGGTTCTCGGCACAACAACCCAGACAACATTTATGTAGAACTGAATAATCCACCTTCATAGTTACTACAAACAATCAAGGAGTGAAAAGATGAATTGCAAACTGTAAAAATGGATAATGAAAGAATTCTAGAAATGAAACAAATTTTACTAAACAATATGCATAATAGAGGAAAAGATAAGCGAAATGTTTATGAAACTGATTCTGAAACAACGTCCTACAAACATAAAGGAAAGAAATCAAAATATTTTGATAGTGAATCTTCTTCAGAGGTTAATGCAAGGTCACATAGGGGAAGGTATAAATACATAAGTGACAGTAGTGAAAGCGACCATAAACCTAGGAGAAGGAAGTATAAACCCTTGTTGGTTTATCCCACAATACTGAGAGCGGGGGTGTGAATCAGTATTGTCTCTTTTTAGTTTAAAATACACAAAAGTAAATAATCAAGACACAGATTTTATCATGGAAACCTCAAAAAAGAAAACCACCAACACAAACTCATTAATAAGATGAATTTACAAAATTGTTTATCTGCTCCAACAGAAAGAATGTAGACACACCCTAGATTTTTCCTTCAACTATAGATAGGGATGCTACAACACCTCTATGGTTTTCTACCTGCTTCAAAAGACAAGGGTGCTATGACACCTTATTCTCTAGCTATGACTAGAAGGAGGCTTCAACCCCCTACAGACCTGTGGCCTGCCTTAGCACCACCCTGCCACCCTAAACTGTTTTTCTCATTCTTTTGGAACAGTTGAAAACTATTCGCTTTTGACTCTGTCAAGCTTACTAACGGAGACACTTAATTCTTTACAAATTCATTTATTAAATACCTAATACCTATTTCTTATCAATGCATCTCTCCATAGTTGTTCTCTTTCGTTTTGGATCGTGATTGTTTACTTATGGACACAACCAAACATCACCTACCTATGCAACCGTCGCATCATTTTAGCAAAAGCACCGTTTCGTTCTTCCCATAGCTCATAATTCATTTTCACAGCCCTATTTATCATTTTCTGGTGCTTACGTAATATTCTTCACCAGATACAATCTGGATAGTTTATCTTCTCTACAGATTTCCCTTTTTAAATTGTATTTTCGCACAAATTTTATATTTCAACGATTCCCCACCGTTGATCTTCATCATGCTTCTCCTTGAGCATCGATCTCCAAATTGCAGGATGTAGGATGTAACATTTCCTCAAATTGTATCTTGACTATCCTCTTTTTCCTTTCCGCAAACTCCTTTCCGCACTGCGGAATGCGAACGTTGGTTTTCCACCGTTGATCTTCATCAAGCTTCTCCATGAGCATTGATATTTGATATTTCAAGATGTAGGATATGACATTTCCACAAATCATATCTCAGATTTCCTCCTTTTCCTTTCCGCAAACTCCTTTCCGCACTGTGTAATGTGGAAGTTGGTTTCCCACCGTTGATTTTTTTTTAGCAGAACTAATCTTAGTCGTCTGATCTTTATCTTTTGCAGAACTTTGGATTTTCTACCTAACTGTCAGAACTAATCCTTAACTGTCAGATCTAGTGTGGGACTAATATGACCTGTCCGATCTTTGATTGTTGCGGAACCTTGTCACTTCTCACGTGTTTAACCTTTGCGCTAGTTCTTTCAGTAAGAACATTTTGAGTCGTCAATTTACTTGGATGATCGATCTCAGTCGTTCAACTTGCTACAGTGTTATTTATTTGTCATTCAACCTGCAACCTGTAACAGGGTTATTCCTTTATTCTTATGGATACCTGTAGCCTTCAACTTGCTACCATATATTTGACTTTCGATAACATATTTGACATCAATGACAACCATTTTAATCAACAATATTCCTCTTTGGCATTAATGGCAAGATCTTTAATCAATCTCCCCCTTTGACACCAATGACAAAGAAACCTCTTTGTCTAATAGCACCTCGTGTCATCATATCTGCCCCTAAGATTGCACTTCCTCCTACTAGTGCTTTTCTAAAGGAATTACTCTAAGGTGCTCAAAGGATTCTTTAGGTAGTGGTTTGGTGAAAATGTCAGCAATCTGTTCTTTTGTGTCAATGTATTCTAATCTGACAGCTTTTTGAGAGACCCGTTCTATTAGATAGTGATACTTTATTGGTATATGTTTTTTCTTAGAATTCATGATAGGATTTTTAGACATATTTATAGCACTAGTGTTATCACAATTGATCACTATTGGATGTTCATATTTTACAAGTAGATCTTCTAGGGTTTTTTTCATCCAAATAACCTGAGTGCAACACGAGGCATCAACAATATATTATGCTTCTGTTGTAGAGAGTGAAAAGGAGGATTGTTTTTTACTTGACCACATGTGATACTAAGCAATTTCCCATAAGGAATGCTGCTCCACTAGTACTTTTTTGATCATCAACACTTCTTGCCCAATCTGCATCAGTAAATGCTTTCAAGGTATTGTCTTGTCCTTTTGGATACCATAACCCATACTCCATGGTACCTTTTAGATATTTGAAAATCCTTTTTACTGTTGTTACATGTGTTTCTTTGGGAGCTGACTGGAATCTAGCCACTAATCCAATAGCTTGCATCACATCTGGTCTTGTGTCTGTCACATATAGCAGACTGCCAATCATGGATCTAAACATGGTATGATCTACTTCCAGAGATTCATCATCCTTACTTAAATTGCAATCGGTGACCATGGGAGTACCAACAAGTTTGGAATATTCCATTTTAAACTTTTTCAACATATCTTTGATGTACTTAGTTTGAGAGATGAAAATCCCTTCGTCTGTTTGGTAGACTTGCAATCCCAAGAAGAAAGTCATTTCACCCAACATTGACATTTCGAATTCTTTCTTCATTTCAGAGGAAAAATATACACTCAGGATTTGAATATTGCTTCTAAATATGATATCATCCACATAGACAACAACAATGATCATATTTTTATCTTTGATTTTTAGGTAAATATTACTTTCAATGGCTCCTCTTTTAAAACCTTGTTGTTTCAAGTAAATGTCTAGTGTTGAAAACCATGCTCTTGGATTTTGTTTGAGACAATAGAGTTCCTTCTTCAGTTTACAGACATAATTTTTGTTCTCTAACATGAGAAATCGTTTAGTTTTTTCAATATATACTTCTTATTATAGTTTTCCATTTAGGGATGCAGACTTGAAATCCATTTGATATACTTTAAAAATTTTATTGCATGACAATGCTAAAAACATTCTGATGGCTTCAATTCGTGCTATAGGAGAAATTTTTTCTTCAAAGTCAGTACCTTCCGCTTGGGAATACCCTTTACAAACCAACATTGCTTTGTTCCTTATTACTTGTCCATCTTGATCGAACTTGTTTTTGAAAATCCATTTGGTTCCTATAATTTTCTTATCTTTAGGTCTTGGGACAAGTTCCTAGGTCTCATTTTTCTCAATATGATCTAGTTCTTCATTCATGGCTTTGACCCATTCATCACTTTTGTTAGCTTCTATAAAGTTCTTGAGTTCAACTATTGAGAGTAGGGTTTTTTCAACACCTGGTATTTGTCTTATTGTTATGATTCCAACATTTTTATCACCCATTATCTGTGACTTTGGATGATTCTTTTGTATCCTTCTAGAGGGAGTTTTAGTGTCAGGTCTAGGGGAGTCTTCTTCACCTTCCTGTGTATCTTCCTTCTCTTTGTCTTCTTCTTCGTTATGAATTCTCTCGTCCTTTTGCAAGTATTTTTTTTCCTCATCACATGTATTTTCAATAATGTCAAGATTTTTCTCTTTCCTTGGTTTTATATCATCTACTTTCACATCATCACTTTCTACAATTTTAAGTAACCTTTTATTTTAACACCTATATTCCCTTTTGGTGGATGAATATCCTAGAAATATTCCCTCATCAGTCCTAGAGTTGAACTTTCCAAGGTCATCCTCATTTCTTTTGATGTAACAATTACTACCAAACACTTTAAAATATTTGACTGAGGTTGGTCTTCCATACCACAATTCATATGGGGTCTTATCCTTATTCACTCTGAGTTGTCCTCTGTTAAGTATGTAGAATGTTTTGTATACAACTTCTCTCCAAAATGAATCTAACGGTTTTGCTTCATTGAGCATAGTTCTGGCATCTTCTTGGAGTGTTATGTTTTTCCTTTCAACAACCCCATTCTGCTAAGGAGTTTTTGCAGATGAAAAGTGCCTCTTAATTCCATGACCTTCACAGAAATAATTGAATTCATTTGAGGTAAATTCTC
Organism: Pseudotsuga menziesii; assembly: GCA_001517045.1. Classification (NCBI taxonomy): domain Eukaryota; kingdom Viridiplantae; phylum Streptophyta; class Pinopsida; order Pinales; family Pinaceae; genus Pseudotsuga; species Pseudotsuga menziesii. The sequence goes on along the minus strand of LPNX011209160.1, from coordinate 9,686 downwards.
CCCCATTATCCGATCTAAGACACTTGATTTTCATACCTGACTCATTTTCAGCCATTGCTTTGAATATTTTAAATTTTTCAAAATCTTCTAATTTTTCTTTGAGGAATGCCACCCAGGTTATCCTTGTGTAATCATCAATGAGAAACATGAAATAGCGATCTCCTTGCAGGATTTTAGCTCTGGTTTATCCACATAGGTCTGTGTGTATTATTTACAGAGGGTGTGAGGTCATATGTTCTTTTATTTTAAAGCTGCTAACTCTGGTTTGCTTCCCATGTTGAAAATGTTTACACACAGAGTTTAGAGGAACTACAATTTTTGGTAGATCTCTTATAGCTTCCTTTGTGCTTATTTTTGTAAGATTGTCAAAACCTAAATTTCCCAATCTTTTGTTCCATAACCAACTTTCATCTACCATACTTAAGTAGCTTTGGTTTTCATTTTCCAAGATGTATACATTGTTTGTATTTCTCATAGTAATGCCAACTACCTTTTCCTAATTTATTATTCTTGATTTCACATTTTTATGAGTCAAAGATACAAATGTGTCCTTGGTCGCATGTTTGACTTACACTGAGAATATTAGGCTTGAGGTTTTCAACTAGAAAAAAAAATTCTTCTTTGATCTTGCTGTTGACAACAACTATTTCTTTGCCGATTATTTTGGAAGATAGATTGTCTCCAAAAGTGACTTTTCCCTCATTATATTTTAGTGTTACGAATTTGCTTGAGTCACCGGACATATATCTTGAACAACCACTGTCCAAGTGCCATAAGTTTTGGATTTTAGTTGCACATAAAGCAATCATGGAACAATCCTTTTCTTCTTTTTCTCTCCAATACTTCTTTTGTTTTGTGTTCTAAGATTTGATTTCAACAGTATTTCTTGTAGGAGTCTTCAGTTTCCAATCTCTTGCCATATGTCCATGGTTATTACACTTATAAAATTCTATATCATATGTTTCAAGTAGTGTAAAAGATTCTTATTTCCCTTCGTCTTATTACTTGATGAATTCCTCTTGTATTCAACAACCTTTCTTTCAGTTTTTCAATTTAAGGCTTTATGACCAAAATTATTACAAGAAAAACAGAGACCTAAAAATATCTGTAGATATCTATTTGGTCTCTTGCGTTCTATATTATTTCTATTTATATCTTGAGAAATTAAGCCTACTTTCTTGCTTCTTTCCTTTTTAGCTGGAGTCTTTAGTACTTCAGCATAACTTTTCTTACTTCCTTCTTTATTTGTGACAAGAAATATCTTGGGCTTCTTCTCTTTAATGAACCCCAAACCAGACCTATCACTTGATGGTATTTGGCTACTCAGAATGTCATCTAGAATCCTTGAGCTATTCTCAAACTTTGATTTTATAGATCCTTCATCAAGCTTTCTCTTAAATAGCTTGATTTAATCTGCAAGCTTTTCAGACTCCTGTATTCTTGTTTTGAGCTAAAGGTTTAAGTCCTCCTCAACCTTTTTGGCACCTAGAAGTTGAGCTTCCAACTGACTAATGATAATATTTGGTTGTGTGTTCTTTTTCCTACAATTCTTAAGCTCTTCAAGGGAGCTAACAGGTTTATCCCTTAGGTCTACTTCTCCTTCTATATCTGAATCACTATTTGAGGCTTGAGTGTCTAAGACCATAAATAAAAATTCAGTTTCTTCAACTTCACTTCCATCTAAATCTTCATTGTCTTCCATGGTGTAAACAATTTTCTTTTTCCCATAGGTTTTTTTCTTGTTTCCTGGTTTACCCATTTTAAATTTCAAAGTTTCCTTTTCTTCATTCGCATCTTGTTTAGTGTAGGTGCATTTAGAGGCAAAATGTCCAATCCTTCCACAATTAAAACATTTTAAAGGTAAATTCCCCTTGTATTTTCTAGTCCCTCTCTCAAGTTTATTAATGAAAAGAGCTTCCTCATCATTTGGGTTTTTTGATTGATTTTTTATGGAGGCTTTAAAAGCTGCTTCTTTTCTTGAAGATCTATTTTGTCCTGTTCTCATCGCATATGCAGTGAGAATTCCATGTAACTTATCCATTGTTACCTTTTTAAAATCATCTTGTTATTCCAAGGTGGATACCTTTGGGTCATATCTGATTGGTAATGTTATTAGTACCTTTCTTACCACTTATTTTTCTTTTAATTTTCCTCCAATACCTCTGATTGCATTAACAACTTAATCCACACAAAGAAGGTATTCACCAACATTATCTTCTTCCTTCATTTTACGACTTTCAAATCGACCTTTATATGGTTGAAGTTTGGATTCTTTGACCTTAGATTCTCCTTCATAGACAATTTTCAATTTGTCCCAAGCTTGTTTGGCAGATGTGCATTGCATAACTTTGGTAAATATTGAGTTTGTTAGACCACTTAAGATTAAGTTTAGGGCTTTGGAGTTACCTTCATATTCACCTAGTTCAACTGCATCTGTAGGGTATTGGTTTCCTATTTCAAGGTCCTTTTCTGTTGCTGCCCAAACCTTCCATCCCAGGGACATCAGATGACACCTCATTCTTACACTCCAGCAATAATAATTTTCTCCAGTAAATAGTGGAGGTTTGTTAGTGGTCAATCCTTCTTGTTTATCCATTGTGATTTTTGGATGGGATCTTCCTTCCAGTGGTTTAGGCTATTGTGAAGGAACCTGCTCTGATACCAATTGTTGGTTTATCCCACAATGTTAAGAGGTGGGGTGAATCAATATTGTTGCTCTTAGTTTAAAATACACAAAAATAAACAATCAGGACACAAATTTTATCGTGGAAACCTCAAAAAGAGCAAACCAGCAACACAAACTCATTAATAAGATGAATTTACAAAATTGTTTATCTAATCCAACAGAAAGGATGTAGACACACCCTAGATTTTTCCCACAACTACAGACAGGGATTTTACAACACCACTATTGTTTTCTTCATGCTTCAATAGACAAAGATGCTATGACACCCTGTTCTCTAGCTACGGCTGGAAGGAAGCTTTGACCCCTTGCAGACCTGTGGCCTACCTTAGCACCACCCTACAACTCTAAATTGATTTTCATAGTCTTTTGGAATAGTTGAAAACTATTCACTATCGACTCTGTCAAGATTACTAACAGAGACACTCAATTCTTTACACATTCATTTATTAAATACCCTATACCTATTTCTTATCAACCCATCTCTCCATAGATGCGCTCTTTCATTTTGGATCGTGACTATTTACTTACAGAAACAACCAATCATCATCTACCCATTCAACTGCCACATCATTTCAACAAAAGCACCGTTTCATTCTTCCCATAGCTCATAATTCATTTTCGTAGCCCTATTTATCGTTTTCTGGTGCTTTCGTAATCTTATTCACCAGATACAATCTGGATAGTTGATCTTCTCTACAGATTTCCCTTTTTAAATTGTATTTCTACACCAAGTTTCTATTTCAACGATTCCCCATCATTGATCTTCATCGTGCTTCTCCTTGAGCGTCGATCTCCAGATTGCAGGATGCTGGATGCAACATTTCCTCAAATTGTATCTTGACTATCTGGTTTTTCCTTTCCACAAACTCCTTTCCGCACTGCGGAATGCGGATGTCAGTTTTTGACCGTTGATCTTCATCAGGCTTCTTTGTTAGCATTGATATTTGAGATTGTGGGACGTAGGATGTGGGATGTGACATTTCCATAAATTGTATCTCAAATTTTCTCCTTTGTCTTTCCGTAAAATCCTTTCCGCCCTGTGGAATGTGGAATTCAGTTTCCCACTGTCTATATGTTTTAGCGGAACTAATCTTAGTCATCCGATCTTGATCTTTTGCAGAACTTTGGCTTTTCCGCCTAACTGTCAGAACTAATCCTTAACCGTCGGATCTATTGAGGGACTAATGTGACGCGCCTGATCTTTGATTGTTGTGGAATCTTGTTACTTCTCACGTGTTTAACCTCTACTCTAGTTCATTCAGCAAGAACATTGTGAGCCATCGATTTACTTGGATGATCAATATCAGTCATTCAACTTGCTACATGGTTATTTTTTTCCATTCAACCTACAAACTAAAACATGGTTATTCCTTTGTTATTATGGATACCTGCAACGTTCATCCTGCCACCATATCTTTGAATTTTGATAACAGATTTGACATCAATGACAACTATTTTACTCAACAACCCTATGAAGAAATTTCTGGGGAATTCAAAAAAATAAAGCCTCCCATGTTTAACAGAGAAGTAGAGAAAGGTGAAGAAGCAAAAGCTGGGCTGTCAGGAATGAAGAAATATTTCCATATTTATAACTATTCTAACAGACTAAATTCCTAGATGGCTATTTACAATTTAACCGAAAAAGCGAATATTTGGTGGAAAGATATAAAAATGGTCAAAAATATTAAAGAGCTAAGGAATTCTATGAATTAAAATTGGGTTAAATGTCCATGAAAGAGTTAAGCAACAAATTTCTAATTCTGCTAAGATATGTACTTTACATAATAGATGAAAAGCCTAAAATACAAAGATTTTTAAGTTGTTGCCCACTAGATTCAAATATAGGATTGAGTTTGATAATCCGAAAACTCTTGAGGAAGCTATGAGAAAAGATGATTTCTGTTATGAACAGAGTAAGAAAAGACAAAGTTCACCTAACTGTAAGACTAAGAAAACAAGCCATTTTGACCAGAAGAGAAGAGGGTTTAAGTCAAATAAGAGTTTTGGGAGTAAATATCAGAATTTATCCAAGAATAACTATCAAAGTACTGATTTTGAAAATAAAGCACCACAGAATCCTACAACACCAAAAGGCAGGGATATGCCTAACAAATTTGTTAAAAATAATGAACAAAAGGAACCTGTCAAATGTTGGGAATGTCAAGGACTGCACTATCCCAAGTACTATCCAAACCGGAACAAGAACTTCAACAACATACACATTTTCCAGGAAGAGGAAACAATGGGAGATGTGGCAAATGAGATGCCCAAAATAAATGCAGCTTCATAGAACCAACAAACGGACCACCAGACTTCCATGGTGGAGGTGCAAGGTATGATAGAAAACTAGCCTGTTTCCATCTTGATTGATCCAGGTGCTAGTTTAAGTTATATCTCCTAGAATAGTGGAAAAGTGCAGTTTATCTTTTAAAAAGTTTGAAAACTCCTAGTTAGTCCAATTAGCTACAAGAACTAAAAGGAAAGTGGTCAATTATGTTGAAAATTCTAATTTACTTATGAGTCAGTTTGAAACTCAGGTTAAGTTAAATGTGTTACCATTAGGATCTTACGATGTCCTAATAGGAATGGATTGATTGGAAAAACAACAAGTGATTTTAAATTGTTTTCAGAAAACTTTTACTTGTTTAAATAATAAAGGAGAAAGAATTACAGTCACAGGAATACCTAGGAAAATTTTTGTTAGACAAATATCAGCCTTACAGATGAAAAAGGATGTAAGAAAAGGGTGCAAAGTATTTTTTGTACACATAATAAATAATGAACAAATTGGTAAAGAAGGTAAGCCAGGATATGAGGATATTTCGATCTTGCAAAATTTCTTAGATGTATTCCCAGAAGAAATTCTAGGATTACCTCCTAAGAGAGATCTCCATTTTACAATCGAATTAGTACCAGGAGCGGTACCTAATTAAAAATCTCCTTATCAAATGAACATCTTGGAGATAAACGAATTAAAATTATAGTTACAAGAATTAATAGAAAAAAACTATGTAAGACCAAGTGTATCCCCTTGGGGAGCACCAGTCATTTTTGTTAAAAAGAAAGACGATACTTTACGTCTCATTAGATGAAATTTGGGGTCTAAAATGGGCCTTATAAGAAAACATGCCAACAATAAATTTTGTGAGTTGGAATTCAAGAACCAATAGAATTTCAATAAAATGAGTCAACCATAATGGTTGAATTGACATATTTGTCATAAAAGAAAACTATTTTTTTTGTTCGTATTTTTTACATATCTCCCTATGTTTTTACTCAAATTTGAATTGGGGGAGCTCATTGGATATGAAATTTAATTCCACATCTAACGAATACCCACACTGCATACTTTTGATGGACCCCACTACCCCAAAAACAAGAAATACCTGAAAAAAGTTGATGATGACATCATCATCACATTTTTTTCAGTTATTTCTAGTTTTTCGGGTAGTGGGATCTGTCAAAAGCATGCAGTGTGGGTACTCGTTGGATGTAGAATTAAATTATGCATCCAACGATCTCTCTCGCTCAGAATTTGAGTAAAAACAGAGGGAGATATGTCGAAAATACGAACACAAAAGTAGTTTTTTTCATTCTTCCTCCAAAATTAATAATTATTATTTTATTATTTTAACTATTACTTTGTTATTTTCCTTAGGAGGCCCATTTTAGACCTCAAATTTCCTCTAATGATGTATAGACTATCGTCAACTTAATAAAATGACAATTAAGAATAGGTATCCTCTGCCCCACATTGATGATATGTTTGATCAGATACGTGAAGCGACAATATTTTCTAAGATAGACTTGATATCTGGATATCATCAAGTTAGAATTAAAGACTAAGACATCCTTAAAAATTCTTTCAAAACTAGATACAGGAACTATGAATTTGTGGTTATGCCTTTTGGGATAACTAATGCACTAGCAACCTTCATGTTCTTAATGAACAGTGTCTTAAGTAAGTACTTATAAAAAAATTTAGTCATTTTTATTGATGACATATTAATTTATTCTAAAACTAAAGAAGAACACGACAAACATTTGTATATAATACTACAAGTGTTAAGGGAACATCATCTATATGCTAAGTTCAACAAATGTGAATTTTATAAAAACAAGATACAACATCTAGGGCACGTAACATCCGAAGAATGGATATCGGTAGACCCGGATAAAATAAAAGGTATAAATGATTGCCCTGTTCCTAAGGGCATAATTGATGGACAATCCTTTATGGGAATAATAGGTTATTACAAAAAATTTATTGAAGGATTTTCAAAAATTGCAAATCCTATAACATTATTACAGAAAAAATGTAAGAAATTTGTTTGGGATCAGAAATGCGAAGATAGTTTTAATAAATTAAAAGGATTATTAACCACTACACCCATTCTAAAAATACCAGATCTTGACAAATATTTCTCCGTATGCATTGATCCATGCAATGAAGGTTTGGGTGGAAATATGACACAAGAAGGTCATGCAATTGCGTATGAATCAAGAAAGTTAAAAACTCACGAAAAGAATTACGCAACTTATGACCTAAAGCTTGCTGCCATAATCCATGCTTTAAAAATGTGGCACCATCACCTAATAGGTAAAATATTTTTGCTAATGTCTGATAACATAATCCTAAAATATTTGTTTGATCAACAAAATATAAATGCAAGGCAAGCTAGGTGGTTAGATCTCCTTAGCGAGTATGATTTCAAAATCAGACACATTAAAGGGAAAGAAAATAAAGTGGGTGATGCCTTAATTAAAAATGCAGTAACAAGTTTTGTAGCTTCCATTAGCAGTTATAAAACTGATTTAGAAGATAAATTGGAAGAAGGAATAAAGATGGACCCAGAATACCATAGTTTAAAAGAAAAGGTAACTCATAATGTATCTGAAAATATAATTACAAATTACAGTTTTAATGAAAAAGGTATAATACTGTATAAAAAAAAGACTTTATGTGCCAAATATACCGGAAGTTAAACTGTTGATTTTGAATGGCGTATACAAAAGTCCTTATTCTGCACATCCGGGGTATCAAAAGATGATAACCATGTTGAGAAAATAGTACTTTTGGCCTAATATGAAAAATGAAGTTGCTGAATTTTTAGTTAGATGTATAGAATGTCAGCAAGCTAATGTTGAACATCAACACCCAACAGGTCTTTTACAGCCATTACCAAGTCCAAATTGGAAATGGGAAGTCATCAGTCTTGATTTTGTAACTAGCTTACCTAAAAACCAGAAACAAAATGATTCAATAATGGTAGATGTGGACAAACTAAGTAAGGAAACACACTTTATACCTATTAAAACAACTTATAAAGCTGTCAATATTGATGACATTTTTATGAAAGAAATCTTATGTTTGCATGGAATTCCAAAGGAAATAATTTCTAACATAAATCCTAATTTTACTGGTAATTTTTGAAAAACTTTATTTAAAGGATTAGATACTAAATTGAATTTCAGTACTGCTTACCATCTGCAAACAGATGGACAAATAGAAAGAGTCAATCAAGTACTAGAATATATGTTACGAATGTATGTTAGAGACTACTGCAAGAAGTGGGAAGACTATTTGCAGTTAGTTGAATTTGCTTATAATAACCATTATCAAGCTTTAGCAAAGCTTAGTCCTTTTGAAATATTATATGGTAGAAAGTGTAACTCTCCTATTACATGAAGTAATCCAGTAGATAGATTGATGTTAGGAACTGACATGTTAAAAGGACTGGAACTAACAGTGAAACAAGTACAAAGCAATTTGAAAACTGCTCAGGATAGACAAAAGAGTCATGTCGACCTTAACATAACTCCGATTGAATTCCAAGTAGTTGAGCATGTGTATGTTAAGTTGAAACTCAGAAAGAGCTCTTTTAAACTAGGGGTTTGTGCTAAATTATCACCCAGGTATTGCAAACCATTCGAAATATTGACACGAGTAGGGCTAGTGGCATATCAATTAGCTTTGCCACAAAATCTTAGAGTACATAATGTTTTTCACATTTCTATTTTGAAGAAATATGCACACGATGCTATTCATGTGATTTAATAGAATGTGATTCAGGTAGAACCAGAAGGATATTTTCTGGTGGAACTGGACTGTATTATCGATAGGAGAATTTTTTTTCTCCAAAATCGTACCATTGGACAGGTAAAGGTGCAATGGAAGCACCTCAGTCTAGATGAAGAGACGTGGGAATTAGAGAGAGATATGTAGGTGGCATATCCAGCTCTATTCCAAGAAGATTTAGAATAACTTAAGCAACATCGAGGACGACATTGAGCTTAAGGGGGGGTGTTTGTAACATACCTAGAATTAAAAAATAAATATTTATTATTTATTTCAGAAAAACATTATGTTAAATTTATTGTAAATTTTATGACCAAGTGGGTCAAGGATGACTGTAATTGAATAATTTTTTATTTTAATAATTAAATAAAGGAGACACCTATCCAAGGGAGACTATTAAATGAGTGTTCACTGACCCACTAGGAGGAAGGAGCAGTTGTAGAAGGATGGTTGACAAGTGGAAGCACTATCATTTCACTTTCTAGTTGTTGCAAGAGCATAATCCCTAAAAAAAGGCCATGATGCTTGAGAGGGGGAACTACGCTGGTGACTCATTTAACTCCAAAACTGACCCAAAGACCTAGCCAATCTTATATGAACCATCAAATTGAGCAGGAGGATCACTACTCATTATGATTTCTAAGTGAATGAACCTTGTGATTGCTGCAAACTAAAAAAAGTGAAGCACGCAAGGAATTTGACGAGGGGATAGCTAAAGTGATTTGTTGAGTTAAGTCTGTTACTGAGTGCTAAGTTGCATAAAGTTGTTGTGTGGTAGAGATATTCATCCTAGTGGTTCACTGAACATGCTTGAGGGTCTTTGTTATAGCGGATTTCACCACACTAGGTGAATCACACATTATATGGCCTTCCCTTGTCCCGCTGCAGACTCATTAGCCCCTTTGGACCACTTTATATCTT